>CM028345.1:80925268-81432834 GCA_016618105.1 Dendrobium huoshanense | reverse complement strand
AGCCATTTGATATGTTTCTAAACTGATCAAGAGGCAACTCAACAGCCTTTGATCCCCCTTGACCAGTCAAACTGGTCAACTAGAGCTCAAATGAGCTTTAGTAGTCAACCACCAAATTCATCTTTCCCCAGCCCCCCCCTGAAAAAAAAAAAAAAACCATCAAGCCCGTCCAGCTCCTTGAATCGATAACCAGAATCTTCCTGGAGATGTTCTAACCAAACCCCACCAGGACCTTGGTTCGAGCCCAGCCAGCTCGGATGGTCCCCTCCCATGTGAAGACAAACAAGGAAGTGGCCAGCTCATTCTGTCCATTACAACCACTCTCCTGTCCTTCTAACCACCTGGGCTAGGTGTCCGGCATCCAATTCACGTCCCTGAACGATCCCAACCGCTCGTTTTGGCTCCAAGCAAATGAGTAGGGAAAAGAGATGGGATCACCTCATTCAAACGGAACTCTCACTCCAGTCATTCCCTAGAGCCCTTGAGTGTTCGTTCTAGTTTCAGAGAGCTCTATCTCCATTCTCCCATTGATTTCCCGATGTTCTCAGCTACCGCCGGTGAGATCCCTTGCTAACCGAGAGCTAGCTTCATCCAAACTTTCCCAACTCCGGTTCCGGTGATCCTCCAAGCTCAAAGCGTGAAGGAGATCAACACGTGGACAACCTACAAATTCAATCGTGATAAAATCAACAAAATCGATCCATCCTTTGGTGAGAAATCCTAAACCCTAGGCATTTTCAAAGGTTCCTAAATAAATCGTTACATATTGCATCAATGGAAAGGAAAACTATCCCCCATTCCTCCTTAAGTCCTAATATAACTCTGTTTAAAATTTAAAGCATTTCGGTTGGGTATTTTGTGAAAACAAAATGAAAACTCCCTCTAGGGTTCTCGGTTTAGATGAAGGAGGAAGACGATCCCTCAGTCGTTGGATCTCTTCTATTCAGATCAACAGCTGAGATCAGATCGGGTTCGAACCCCGTTTCGATCCTTTAAAACTGCGATCGGCCAGAGTTTCGTCTGACTAGATCTACACCCTAGATCCAAACAGTGGGAGCTTTATTGACCGTCCGATCATTGTAGATCGAGTTCTATATTGCGAGTTAGATGCTGACCATCCGATTTTTCCCTAAGACCGATCCAACGGCTTAAATCGCTGCAGAGCTGGTTAAGTGGCGGTCCCTCCTGACCGCCATCGTTCGCGTGGCCGATCCCGCTCCCGCCGCATGTCCCGGTCAGCTCCGCCGGTTTGACCAGATCGTTAGAATTTTAAAATAAATTCATAAAATCTCCTAAACTTAAAAAATTCACCAGAATTTCAATTTTGATCCGATTTTGGAGTTTTTGGGTTTGTTCTCTTTGTATTTTTATATAATATACTTTAAAAATAAATGAAAATTATTTTAAGTAGTATTTTATTAGTAATCTTAATTATACATAAAACCCCATCTTATTTTTAAATATATATATATATATATATATATTATCTTGAGTTGAAATTTGACAGAGATATAATAGGGCCTAAGGTTGATCTCCTGTAATTTTCTTAAGGCCATCTGATGCAATTTCATTCAGTTTATGGATTTACAAGGATCTAGGTCAAATCTTGATTTAGGTTTTTGGAAATTCATGAATAACCCAAACTAAATCCAATCATTGCATATTAGAGTTCTATGGAGTTAGTGTGAAGTCTCCCTTCCACTAACAATAGGTCTAGATGTTGATCAAGTATAGTTTAATTAAAAATTACCTTTAATATTATGCTTAATCTAGTTTAAATATGCTAAGAAACTATACTTGATCATCACATCAAACTAGGTTGATTTTTGATTTGGAGATATTATTTTTTCCATTTGTTTTAATAAACCCCTAATAAATCAAAATAAAATCCCTAAACATCATAATCAATCATAATCGACTCTAATCAACCCTAAAACAAACTCACAACCTTCCAAAATTAAAACCAAATCATAAATCCCACTAAATTCAATTAATCCTTAATTAAACATTAAAACTTTGAGAAAATGTAATAAATCAAAATTAAATTCAAAAAATACAACTAATACCTCTAATTGACCAAAATTAAATCCTTAATCAATAAAAAATAAAACCAAATTGATTGGACAGCAGATTAAGGTTTAATTTAATTTTAAGTAAAATTCAATATTTAATTCATTTAATTAATTATTAATAATTAAAAATTCCAATAAATTCCCAAACACTTGGAAATCCCTCCTTAGGTCATCCCTGACCTTTGGAGCTGATTTCAAGAAGTTTGGGATCCATTTGGAATAAAATCATAAAAAGGGCCTTAATTAAACAATTTTAAATAATTCATTAAATACCCAAAACTTTGAAAATCCATAACTAATTCAAGAAAAATCCAAATCAATCAAACTCAATTGTATTCAACTCATAATAAGACCTAATATTTATTATAAATATTAAATATCTGGAAAACCTTCAAATACAAAAAGTCAATAAATTGGTCAACTTTAATCCGAAATCAGTTCAAAACTTCAAACCTTCATAACTAAATTCAGAAAAATCCAATTTCAGCAAACTTACCTTCTAACTGATCATTGTAAGCTCTAATATTTTAATAAAATGTTAACTTTCTATAATTACACCGTTAAATAAAAAGTCAATTTTGGCCCCCTTAATTAAATGATTAAAATAATCCAAAAATTCCTAAAAATTCAAAAATTGCGCTAAAACTCCAGAAATGGCTAACCAACTTCTAAAATTCATAATCAAACACTTTCAAATAAAAATCATTAACTTTTAATCATTAATCAACCTTAAGTCACTTAAGTATACTGGGTACCACTATGTAACCGAAGCCTACGAGGTTATTAGCTTAGCCTTAAGGAATGTGAAATAAACTTCACGGCCTCGGTGTGAAACAAAGGTGGTATCCGATCAACAAATAAAATTAAAACTCCTAAAATCAAATTCTTAATCACTAATATTTTAATCAAACCTTTAATAAATAATATTTTTTGAATATTATTAATTTAAAATTTATTAATAATTCAATTAAATTCTAAATTCATTTAACTTAAATTAATTTGTTGATTTGATTGATTAATATTTTTCTTAATCAATCAGATTTGATGATTAATTTAAATTAAATGAATCCGGATCTTCTATGCCTAAAAGTTTGATTCCACTTGGAGGACTTTGGGCATTTTGACTTTTAAAGACCCTTAAAATACTTAAAATACAAAGAGATCTCCTATGGATTATGCATGATTCCTTTAGGAAAGTACTAATCCATTTGGATTTGGGGATTTCCTAACAAAAATAATAAACTACCGACCTTATACGATGTGCTAGATTCCTTCGGGAGGGCACATTGTATTACATTTGTAAGGTCCCTTTCTCTCTTCTTAATAAACTTTGGGGATTCTTAAAATGAATACCTATCTTCTGTTTAAGATGGGTATTCGTTCTGAAAGTCTTAGGATTCATAAATTGATAATTTCCCGCACTTAGGGAATTATCAATCTATATGTTCTTTATAACTAAATTAAATAACTTCAACATTTAAAATTGGAATAATTCTTAATAATCTGAATATACTTTACTTAAACTTTAATCAAATTACTTTAACCTATAATAAATCAATCCCAATAATACATGCAATTCAAACAAATAAACCCATTAGGACCTATCCAAGCCACACAGCTTTCTTCACACACTTAGATTTTTGCTAGGACAACCAACTTTAGCCTAAGTTAGGCCGGTGGTTTGTTGTGATTTGTTTGCGGGTGTCTTGCCTAGAGGGCACCTATGTGTGATTGCTTACTTTTCTGTACTGCATAAACATGCATGTCTACTTTTTTCCTCTGTACACCAGAGCGCGGAGTGAATAAAGTGAGGATCGTGTACTTTACTTTTCTATCTTTACTTTCCTGCATTTATAATTGTACACAACGCACTCATAACATGCATAATTATATAACTGCTTTATTTCCTATCTTTTATATTACTTCAAAGTAGAATGTTCCTAGGATCTGATGTACTGATACAAATAAAAATGTAAAGCTTTCTTTCTCTATAATTGTTGTATATAGATTGAGTCTTTACAGCGTCTAGAGTTTGTAAAAGAATTAAAAACAACTGCTTATAAAATATACAAATGGGGCTTCAAAAAGTAATATCCTCCCACAAGAGGACGTTCCTTTTTTGGATTTCCATAGAAGGTCCGGAACCTGAAGACCATAAGCAGTTATATTTAATTATATTTTCTTGTAGGCTTAGAATCCAGGTTTGTTGTCGGTGGGGCTTGGCCACCATTACTTTCCTGCATACCCTGGGATGTACTTTGTCAAATTTATATTAATAAAATCAGCTCTTTTTATTTATAATTATTTCATGTATCATTAGCATACGAGTAGATTTTTTTTGTTTTTTGTAAGCATGTTGTCCTGTATTTAATTTAAATTCTTTAATAATTCCTTGATTACTAGGATAGAGCTATCTTAAAATCTTGCATCATCGGCGAATTGTTGTGATTAGGATCGTTAGCTGGCAGCCCACTCTAGACAGGTGGTAAGTCCAGATTGTATACACATCTCTCTGCACATTCCTCTTTCTAAATCAATTCTAACTCTCCTAATTTCAACTCTATAATCTAAAGCCTGATCGTGAAAATTTAATTATGCCCAAATATTTAATTAAATATTTATATAATTTTGAAAATTATTTAGTCTTCATTTAAATCGAGAGTATTCTCTTAGGAGATGTAATTAACTATAGGGGCTTGTCCCTATAGGGAGTCTAGATCCCAAAATAATCTAAACCCTACCTTAGTTCTTTTCTAAGATAGGGGAAAGATCTGTGTGCATAGATTTAGTCTTATTCATGTTTAGGAGTTATTTCTATAATTAAAAATAGATAAACAGTTAATTTGTTTTAACGAACAAATTGAATGTCTTCTATATTTAATTGTAGAAATAAAATTATAATTCATTAATCTAATTGGGTCGATCAGGGAATATACTCGTCATTCCTTCCGGATGATTTGAATATTCTTTACACTATATCTGATTAGAAGAGTGAATTATACTCTTCTTCCTTTTAAATCAATAGAAGGATATTAGTTGCCCCTTGAGACGGTATAATATCTTACTATGTGGATTTAATTGGAAGAAAATATCCTGAATATAGATAAAATAAATCGTATGAGAGAATAAAACTGTATTTTAAAGAAAACCCTGTTTTATTTAAAATTTATTCAAATTCCTTTTCGTAATCAAGAAATAGATAGATATTTGACTTGCTTTCACGAGCAAGTCAAATATCGTCCACATGCTTGATTTTAGGAATAAATTAACGATTCATTAACAAATTAGGTAGATAGGGAATATATTGATTATCCTTTAGGATAATTCATATATTATCTATCCCGTGCCTGATTAGAGGAATGAATCGTCGTTCTCTTTGTTTAGAATCTACAGATGAATATTAGCTCGCCCTTTGGAGCGGTCTAATATTCTACTATACGGACCTAATCGAAAGAGAATCATCCAAAATATAAATAAAGTAAATTATTTTAATTACTTAAATAAATGTACATACTTTATTTATTTTTAAAATAAAATAAATTCCCCTTTCTCTTCTCCCTTCCCTCCTTTTTTATACATAAATAAATATACTTTAAAAATTAAAATAATGATAGATTAAAAATAAAAATAAATAATGATACTTTCAATATTAAATAAAAGAGAATTTTTATATTTATTAAATTTAAATCTAAATTAAATATTATACAACATATTATATATTTTAAAATAAAGTTAGAGAGATATTTTATTTTCTCACACCAGTGTTGGCAGAGAATCGTTCATCCTTTCACACTCTTCTGGTGAAGGCTGAGAATCCTTTGTCCTTTCACGCTCTCCTAGTGTGGGTAGAGAACCCTTCAGCTGTTCACACTCTCCTAGTGTGGGCAGAGAACCCTTCGGCTGTTAACACTCTCCAAGTGTCGGTAGAGAACCGAATATTCTTGACAGATCTTCTTCACAAGAAATCTAGAAGGAAGATAGAAAAAGTGAAGTAATCAAAAACCAAAAGTAGAAACTCTTACCTTTGAGTACCAAGTGAAACCTTCACGCTCCAGTAGTAAGAATTCTCCTTCAAACACTCTCTCACACTCTCTCCTTGACTTTTTTTTAAGTAGGCATGAAAATCAGTAGGCAAAAAGATTAAGTGGCAGTTTATATTGGACTTTATATAAAAAAGACACAAAACATCGTCCAAAAATTGCTAAAATTCAAGTCTGTCAGCAGTGGATCGTCCTGTACTATCGTGGATCGTATCGAACAATGTTACTTAATTCAGTTGGAAGTGATCCCAATGTATATTGGTACGAACTAACTTCGTACACGTTAATCATCCCGTACGAACAAGTCTTGTCTAATACAAATAGTTATACCATAGGTCGGTTCCAAAATTTGCAGGAAATTGCCAAATTTTCAAGATTTGGTTCGCTTCGTCCTGGGATGAATATGAGTTTGTCTGGAAGAAATTTTTATAGAGGACATTTCATCCTAGGTCAAATTTGAGTTCGTCTAGACAAAAATTTTCCAGAGAGCATTTCGTCCTAGCACGAATATGGATTTCGTCTGAACAAAAATTTTCTAGAGGACATTTCATCCTGGGATGAATTGGAGTTCGTCTGGACAAAAATTTTCCATAGAGCATTTCATCCTTGCATGAAAATGAATTTCATCTGAAAGAAAATTTTCTAGAGACCATTTCATACTGGGATGAAAAGGAAATTCGTCATGGATGATCAGGACTTAAAAAAAATTCTACGCTTCCTGTTCATTCCATTACTCTTCTGAGGAGATAACTGACTTGATCGTCCCGTACGAATTGTGTTCGTCCCATTCGATCAATATAATTTTTAAAGATCTCCTTAAGTGTGTGTGTGTGTGTGTGTGTGTGTGTTTATTTATACAATTACAATCACTCCCTCTCAAACTCAATTCAAAGAAAAATACAAGCTTCAATTTACAAACTATCTCATGCTGAATTTGATTTGAAGTCTTCATTAGTCTGTAGTTCAAATTTTTTGAAATGTTAGTCCACACAAGAGAAAAAACAAATGTTTTAAAAAGTGTTAGAAGATAACAAAACTTAAAACAATAATATTTGGAATCATCAAAACTATACAAGTTGCAATAATGTAAAACATGCAATTAGCAACTCTCTTAACATCTGGGAGGGACCATACTTAGTAGCAGCTATGGTGAAGCCCGGGACTTTCAAATTAAATGATGCTGAGAGAAAGATGTTACCTTGAACCTGAAATATAGACAATCTTCGTAAGTACTATCATTAGAGCACAATTGTGCTACTTGTTTTAAGTATTATATGTCATCGATATTGAACATTGCTGTTGTTATTTGTTATAGCTTCTTTATCCCTAAGTTACATCAGGGATGTATACATTCATTTAATATAATAAAATTATGTTGCTTTATAGAGTTATATTACTGCCTTCTTCAATTGTATTGATAAATTCGGACAAGCTGTGAACTTCAATATCCTTTATTCGAGAAACACATAATCATTATTATAGCTCAATCACTGGATGATCAATCCCAGGGAGATTCGTCTGACCTTTTCCACACAGGTTAAGGCCATCAAGAAGACTCTGGCAAATAACCTCGGGTATGTCTTACATCCTTGATGGATTATCTCGACCTCTTCCACACAGGTTAATGACTTTGAGCGGGGCTCTGACATACAACCTCAGATAGGTCTTACATCCTTGGTGGATTTTCTCGACCTCTTCCACACAGGTTAACGTCATCGAGCGGGGCTCTAACATATTACCTCGGATAGGTCTTACATCCTTGGTGGATTCTCTTGACCTCTTCTACATAGGTTAACATCATCGAGCGAGACTCTGACACACAATCTCGAATAGGTCTTACATCCTTGGTGGATTCTCTCGACCTCTTCCACACAGGTTAACACCATCGAGCTGGGCTCTAACATACAACCTTGGATATGTCACACATCTTTGGTGAATTCTTTCACCCTCATCCACACAGGTAAACGTCATTGAACAGGGATTTGACATACAATCTCGGATTGGTCTTACATCCTTGGTGAATTCTATAGTCCTCTTCCACACAGGTTAACTTCATCGAGCAGGGTTCTGACATACAACCTCGGATAGGTCTTACATCCTTGGTGGATTCTCTCGACCTCTTCCACACATGTTAACATCATCGAGCAGGGCTCTGACATACAACCTCGGATAGGTCTTACATCCTTGCTGGATTCCCTCAACCTCTTCCACACAGTTAACGTCATAGAGTAGGGCTCTGACATACAACCTGGGATAGGTCATACATTATTGGTGGATTCTCTCGACCTCTTCCACACAGGTTAACGTCATCGAGTAGGACTCTTATATACAATCTCGAATTGGTCATTTATTCTTAATATATTCTTCCAACCTTTTTCATATAAGCTAATATCATTAAGCAAAACAAGTGATTGATAAAATCATTACTCATATAAAGACCTTAGCAGTCTATTAGTGCATCCAAAAATATGGGGGACAATATATCAGAAGCATGTGTTAAAGATGCAATCACAATTCAGCTTTCTCCGAGGAACAAGTTCTTAATTTCATATACAACATCAATGGAGTTACATAAGTTCACATTTAGATGTACATTTATTCTCACTAGAAGTTGAAAGTAAAAAATGCATTTACGTCATCAGTATAAAGATATATAATTACAGCACACTTGTGTATAGGTGCATATTGCCTTCATAAAATGCCACTAAACACCCTCCATCATTGGCCCTTCATCTGGTGTATGCCGGTAGTCTTTTACTTCGTATCATACATTATCGGCTTCTCGCTCAGCTATTGATAACAACATATCCTCCAACTCTCGCTATTTTTTCTCCACTCGACCTTTGAATGCCGACGAACTTCTTCTCAAATAGCATCAAAATTCTTCCCATCTACTCACCACTTATGGTTCTCCTCTAGGACACTATCACTACAAGATCTTCTCAATCACCTTTGCATGCAAGAAGAAATTGATCTCCTTCTATCACAGGTTGTCCATTTAGAAGATAGCGTCTAATCGCGACTTCTTCTAAAGAAGAAAGGGGTACTAAAGCTTGATAGGGGAATGTCGTCTATCTCCAACAGTGGAATGCCTATAATGTAAGAAGAAGAGCGCAAGAGAATAATAAAGAAGAAAAAATTCTAACTTCTACACACAGAGAGGAGCCCTGAATTTTAGTAGCGGATGCCACCTACAATAAACAAGGGAATGCCTCAACTGTAAGAAAGTTAGAAAGAAAAGGAGGAGAAAGAAAAGAAACAGATGCAAAAATTATAACTTTTACATACAGAGAGGAGCCCTGAATTTTAGTAGGGGATGCCTGTTGCAAATCTATTTTTCATGGATTATGTTTTGATGATTGACAAACACTGTTTCTCTTGGACTGCTTGTTGCCTCTAACTTTTCAGGAATCGAAGATCGGACGATCAAGAAGAAGCCAAGTTCAGGATTGCGTAGGTTTAGGGTTGAGTCAGTCTGTATGTTTGTTTTTCACCTTTTGAGTCTACTTGTAATAAGTCAAAGAGACTGATGCTATGTAACCCTTCATACACACACTTGAGAGACTTAGAATTTCTGTTTTTACTCATATCGGCCAGGATGATTTTCGAATCAGCCTGGATGATCAGCTTAAAACCGAAAGTCTAATTAAGGGTTCTTAATTAAGGCAGCCGACATTACCAGATCATCCTGGACGATACGTGTATCGGCCAGGACGATAAGCTCAAAACAGAAAGAAATAGCCGCCATAGTCAATTATGGTATACTGTATTTTTAAATTATCGGCAAGAACGATCCTAGGATCGGCCTGGACGATATTCACAAATTATGCCATAATTGTTCAGGAAATCAAGGGAGTAATTAAGGTTGATTGATACAATCATATCGTCCTGGACGATTGCAGGATCGGCCAGGACGATCCAGTCAAAAACCTTAAGTTATTTCAGGACGATCAATATCGGCCAGCCCGTATCCAGGGCTATTGTCAGGATGATTTTTCTCTGATTTGCACTGATTGGCCCGGACGATCATGCGATCGGCCTGGACGATCAAGCTAATTTTCAATCGTCCTGTTTTCCATCCAGGGCGATGCTCTGGCCGATCTTCATTGATTTGTACTGATCGGCCAGGCCGATGTCCATATCGGCCTGGACGATATTGTCGGCAACTTGCAATTAATGAGCTCGTTTGAAGCTCTTCTATTTAAGAGCTCTTGTTCAACATTTTTAAAAAATCTTTGGCTGCTGCCTTGACCTGAGAAGACCTTGAGGAGAGAAAGAGAGAGAGGAGAGAAAGAGAGGATCTTGTGAGGGGATTCACAAGGGTTGCTTCAAGGATTGCTCTGTGTCGTCTTCGTCTAGAGTTTCTCGTCCGTGGAAGGGTCGGTAGAGGTAAGGAGTTTGCTTTTGGTTTTGGTTCTCTGCCAGCTTCAGGAGGAAGCAAAAGGAGATAGGTTCTCTGCCTTGCCGGGGTGGCAAAAAGGAGGTTCTTGTGAGGGTTTCTCCGCCTAGCTGTGGGGGATAAAGGAGAGTCACGTTTTGTAGTGCAATACTTGGAGGGTGCCTCCAAGGAGTGGACGTAGGTCGAGTCGACCGAACCACTATAAATTTCTGTGTTCCTTTTCTTACTTCCGCACTTTTAAATTCCGCATTTATTTTTGTGGTGTGATTTGGTTTATGCAATTTCCTTTCTTTGTGAAAAGAATTTTTTAAAATACCAATTCACTCCCCCTCTTGGTTAGCTTGGGACTAAGTTCATAGGGCTTAACATCCCCATCGAACTTTCAAGTGGTATCAGAGCTTGATTCGAAAATTAAAGTTTGAAAATTTTTTGAATTTGATCCATGTCTAACTTTGGGAATCGCAACACTACGGAAGGGTATTCTATTACCCAACCTACTCTGTTCGATAACCTACCTTTTGATTTTTGGAAAACTCGCATGTCAACTTTTTTACAATCTACTGATTATCGCATGTGGATGCTTATTCAAGAAGGTTACGCACCACCTTCTCGTGAAATTAATGGTTTTAAAACTGAAGTTGCTTTTACCGAATGGACTTTTGATGAACGAGATTTAGCTCAATTAAATGCGAAATGTTTGAATTATTTTTTCTGTGCTTTGAAATCTGAGGATTACATGCGTGTTTCAACTTGCAAAACTGGTAAAGAAATTTGGGATAAATTGTGCATCACTTATGAAGGAACTAATGAAGTTAAACAATCCCGTTTAAAGATTCTCTTGCATGACTACGAACTTTTTCGTATGAAACCTCATGAATCGATTTCTGACATGTATACTAGGTTTACTCAGATTGCTACTTCATTGCATGCACTAGGAAAAGAACTTTCAAACTATGAAAAAGTTAACAAGATTTTAAGATGCTTGCCTTCATCTTATGATGCAAAAATTACTGCCATCACTTAATCTAAAGATTTGAACACCTATTCTATTGATAACTTGCTTGGCTCACTCATTGCTTACGAGCAAGAGGTGAATCAAAGAAATCTTGATACAGTTGAGAAGAAAAAGGAGAAAACAATTGCATTGAAGGTGTACAAATCGAATTCTGAATCTTCCGGGTCTGAAAGCGATGAAATTGCCTTCATCACAAGGCAATTAAAAAGCTTTCTAAGGAAGAAACAAAAGCATCATCAAAGTTGGAGAAAAGGTAAGGATCATAAACATATTAAAGGATCTTCTGATGTTGTTTATTTTGAATGCAGGAAACCTGGACATGTGAGAGCTGATTGTCCTACACTTCAAGATCCTTCAAGCAAAGAAAAGGAAAAAGGTGAGGAGAAAGCTAAGTCTAGGAAGGAGAAGAAGAAAATCCAAAGAGGTTTCTGGGCAGAATCTGGTACTGATTCCTCTGAGACTGAACCAGAGGAAGAGATTACAAACTTGTGTTTCATGGGAGAAAATCAAAGTGATGAGAAAGAGGTATGTAAACCAACCAATGATGAATTGTTTGAAATTTGTGAAAAAATCCATACATCATACAAAAAAACTTAAGAAAACTCATGCTAGCCTAAAATTAGAACATTCAAATCTACAAAAAGAGCATGAAGTTTTTCTCAAAGATCATGCAATGATTGATTCAAATCACATGGCTCTCCTTGATGAATTTGATGAATTAAGCAAGAAGCATTTAGAATTAGTTGATGAAAGTAATGCATTAAAAGCTTCACACACCTCACTTAAGGATGATCTTAAGAAATCTAAAGAGATTGAGAAAAATTTGAGGATTGAGAATGATGCATTAAAAAGAACTAACTTGAGAATTCAAAATGATTTGGAAACATGTAAGATAACTAGGATGACACCAACTACTAATCAAAAGCCAGAAGTTAGGAAGAGGCATTTTTACCCAAACCATTTAAGAAAACCTTTTCCTGGAGTTTAATGTTTTTCTTGTGGCATGCTAGGACACATCTCACACACTTGCACAGTTCACCGTAGTACACATTGGGTGTGGAGACCTAAGATGCATGATTCAAAGCATACCACATCTGCATTGCACTCTACGTTTCCTAAGAAGGAGCCCAAACCTGTTTGGGTTCCTAAATCTGACTGTTGTTGAGTTTTGCAGGTGTGCTCTCACCAAAGACCTCGTGGGAGCATAAGATAACTGGACCTAAGGAGGCTCGCAGCTCAAAATTGTTTAAAATCGCTGCTTTATCACTTGCTTGAAATCGTTAGCTTTTGTGTGTCTTTTTATTTTATTTGTTTGTGCTAGTTTTTTTGTTCACTTTGTATTTTGTTTTAATTTGCTTTATTATTTTATTTTATGTGTCTTTGTTTTTCACATTGTTCTTTATTTTTGGCCTTCCATATGATGAAACTTTTCAAGCTTTTAAATTTTGGAGTTTTGGAGATAGGGTTTAGCTTTTCTAAATTGGTTAAAGAGAGTAAACTGTTGATGTTTTCCCTTCTTCTGACTTTGTTTAGTGGCATGATTTTCTTCTCTAAAACAAAAGTTTAAACTCAGTTTAACCAATGGCTTTTCATCTAAGATCTCTTTCTTATCTTGCTACATTAAATTATCTTATGCATAATAGTCAAAATTCTTAGATATCATTCAAGCTTTTGAAATCTTGCCATTGCATTTATCACGTGATTTTGATTTTGTGTTGTGGATTGTTCTTCCCTATGTTAGAGAGAGAGCTCCTATTCTCTAATATTTGGAGGATATACTCACAACTAAGTCTTTTTCTTTAAGGGTATATTAAAAGAGTTTTTAGCTTGCAAGAGTTAAAAAGGAAAGAGGCCAATGAAGCCAAATTGAAAAGAAAGCTATGTACACAAAAGTGTATCAAAAATCAAAAGATGCTCAAAGAGCCAATCAAAGTGATAAGAGGCATAAAATGAGCCCACTAAATGCAAGCTATCCTCTCTTTTGTAAAAACTCTTAAAACTTAGAAAACTCATTGATTATGTGATACTTACAAAGACTTGATTTCAATTTCCATGATTGATAAAAATTACTTTGGTTTATTATTTATGAGTTAATTTAGTTGTAAACAAGTCCTGAATGGATCTTCTTATCATATTTTTTGTTATTCCGAGTTAGGCCTCTATTTTCCAAAAGAATGTTGTACCCTAAAGGATGTCCGATCTAGGATTAACAAGATCAGTTTTTCTACCTTCTTCTGATTGAGATTTGTTAAACTTCTTGATCTCTTGAAACTATAAAAGTTTAATTTTTGAAAAGAATTATCATATGATGCCTTCATAAAAAATAAAAAAAAAAATTTCTGAGTTAGGCCTCTGTTGTTTTTATTTTTCTGTGTCTTTGACTGTCTTTTCTTTTATTTTATTTTTGAGGGTCTTGATCATCACCATTCTTTTCTTGATTTTAATTTCAAGTCACATCGGCCTGGCCGATCTTTCTATCGTCCTGGCTGATATGACAAATTCTGTTCAAAATCCATCTGCTAACCTTTTTCTATGCTTACTGCAATTCATCGTCCTGGATGATACTTTATCGTCCTGGCCGATTTGATCAATCTCTTGGTGATAGTCCTGGCCGATAGTATATTTGTCTGGCCGATGCATTTTATGTTCATCGTCCTGGCCGATACACTGGATCGTCCTGGACGATCCATGTGTCAGCACGTTTTGATCTTTAAATTCGGCCCCGGACGATCCATTATTGGACCATCGGCCGGGCCGATCCACTGTTCGTCCTGGACGATACACGTGGCAAGCATTTAAAACGTTTTAACTTCGGCCGGTACGATCAATTATTGTGCATCATCCTGGACGATACACCTGATCGGCCCGGACGATCTACTTTTTCAACGGTCGTCCGGACTGACTCCTCGGGCCGATAGCCTGTGTCTAATCGGCCTGGCCTATCTCTGATCGGCCTGGACGATTGGACCGCCTTTTTGACCAATCGGCCTGTACGTAATTATTGAACCATATCGGCCTGGACTATTCTGCGATCGACCAGGACGATATGGCCGTTTCTTTAAATTCAGGCTGATCCAGCCATGATTTTCACTCTTCATCCTTTCTCCTTTTGTGCTTTTGCTTAGTGCTCTCAATGGCTAGTGGGAAACGCGTCCGACAGACTTCTGGGAGTTCCTCGAGGGAAAGGATTGACCCTTATTTCTGGGAAGCAGAAGATGAAGCTGCCTATCATCGTTACAAAGAGTGTGGAATCACTGTCTCCAGAATCATCAATCCTGTCCACATCTCTTACCCGGTAATGGATCTTTTCGCTCACACCTCCCTTTGCTTCATTCTATTTCTTATTTTCCGTTTCAATTCAGAGTTTCTTCTAAAATTTTTTGCAAACCTTCGCATCAACCCTACCTTCACAGCCCTGACCTCCTATGTGAATCGACGCCCTGTCGAAATTACATATCAGGATTGTGTTGATCTTTTACAGCTATCCACCACCGGAGATAAGCTGCACATAATCGCCTTTGACCCTGATTTTGACTGGTCCACGGCAAATCACTTTCTTCGCCAGACCAATGTACCTTACCATGTTGGAGAGACTAGCTCTTTAGTAAGAGATGCTAGGACAATCCAACATGTCCTTCGCACCTCCGTCATTCCAAAAGCCGGCGACCGAGTCCACATCACCCCTCTACTTTCCCTCACTACCTTCTACATCATGGCTCATAGGGAAATCAACACTGCGGACCTAATTTTTTGATACATTGATCACCTAACCACAATTCGTGATCCAGGCCACAAAAGGAAATCAAATCTAGCCTTAGGACACATCATAGCCTATGTTCTTGAAACTAAATACCAAATTCAATATCCCAATCCACCAAACCTCCCAACTTTCTTCTACTCAAACAATTCCTTCAGCACCCTTCACAGTACTCGTCTCCACCCTGAAGAACCTCGGGGGGCTAGAGAGGAGGAGGCTCCCACTCCAGCTCCCTTTCCTGACCCTGCTCCTCTCCACCATCACTCACAGGTTGATCAGTTGATTGAGAGATTTGATCGTTGGGAGACCCGGTTTGACGCCTATGTTGCTGCCCAGGAGCAGCAACACTCTGAGGACATTGCCCGTTACGAGCATCACCACGCTAAGGATTTAGCCCGATTTGACAGTTTTCTTACTCACCAGCAGCAGCAGCATGACCAGGACATCGCCTGGTTCAATGCTCAGTTTACCACGCTTGCCAGTTACTTTCAGCAGCCACCTCCACCACCTCCATCTGATGATCAGGATCCCTCGTTCTTTTAGTTTGTGCTGTGTGTTGTTGTTTCTTGTCTTTTTGTAGTTTGCTTGTCAATCTTTTGTGATGTTTTTTTCTGTTGTTTCTGGACCCTCTTTTTGTGATGACAAAAGGGGGAGTAGGATAGGGTGTGGTAGGAAAAAGTTGTTGTAACTTTAATTTTCTAATGAACCATTTTTGTTTAATTTTTTCTACTTATGTTTGCCATCATCAAAAAGGGGGAGATTGTTGCAAATCTATTTTTCATGGATTATGTTTTGATGATTGACAAACACTATTTCTCTTGGACTGCTTGTTGCCTCTAACTTTTCAGGAATCGAAGATCGGACGATCAAGAAGAAGCCAAGTTCAGGATTGCGTAGGTTTAGGGTTGAGTCAGTTTGTATGTTTATTTTTCACCTTTTGAGTCTACTTGTAAGAAGTCAAAGAGACTGATGCTATGTAACCCTTCACACACACACTTAAGAGACTTGGAATTTCTGTTTTTACTCATATCGGCCAGGATGATTTTCGAATCGGCCTGGACGATCAGCTTAAAACAGAAAGTCTAATTAAGGGTTCTTAATTAAGGCAGCCGACATTACCAGATCGTCCTGGACGATACGTGTATCGGCCAGGACGATAAGCTCAAAACAGAAAGAAGTAGCCGCCATAGTCAATTATGGTATACTGTATTTTTAAATTATCGGCCAGGACGATCCTAGGATCGGCCTGGATGATATTCACAAATTATGCCATAATTGTTCAGGAAATCAAGGGAGTAATTAAGGTTGATTGATACGATCATATCGTCCTGGACGATCGCAGGATCAGCCAGGACGATCCAGTCAAAACCTTAAGTTACTTCAGGACGATCAATATCGGCCAGCCCGTATCCAGGGTTATTGTCAGGACAATTTTTCTCTGATTTGAACTGATCGGCCAGAACGATCATGCGATCGGCCTGGACGATCAAGCCAATTTTCAATCGTCCTGTTTTCTATCCAGGGTGATGCTCTGGCCGATCTTCATTGATTTGTACTGATCGGCCAGGCCGATGTCCATATCAGCCTGGACGATATTGTCGGCAACTTGTAATTAATGAGCTCTTTTGAAGCTCTTCTATTTAAGAGCTCTTGTTCAATATTTTTAAAAAACTTTTGGCTGCTGCCTTGAGGAGAGAAAGAGAGAGAGGAGAGAGAGAGAGAGAGGATCTTATGAGGGGGAGCTTGTGAGGGGATTCACAAGGGTTGCTTCAAGGATCGCTCTGCGTCGTCTTCGTGAGGGTTTCTCCGCCAGCTGTGGGGGCTAAAGGAGAGTCACGTTTTATAGTGCAATACTTGGAGGGTGCCTCCAAGGAGTGGACGTAGGTCGAGTCGACCGAACCACTATAAATTTATGTGTTCCTTTTCTTACTTCCGCACTTTTAAATTACGCATTTATTTTTGTGGTGTGATTTGGTTTATGCAATTTCCTTTCTTTGTGAAAAGAATTTTTTAAAATACCAATTCACCCCCCCTCTTGGTTAGCTTGGGACTAAGTTCATAGGGCTTAATATCCCCATCGAACTTTCAATGCCACCTACAATAAACAAGGGAATGCCTCAACTATGAGAAAGTTAGAAAGAAAGGGAGGAGGAAGAAAATAAATAGATATAAAAAGTCTAACTTCTGTACGAAAGGAGGGGCGCTAAGTCGAGTAGGAAAAGTCACCTACTTAAAAATAGCTGAAAGCCTATACTATTAGAAAGCTAGAAGGAGAGAAAGAGGAGAAAATCTTAAACTTCTGTATTTGAGGAGGGGCGCTACGTCGAGTAGGGAAAGTTACCTACTCAAAAATAGCGGAAAGCCTCAACTGTTAGAAAGCTAGAAGGAGAGAAAGATGAGAAAATGTCTAACTTCTATACAAGAGGAGGGGCACTGAGTCGAGTAAGGGAAAGTCACCTACTCAAAAATAGCAAAAAACCTCAACTGTTAGAAAGAAAAGGAGGGGAAGTCTCCAACTTCTATACAAGAGGAGGGACGCTAAGTTGAGTAGGGAAAGTCACCTACTAAAAAATATTGAAAAGCGTCAAATGTCAAAGCGCCAGAGGGAGAAAGAAAGAAAAATGAGGAGAAAGAAAGAAAAAAGTTGCAAAATTCTTCTTCTACACTAAAGAGGGGCGCCGATTCAAGTAGGGAAAGTCACCTACGAAAAATAGTGCAAGGCCTCTAAAGTAAGAAGAAAAATGAGGAGAAAGAAAGGAAAAAGGTGCAAAGTTTTTCTTCTACACTGAATATGGGCGCCGATTTAAAGAGAGAAAATCATCTATGGAAAACAGCGGAAGGCCTCTAACATAAGAAGAAAAAATGCAGTGAAAAAGGAAAAAGAAGAGATGTCTCTAACTTCTGTACAAGAAGAGGGCGCTGAGTCAAGTAGGAAAAGTCACCGACTTAAAAATAAAGAAAAGCTTCAACTGTTAGAGAGCCAGAGAGAGAAAAGGAGAAAGGGGAAGTTTCTCCTTGACCTTTGGGGTCTATTTATAGTTTTTTTCGGGGAGAAGGGGGAAGTTTCTAGAGTTTTTGAAATTTTCAAATTTTTTGATTTTTTTTAAAATTTTTAGAATTTGTTGGATTTTTCAGATTTAAAAAATCCATGTGGGCCGCACAAAAAAAATTTCAAAAAATTAGAGCTGCAAGCCAGACGATTCGGCCGCCTACGCGTGCCTCGCCCATTTTTTGGCCCGAACGGTCCAAATTTGACATTTTTGGGGTCCCCGGACACATTTTTTGATGTTTCTGATTCAATTTTGATACTTTCGAAACTCAAAACTGCCTATATGATCAAATTTGAGCAAATTCATGTTTTATGGAACACAATTTTTGGCGATTCAATCAAATTAAAATGTCGACACAATTATTTTTGGCCTTCTAGAGCTTCGACATCCGAATGAAAGTTCATTAGGGATGTTAGGCCCTACGAACTAGCCCAAGGCTAATTAAAAGAGAGGTGAATTAGTATTTTAAAGATCTTTTAAAACAAAACTACAAACCAAGATCACCATAAAGAAATCAACGATGCGGAAATTAAATGCAGAAGTAATAAAGGAAGGAACACACCAGATTTATAGTGGTTCGGTCAAATCTTGACCTACGTCCACTCCTTGGAGGCATCATCCAAGTATTTCACTACAAAAGTGTCTCTCCTTTAGCCCCCACAGCTAGGTGGAGAAGCCCTTACAAAATCACTTCCACCTTCCCCGGGGCGACGAAGTCGTCGTGTCCTTTGACACCAAAGAGATCTTCTTCTTTGGTGAACTTCTCTCGAGACAAGCCTTGAATCTGACATTATTAAGGTGTAAGCCTGCCGGAGCAACCGTGTGGAATCACCCTCCACATTCGCTTGAGTCCCCCCTCACAGGATCTTCTCCTTCTCTCAGACTTCTCAAGTTCCTCACTCCCTTTCAAGCTCTCTTTCCAAGTTTCCCCCAAAAGAATGAAGCTACAATGGCTGCCAAAGATACTTACAAAAGTGCCATGTCATAACTTAAATAGAAGATCTCAAAATGAGCTCATTAATGCAAGTTGCTGACTTTATCGTCCAGGATGATATAAATATTATCCTGTACGATCAGTGCAATTTAAGCCCAATCAGCCGGGACAATTTGAGACGATCAGAAGAAATTTGTTCATATCGTCCAGAACGATAATATATCCTCCTGGACGATCAGTACAAATCATGGAATATCTTTCTGAACATTACCTTAAAAAAGCACTGTCCGATGTCCAATCGTCCAACATATTGGCCCGGACAATCCTGCGATCATCCAGGATGATTTGATCGTCCAATCAAGTCATAATTGCTTTCCTTAAATGCCAGATTAATTTAGGAAAAGTTATCCTAGATCATCCTGGACAATATTTTATAGTCCTGGATGATCCCATGGATGATGTCCAAAAATAAGTAATTCCTAAATAGATCTAATGGCAGATTCTTTCTATTTTGAGCCTATCATCCTGGCTGATACAAAATCGTCCAAGATGATGTTTTTGCATAATGACGTCTGCTTTAATGAGTATGCCCTAATCAGGATTTTTGCTTTAGAACCGATCGTCCAGGATGAAATAAATATCGTCTTGGATGATGTTACCATAAAAATTAGACTTTAGGGAACAGTCAGAGAATCTTCCAAGTTACAAAGCATCAGGAGCCACACCACATACAATAGACTCAAGAAAGAAAAAGGGTTACAAATTGACTCAGACCTAGTCCACCATATCTTGAGCTGGTTCCAATGTGCAGTCTAATCTTGCTGACCTGAAATGTCAGTAGATAATACAGTCGTAGAGAAATAAAAGTGTTTGCTATCATCAAAACCATAAACCATGAAAACAGATCTGCAATAATCTCCCCTTTTTTGATGATGACAAATATTTTAATTTAAATTTTTAAAAAGGAAACATTTTCTCCTAATCTCCCCCTCACTAGAATAAAACTTTAAAAATAGGAGAGATAAAAATATTTTTTTTATTTTTAATTTTATGAAAGGAAAAAAAAGATACAAACAGTGTTGAAATTCGTTCACTATGAATTAGGTTGTTAAACCTAAGCTTATGTCCCAGCGGCTAACCATGAGGGGGGTGAATTGATAATTAAATATTAATCTATCTTTTTAATTTTTTAAATCAAAAAATAAACTTTAATAAGTTTTATAGAAAATGTTTTTCAACCACAGTTTTAAAAATAAAACACAAAAATAAAAACAAAGGCAGCAGAAAAAATAAAGACACGAGGTTTATAGTGGTTCGGTAAAAACCAGACCTACATCCATTCCCCGGAGGCACCCTCCGAGTATTGCACTAATACTAATAGTGGCTCTCCTTTTGCACCCACAGAAAGGCGGAGAAGCCTTTATAAACACTCTTTCCACCACTACCCGGTGTGGCAGAGAACCGTCATCCTTTTACACTATCCCTAGTGCTGGCAGAGAACCGTCGTCCTTTTACACTCTCTCGATGTGGGAAGAGAATACTTTGTCCTTTCACAGTCTCCTAGTGTGAGCAGAGAACCCTTCGGCTCTTTACACTCTCCAAGTGTGGGCATAGAATCCTTCGGCTGTTCACACTCTCCAAGTGTGGGTAGAGAACCCTTCGGCTGTTCACACTCTCTAAGTGTCAGCAAAGAACCGGATCTCCTTGACAGATCTTCTCACAAGAAATCTAGAAGGAAGAAAGAAAAGAGTGAAGTAATCCTAAATCACAAGTAGAGATTCTTACCTTTGAATACCAAGTGAAGCCTTCACGCTCCAATAGTAAGAATCCTCCTTCGAACACTCTCTCCTTGACTCTTCTTTCAATAGGTATGAAGATCAGTGGACAAAAAGATCAAGTGACTGTTTAGTTTGGACTATTTATAGGAAAGACAGAAAAAATTGCAAATATTCAAGTCAATACACATTGGATCGTCCCATACGATCGTGGATCATCTTTGATGATTTTACTTAAATTCGTTGGAAACGAACCTAATGTATATGGGTACGAAATGACTTCGTACACTCACATCGTCCCGTACAAACTAGGTTCATCCGGTACGAAGGGTTATTCCATAGGTCGATTCCCAAAAACTGCAGAACGACACTTAATTTTCATAGTCGGTTCACTTCGTCCTGGGATGAATTATGGGTTCGTCTGGACAAAATTTTTTTAGAGATCAAATCATCCCGGGACAAATACACTTCGTCCTGGATGATAGTACACTAGAGAGCAACTCATCCTGGAACGAATTATTGAGTCTAGTAATTAGGTTTTAAGCCTAAGTTAATGTCCCAAAGGCTACCAAGAGGGGGGTGAATTGGTAGTTTAAAAATTTTAAGCCCTCTTTTAAAATTATGTTGAACCGAAATAAAAATTATTTCTTTTAAGTTTTGTAGAAAAAGTTTTTCAACCACAGAGTTTTTAAGACTTAAAAAATAAAATGCGGAAACGTAAATACTGTAAAGTAAATGACTTCAGATTTATAGTGGTTCGGTCTATAACCAGACCTACATCCAATCCCCGGAGGCACCCTCCGAGTATTGCACTAATACCACAAAGTGACTCTCCTTTTGCACCCACAGCAAGGTAGAGAAGCCTTTACAACACACTCTTTTCACCACTACCCGGTGCGGTAGAGAACCGTTGTCCTTTTACACAATCCCCAATGTTGGCAGAGAACCGTCCGTCCTTTCACACTCTCCTAGTGTGGGCAGAGAACCCTTTCGTCCTTTCACACTCTCCTAGTATGGGCAGAGAACCCTACAGCTGTTCACACTCTCCAAGTGTAGGAAGCGATCCTGTCGGCTATTCACACTCTCCAAGTGTCGGCAGCGAACCAGATCTCCTTGACAGATCTTCTCACAAGAAATCTAGAAGGAAGAAAGAAAAGAGTGAAATAATCCCAATTCACAAGTAGAAATTCTTACCTTTGAACTCCAAGTGAAGCCTTCACGCTCCAGTGGTAGGAATCCTCCTTTGAATGCACTCTCACACTCTCTCCTTTGCTATTCTCTCAAGAGGCATGAAGATCAAAAGAAAAAGAGATTGGGTGGCAGTCTAATTTGGACTATATATAAAAAAAAACAAGAAAAACCACCCAAAATTTGCAAATTTTCAATTCTGTACGCAGTGGATCGTCCCGTACGATCGTGGATCGTCCTGGACGATTTTACTTAAAAGCTTTGAAACGACCCTGTTTGTACATGTGTACGAAATGTCTTCGTACACACTGATCATCCCTTACGAACTAAGTTCGTCCGGTACGAATGGTTATTAAAAGGAAGCTCATTTGCTAAAAAAATTATATATATGTATAAGTATATAAAAAAATGGACGCGCAATGTACGCGAAAATGAAAAGACGCATACAAATGTGCCAAATAAAAGACGCGCAAAGCACGCCAAAAAAAAAAGAAAATGAGAGAGATGCACCAAAGTATGCCAAGCAACGAAAGATGCTCAAAGTATACATCGAAAAATAAATTAAGTTAAGGGGCTTCCTTTTCAAAATCCTAAATCTCAGAGAATCTATTTTCTCCATATATTTATCTTGATACTTGATTTTTTAAAATCTAGATATCAGATTTATTTCTATGCATTGATATCTTATTAGATATAAAGGATCAAGCAAGAAAATTGAAAAGATCAATTTTCTTTCCGTAAATTCGTTCTTTTGAAATAAGCTTTAATTTAAAAACAAAAGGGAGGTTTCATTTTAACTTCTAAGGAAGTTAATCTAGGTCCATAATAATTGGTCGATGGTTCCATCGCAGTTTGACATTACATTCACTCCTCTAAGAGTAGTGAAGTAATATTTCGTAGTAGATCTCTTAGCAACTTGCCAAGCTCAAGACGATGGCCTAATAAACGATGAACTACCGGATGAATGAATCAAGAAGCTCAAGTCAAACGAGAAGTTCATTTGAGAATTCTCTTTTGATGGCATTACTTCAAGTTGGTTTTCAACATCAGATGATATTCTCCAGTGCTAGATAATTACCTGATAAATGAGGAACTACCGGATGTACAACTCCTGAAACTCAGATCAAATGAGAAGTTCATTCGGGAATTCTATATCTAGATGGTAATCCTTTCAGTTTTTAAGAAGAATCAGATGATGCCTTCCTAGCATAAACTAGAATTGGTATAATACTTGTCACCCCTGATCAAGGTGTGATGTATTACTCCTACCATATTTCAATGCCATGTACAAACGATGAAGCTGAGTACGCGGCTACGATAACTGAAAGATTCTAAATAAAACACTACGCAATTCGTGGAGATTCATGGCTTCTGATTAATCAGGTAGATAGAATTTACAAAGTTTAAAAGATATCCATATTCCTTATCAACACTACGCAATTCGTCTATCGAAACAAATTTCGACGGCGACGTTATCCAGAATTCCCTGAGTCTGGAGGTATAAATAGAAAATTCCCAACTGAGGTGAAAATTATTTTAGTAGTAGATGACGAAGAAGTAGATTGGAGAAAACCCTTCATCAAATACTTGTGAGAAAACAAGCTCCCTCAGGAAGAATCAAATCCAGATTAAATCAAAAGATATTTATTATCTTATACTCTGATCAATTCCCCTCTACATAGAAGTTCATTCGATCAGATTTGGTAGAAGATTCTAAATGAAACGGAAGAACAGAAGGCTATAGAAGAGGTATATGCTAGATCGTGTGTTATACACTAATCTGGACCAAAGATGAATGCTTCCTTTGAGAAAAGTCGAAGCTCATCAAGTTCTAACACTCTTTTCAAAGATAATGTTGTGTACCGATTCGGTAGTCCTTTCTGGATTATTCCGAATAATTTTCCTTCATTCAGAGGATCCTGAATATATAATTTCTTTATATATCACAACATCAGTTGGAGATACTCGACCTTCTATCACCCTCGGACAAATAGATTGGTAGAGGACTCCGATGAATTCTGGTACAGAGTTTAAGAAAACTTTAAATGACAACAAGTGTTAATAGCACAAGAAGTTGGTTGAAGCTTTGTGGGGATATATAACCACGTATAGAATTCCAACTTACTATATGCTATTTGCTTTAGTCATTATTGTAAAAGCTGTTATACTTTTGAAAGTACAGCTATCTTCACTTCGAGTCGAAGTAAACTACAAATCTTATCCCACAACTGAATTATAAATTCAAGTTAGAAGAGCTCAAGGGTTCAAAAGAGAAGCATTCGCAGGCTCAATCGAACCTCGAGTTATATAAAGATGAAAAGATTCAGGCTTACAACCAATGAAAAAGTCATCAAACTGATCTTCAACAGAATTCAAATAGTTTCGTTCTAAATCCGCTCATTCGAGAATCGATCTCTCGTCTGGGTATCCGCTTTTTTTGGAAATCGATCTTCCAATCAAAGTATTAAATTTCACCTTTCCGATAATCAATCTATCGGTCAGGTTTTAAATCCGCTCATTTGAGAATCGATATCTCGTTTGGGTATTTGCCTTTTTTTGGAAATCGATCTTCCAGTCAAAGTTTAAATTCCACCTTTTCGATAATCGATCTATCGGTCAGGTTTTAAATCTGCTCATTCGAGAATCGATCTCTCGTCTGGGTATTCAATTTTTCTGGAAATTGACCTTCCAGTCAAAGTTTAAATTTCACCTTTTCGATAATCGATCTATCGATCAGGTTTTAAATCCGCTCATTCGAGAATCGATCTCTCGTTTGGGTATTTTCTTTTTCTGGAAATCAATCATCCAGTCAAAGTTTAAATTTCACCTTTCCGATAATCGATCTATCGGTCAGGTTTTAAATCCGCTCATTCGAGAATCGATCTCTCATCTGGGTATTTACGTTTTCTGGAAATCGATCCTCCAGTTAAAGTTTAAATTTCACCTTTCCGATAATCGATCTATCGGTTATGTTTTAAATCTGCTCATTCAAGAATCGATCTCTCATTTGGGTATTTTCTTTTTCTGGAAATCGATCTTCCAGTCAAAGTTTATATTTCACCTTTCCGATAATCGATCTATCGGTCAGGTTTTAAATCCGCTCATTCGAGAATCGATCTCTCATATGGGTATTCGATTTTTCTAGATATCGATCTTCCAGTCAAAGTTTAAATTTCACCTTTCCGATAATCGATCTATCGGTCAAGTTTTAAATCCGCTCATTCGAGAATCGATCTCTCGTTTGGGTATTAGCTTTTTCTGGAAATCGATCTTCTAGTCAAAGTTTAAATTTCTCCTTTCCAATTATCAATCTATCGGTTAGGTTTTAAATCCGCTCATTCGAGAATCGATCTCTCGTATGGGTATTCGCTTTTTCTGGAAATCGATCTTCCAGACAAAGTTTAAATTTCACCTTTCCGATAATCGATCTATCGGTCAGGTTTTAAATCCGCTCATTCGAGAATCGATCTCTCGTCTTGGTATCAGCTTTTTCTGGAAATCGATCTTCCAGTCAAAGTTTAAATTTCACCTTTCCGATAGTCGATCTATCGGTCAGGTTCTAAATCCGCTCATTTGAGAATCGATCTCTCGTTTGGGTATTCACTTTTTCTGGAAATCGATCTTCCAGCCAAAGTTTAAATTTCATATTTCCGATAATCGATCTATCAGTCAGGTTCTAAATTCGCTCATTCGAGATTCGATCTCTCGTCTGGGTATCTGCTTTTTCGGGAAATCAATCTTCCAGTCAAAGTTTAAATTTCATATTTCCGATAGTCGATATATCGGTCAGGTTCCAAATCTTTTCATTCGGGAATCAATCTCTCGTCTGAATACCCATCTTTTATCTGGGAATCAATCTCCCATTTAAAATTCAAATTTACCCCACTGAGAATCGATCTCTCAATTGGGTCCAGCTTTTTCTTTGATGAAAATCAATCCAGCTGTCAAGTCTCAAGTTTCTAAATTTCATTGATTTACTTCGGTCAACGCCAACATATGTGATTTATTCTTTGAATTCATCACACATGTTGGGTATCCATTTATTGACCTTATTTTTGTATGAGGTCACTAATGAGATCCCAAACCCAAACCAGACTCAAGTCAATATAATCCCAGTCAATTCCAGACTCAAATCTTAGGTCCTAAGGCTTGATCTTAAAGGCCTTTTTCACCAAATCTTTGGATACTCGAAAACCTAGTCAAATGCACTCTAATTTAGGTTTTGTCAGTTTCATACTGATGGGGCATGTCTCTACTATCAACCCTAAAAATTTGAGCCCATTTTGAGGTCTCTAACCTCAGAAACTAAATTGAATTCCAAAGGTTGCAAAACCTTCAAATATTTACAGCCTATGCCACTGGACCTTTCATCCAGTGGATTCTGACCCTGGAGCTTCCTCCAAAGCTTCCAATCACTTCCAGACCATCAATCCTGATATGCTGAATAATAAACTGCATTTCTATAGACTCATTTCAGCCCCCAGTGATCATGAGCCCAAAATGACCAAAATACCCCTAGGGGGCTCAATTTGGGATTTCAAACCAAATGAACTCCAAATTGAATGCAACTACCTCCAGCGAGTTTTAAATATTAAACCAAACATGTTGGACCCATTTCTAACCCCTGAGTCAATCTGGTTGACCAAGTCAACATGGTTGACCCGAGAGGTCCCTTAAGGGTCTAAACAGGTGTTTTGACTGAATTAAACTCTCCAGACCCTGGATCACACCCAACATACCCAAAATGATATTCTAGAGCTATTGAACCTATTCCCAAACTCTGGACCCACCTAGTTGACCAAGTCAACCAGGTTTGTCTCAATGGCTCTTTAAAGGTTCAAATGGGTCATTTGATCCAAATAACCCATTTGAACCCTGAAACCACATTGAATCAATCCAAGGTCACCCCCTCAATGCCACACAAGCAACCATTTGACTGTTGATCAGTCAACAAAGCAATAAAAGGATCAAATGTGGTCAACCCCATCTCAAGCTCTACCTCCCAAGCCTCAAACCTCTTTGCAATTATCCTCACTATTATCCAAATTTGTTTGAGGTCCACCTCATCAGTCTTTGACTGGTCAAACCAGTCAACTCAAGGCTAAAAAGACCATTTATATGGTCAAATCCTCCAAACTAATGAATCTAGTCCAAGCCAGGCCTATCCAGCCATTTGTATATGTTCTAAACTTGATCAAGAGGCCAACTCAGCAGCCTTGATCCCCCTTGACCAGTTATTTGAGCTCTAGTAGTCAACCCGACAAAATTAATCTTCCCAACCTGAATCAAGCCTGTCCAGCTCCTTGAATCGATTCCAGAATCTTCCTGGGAGATGTTCTAACCCAACCTAGACCTTGGTTCGAGCCCAGCCAGCTCGGATGGTCCCCTCCCATATGAATACAAACAAGGAAGTGGCCAGCTCATCCTGTTCAGTACAACCACTCTCCTGTCCTTCTAACCAGCTGAGCCAGGTGTTCAGCATCCAATTCACGTCCCTGAATGATCCCAACCGCTCGTTTTGGCTCCAAGCAAATGAGTAAGGAAAAGAGATGGGATCACCTCATTCAAACGGAACTCTCACTCCACTCATTCCCCAGAGCCCTTGAGTGTTCGTTCTAGTTTCAGAGAGCTCTATCTTCATTCTCCCATTGATTTCCCAATGTTCTCAGCTATCGCCGGTGAGATCCCTTGCTGACCGAGAGCTAGCTTCGTCCAAACTTTCCCAACTCCGATTCCGATGATCCTCTGAGTTGAAAGCGTGATGGAGATCAACACATGGACAGCCTACAAATTCAATCGTGATAAAATCAATAAAATCGATCCATCCTATGGTGAGAAATCCTAAACCCTAGGCATTTTCATTGGTTCCTAAATAAATCGTTACATATTGCATAAATGGCAAGGAAAACTATCCCCCATTCCTCCTTAAGTCCTAATATAACTCTGTTTAAAATTTAAAGCATTTCGGTTGGGTATTTTGTGAAAACAAAATGAAAACTCCCTCTAGGGTTCTCGGTTTAGATGAAGGAGGAAGACGATCCCTCAGTCGTTGGATCTCTTCTATTTAGATCAACGGCTGAGATCAGATCGGGTTCGAACCCCATTTCGATCCTTTAAAACCGCGATCGGCCAGAGTTTTGTCTGACTAGATCTACACCCTAGATCCAAACAGTGGGAGCCTTATTGACCGTCCGATCATTCTAGATCGAGTTCTATATTGCGAGTTAGATGCTGACCATCCAATTTTTCCCTGTGACCGATCTGACAGCTTAAATCGCTGCAGAGCTGGTTGAGTGGCGGTCCCTCCTGACCGCCGCCATTCGCGTGGCCGAACCCGCTCCCTCCGCATGTCCCGGTCAGCACCGCCGGTTTGACCAGACGGTTAGAATTTTAAAATAAATTCAGAAAATCTCCTAAACTTAAAAAATTCACCAGAATTTCAATTTTGATCCGATTTTGGAGTTTTTGTGTTCGTTCTCTTTGTATTTTTAAAAAATATACTTTAAAAATAACTGAAAATTATTTTAAGTAGTATTTTATTAGTAATCTTAATTATACATAAAACCATATTTTATTTTTAAATATATATATATATATATATATATATATATATATATATATATATATATATATATATATATATATATATATATATATATATATATATATATATATATATATATTATCTTGAGCTAAAATTTGGCAGAGACATAATAGGGCCTAAGGTTGATCTCCTGTAATTTTCTTAAGGCCATCTGATGCAATTTCATTCAGTTTATGGATTTACAAGGATCTAGGTCAAATCTTTATTTAGATTTTTGGAAATTCATGAATAACCCAAACTAAATCCAATCATTGCATATTAGAGTTCTATGGCGTTAGTGTGAAGTCTCCCTTCCACTAACAATAGGTCTAGATGTTAATCATTTATAGTTTAATTAAAAATTACCTTTAATATTATGCTTAATCTAGTTTAAATATGCTAAGGAACTATACTTGATCATCACATCAAACTAGGTTGATTCTTGATTTGGAGATATTGAGGTGTATATCCATACATGTATATTTCCCAAAATCATATCATCTTAATTTGATGTCTCTATCTCTTTATAGTAAATTGTTCAAGTTATAAGTCATCAAATGACCTATAATTACAATAATTCACTATTCTCATTCCATAGAACATTAGGAGTACCTTTATTGTTCATGTTTTGTATTGATGTGATTGTAACTTAGTGTTTCAAAAGGTTAGTGAACATTGATTTAAATCCCATAACCTAGTGACACTTGTTTGAATAGTTGCTATTTGAATGATTTATATTTGTGCAACTTATGTAGTTTTGATGATTCCAAACATTATTGTTCAATTGAATAGTTATCTCCTAACAATTTCAGAAGATTTGTACTTGCTCTTGTGTGTACTAACATTTCAGGAAAATCAGACTCCAGACTACAAAAACTTCAAATCAAATTCAACATGAGAAATTTTGTTCATTTGAAGTTTGTCTTTTCTTTGAATTAATTTTGAAAGGGAGTGATTGTAATTGAGTGAATAAAATCTCACACACACAAACTAAGGAGATCTTGAAATTCTATACTGATCGTACAGGACGATATATATCGTACTGGACGATCTGTCAGTTATCTCCTATAGAGCATTTGGAACGAATAGGAACTTGCTTCGAAAAATTTTTCTAAGTCCTATTCGTCCAGGACGAATTTTTATATCGTCCCCGGCGATGGGCGCTCTGGAAAATTTTCGTCCAGACGAAAATAAATATCGTACCGGACGAACAGCTCTCTGGAAAATTTTCGTCCAGACGAAACCAAATTATCGTCCCCGGCGATGGGCGCTCTGGAAAATTTTCGTCCAGACGAAATAAATAATCGTCCAGGACGATCGGCTCTCTGGAAAATTTTCGTCCAGACGAACATATTTTCGTCCAAACGATAAACCGACTTAGGACAGTTTTCAGCAGTTTCTAGAACCGACCTTGTAATAACCGTTCGTACTGGACGAACCTAGTTCGTACAGGACGATCAGCTGTACGAAGTCATTTCGTACACATATACAAATTGGGTCATTTCAGATCGTTTAAGTAAAATCGTCCAGGACGATCCATGATCGTACGGGACGATCCACTGCGTACAGAATTGAAAGTTTGCAGTTTTTGGGCGGTTTTTTATGTCTTTTGTATAAATACTTCAAATTAGACTGCCACCCAATCTTTTTGTCATTTGATCTTCGTGCCTATTGAGAGAATAGCTAAGGGGAGAGTGGAAGAGAGCATTCAAAGGAAGATTCCTACCATTGGAGCGAGAAGGCTTCACTTGGATTGCAAAGGTAAGAATCTCTACTTGTGAAATTGGATTTCTTCACTCTTTTCTTTTCTTCCTTCTAGATTCTTGTGAGAAGATCATTCAAGAAGGTCCGGTTCACTGCCGACACTTGGAGAGTGTTAACAGACGTGGGTTCTCTGCCTACACTAGGAGAGTGTAAAAGGCAGGAGGTTCTCTGCCTACACTTGGAAAGTGTGAACAGCCGTAGGGTTCTCTGCCCACACTAGGAGAGTGTAAAAGGACGACGGTTCTCTGCCCACACTAGGAGAGTGTGAAAGGACGACGGTTCTCTGCCCACACTAGGAGAGTGTGAAAGGACGACGGTTCTCTGCCAGCACTGTGGATTGTGTAAAAGGACGACGGTTCTCTGCCGCACCGGGGAGTGGTGAAAAGAGGGTTTTGTACAGGCTTCTCCGCCTTGCTGTGGGTGCTAAAGGAGAGTCACTTTGTGGTATTAGTGCAATACTCAGAGGGTGCCTCTGAGGAGTGGATGTAGGTCTGGTTATAGACCGAACCACTATAAATCTGGTGTCATTTACTTTATTGCTTTTACGTTTCCGCATTTTAAATTTCAGTTTTAACAACTCTGTGGTTGAAAAACATTTTTCTACAAACTTTAAAAGAAAATTTCATTTCGGTTCAACTTTAATTTTAAGAGGGTTTAAAATTTTTAAAACTACCAATTCACCCCCCTCTTGGTAGCCGTGGGACATTTACTTAGGCTTAACAACCTAATTACTAGACTCAACAAGTGGTATCAGAGCATTGTTTCAAAATCATAAGTTTGAACTACTTTTTGATTAACGTAGATGGCTACATTTGGAAACCGAAACACACCTGAGGGTTACTCTATCACTAGACCTCCACTGTTTGACAATATTCCTTTTGATTTTTGGAAAACACGCATGTCTACTTTCTTACAGTCACTTGATTATCGCATGTGGATGTTAGTCCAGGAAGGTTACACAAAACCAACTAGATTAGTTGATGGAAATAGGGTAGATACACCCTATGCAGATTGGACTATAGAAGAACGTGACTTAGCACAATTAAATGCAAAATGTTTAAATAGTTTCTTTTGTGCTTTAAAATCTGAAGACTACATGCGAGTTTCTACTTGTAAAAGCGGAAAAGACATATGGGATAGACTTTGTATCACTTATGAAGGGACAAATGAGGTTAAGCAATCAAGACTCAATATCTTGTTACATGACTACGAACTATTTTGCATGAAACCTAATGAATCTATATCTGACATGTACACAAGATTCACTCAAATTGTCACCTCTTTGCATGCACTTGGTAGGGAATTAACTAATACTGAAATGGTTAATAAGATTCTTCGTTGTTTACCTACCGCATACGATGCTAAAATTACTGCAATTACAGAGTCAAAAAATCTGAACATTTATTCTATTGACAATCTTCTTGGTTCACTCATTGCTTATGAGCAAGGAGTAAGTCAAAGAAAGATTGATGCAGGTGAACCAAGAAAGGACAAGAATATTGCACTAAATGTGGAAGAGTCAGAAAGTGAACACTCACAACCTGAGGATGAAGATGATATAGCACTGATGACTAGACAATTCAAAAGCTTTTTAAAGAGGAAGCAGAAGAGACGCCAGCAATGGAATAGAGGTAAGTATAACAGAAATAGCAAGGTTTCTAATGAAGTGATTTGTTATAAATGCAGGAAACCAGGTCATATAAAGACTGATTGTCCAAAACTCAAAGCCTCTCCTAGCAAGGAGAAGGTAGAGGAGAAACCAATGGTAAAGAAGGGCAAGAAGAAGTTTCAAAAGGCTTTTTGGGCGGACTCAGCTTCAGACTCATCTGAGACTGAAAAAGAAGAAGAAGTCACCAACCTTTGCTTGATGGCAGATAAAGCTGAACAATCAGATCAAGAAGAGGTATGTGATTTAACTTATAATGAATTGTTTGAAGTTTCTGAACACATGCATGATGCATATAGAAAAACTAAAAAGATGCATGCTAGTTTAGTTTTAGAATTGGAAGAGCTTAATAAGGAACACGAAATCCTTAGGAAAGATCATGCTTTAATTGATAGCAACCACATGAAACTACTTGATGAATATGATGACTTGAATAAAAATTTTGAGAATTTAAAATCATCCTATGCTGAACTTGAAAAAGAATTTGAGAAATTTAAGGATGAATCTGAGCACAAGACATATAGAGTCAATTATACAAATCGAATCTTGGAAGAAATGAATTCATTTTATAAACTTACTATAAGTGCTCTTGAGGATAATAGGAACCCCCCTAAACATGAAGATTTTACAAATCCTAAGTATTATCCTAAATTTATGAAATCCCTTAGAAGACAATCATATGAGAGAAAACATAGGAATATTTTTCCTAATGTTAAATGTAACAATTGTGGATTTTTGGGACATATATCTCACACCTGCACTTTAAAGATGAAACCTAATTTGGTGTGGAGAACTAAGATGCATAAACCTAGACATATCATACATGCATCTGATTATAAATTTCATAAAGGTGAACCCAAACTAGTTTGGGTTCCCAGGTCTAACATTTGAGAATTTTGCAGGTATACTCTCACACAAGACCTCGTGAGAGTATATGGTACCTGGACAGCGGATGTTCTAAGCACATGACTGGAGATACTGCTCAATTCATAACGCTGGAAGCCAGGAGTGGAGGCAAGGTTACACTTGGAGATAATACCACAAAGAAAGTGGTTGGATCAGGTATGATTGGAAATTTGAAAAACTTTTTCATAGATAATGTTTTATTAGTTGAAGGCTTGAAACATAATTTGCTTAGCATAAGTCAACTATGTGATAAGGGCTATAATGTAAAATTTTTACCTACTAGCTGCATAATTAGCCTAAATGGAAAAATTGTTTTAAATGGAAAAAGGGTGAACAATGTTTACATGCTAGATTTAAATTGTATTCAATCTCCTACTGCTTTTTGTTTGAAAACTGTTTCTGATGAATCGTGGCTTTGGCATAGGAGACTTTGTCATTCTAGTATGAAAAATCTTAGAAAAATTACCCAAAAGAATTTGGTGAGAGGAATACCTAAACTAGACTTTACTAAGGACCATCTGTGTGATGCATGTCAATTAGGAAAACAAGTGAGGTCCTCATTTAAGTCCATTAAAGATCTTAGGACAAGTAAACCTTTAGAAATTCTACACATGGATCTTTTTGGACCAGTAAGCACTGTTAGTCTAGGAGGAAAGGTATATGGATTTGTTATAGTAGATGATTTTTCAAGATTCACCTGGGTTAAGTTTCTTTTTCATAAGAGTGAATCATTTGAGGAATTCAGAAATTTTTCAACTTGGATACAAAGAAAACTAGGATGTGAAATAATTTCTATACAAAGTGATCATGGAGGAGAATTTGAAAATGAAAGATTTGAAGATTTCTGTAAAGAAAATGGGATTGATCACAATTTTTCTGCACCTAGAACTCCTCAACAAAATGGAGTAGTTGAAAGAAAGAACAGAACATTAATAGAAGCCGCCCGAGCAATGTTAGCAGAATACTCTCTTCCTAGATATTTTTGGGCTGAGGCGGTTAGCACTGAATGCTATGTTCTGAATAGGGTGAATGTGAGATCTAATTTGAATAAAACACCCTATGAGTTGCTAAAAGGAAGAACACCAAATTTGTCTCATTTGCATGTATTTGGTTGCAAGGTGTTCATACATAATAATGGAAAATCTGCCTTAGGAAAATTTGATCCAAAATCAGATGAAGGAATTTTTGTTGGATATTCAAGTGTTGGAAAATCTTATAGAGTATTCAACAAAAGAACTTTAGTTATTGAAGAAACCACACATGTTGTTTTTGATGAAAATGGAAACATGGAAGAGCCAAAAGTTGTTGAAGAAGAAATTGAAGAAAACTCCCAAAATATTGATAGATTAAATTTGGAAGAAAATGTGGAAGAAAATTTAGAAAGAGAAGACCCTTTGCCTAGAGATTTGAGATTTTCTAAAAACCACCCAAAGGAATTAATCATAGGTGAACCAAGTGAGGGTGTTAGAACTAGGCGTGGATTAAACAAGGAAGTCAATCATTCAGCCTTTATTTCAACTGTTGAACCCACTAACATTGATCAAGCACTATCAGATGAATTTTGGATATTGGCCATGCAAGAAGAGTTGAATCAATTTGTAAGAAATAAAGTTTGGGAACTAACTACAAGGCCAAAAGATCAAAGTGTTGTAGGAACCAAGTGGGTGTTCAAGAATAAAATGAATGACTCAGGAGTAGTCATTAGAAATAAGGCTAGATTAGTAGCTAAGGGGTATAACTAAATTGAAGGAATTGATTTTGAGGAAACTTTTGCCCCTGTAGCTAGACTTGAAGCAATTAGGGTTTTACTAGCCTTTGCCTGTTTTAAAGGTTTTAAATTGTTTCAAATGGATGTCAAAAGTGCCTTTTTAAATGGAGTAATTGAAGAAGATGTTTTTGTAGAACAACCTCCAGGTTTTGAAAACTCTAAATTTCCAAATCATGTTTTCAAATTAAAAAAGGCATTATATGGATTGAAACAGGCACCTAGGGCTTGGTATGAGAGGTTAAGCACCTTCCTACTTGAAAGATCTTTTGAAAAAGGAAGTGTGGATACAACTCTCTTTTTAAGGAAAATTGGAAAGGATATACTTATTGTTCAAATTTATGTGGATGACATCATCTTTGGATCTTCAAATAAACATCTTTGTGATGATTTTTCTAAAACAATGAGTAGTGAATTTGAAATGAGTCTAATGGGAGATTTAAATTACTTTCTAGGATTTAGCATTAAGCAACTTGAGGAAGGTACTTTTCTTAGTCAAACCAAATATATTAAGGACATCCTCAAAAAATATGAAATGGACAATGCTAAACCTGTTAGTACACCAATGAGTTCTTCAGTTCAGTTAGATAAAGACCTTAAGGGAAAATCTGTTGATCAAAAGAAATTTAGAGGGATAATTGGATCTTTACTTTACTTGACTGCTAGCCGACCAGATATTATGTTTAGTGTTTGCTTATGTGCTAGATTTCAATCAGATCCAAAAGAATCACATTTGACAGCAGTGAAAAGGTTTTTAAGATATCTACTAGGAACTCAAAACTTAGGAATTTGGTATCCTAAGTTTAGCTCTTCATTTGAAATTATTGGTTACTCAGATTCTGACTTTGCAGGCTGTAGAGTGGATAGGAAAAGCACTTCTGGAACATGTCAATTCATTGGAAATTCATTAGTTTCATGGTCTAGTAGAAAACAAAATTCAGTGGCACTATCTACTGCAGAAGCAGAATACATTGCATTAGGAAGTTGTGTGGCACAAGTACTTTGGTTAAAACAACAGTTGATTGACTTAGGATTAACTATAGGCACTATTCCAATTTATTGTGACAATACTAGTGCTATTTGCATTTCCAAAAATCCTATTCAACATTCTAGAACCAAACACATTGATGTAAGGCATCATTTCATAAGGGATCATGTATCCAAAGGAGAAATTGAACTCATACATGTTTCAACTGAAAATCAACTTGCAGACATTTTTACAAAACCTTTAGCCTTTGATACCTTCAGTACTTTAAGAACAAGGCTTGGTGTTATTGATTTGAATGCTTAACCAAAATGTCTTTGCAACATTGATACTTGTTGTGTTTTGTTTTTGTGATTTTGTGAATTTTGTGTTTTTGTATGAATTGTTTTTAAATTTATATTTTTTGTCTTATGTTTTCTGTGTTGTTAATTATTTTTGTTGATTTTGTTAAATTAAAAATTTTAAAATCAAAAATTTTTTTTTGGAGGAAATCGTCTATGACGAAATTTTTCGTACGGGACGATGTTTTAAGAAACAGTTTGCGCGAATTTAAACCGTTTTGAGAGCAGTTTTTTTATTGGATCGTCTGTACGATCTGTGATCGTCCAGTACGAATTTTTTCTTTTTCTCAAACGTCGGGACGATTGAATGCAGCGGTTGAGTGGATAAGACAGTTTTTAATACGAATTTCGTCTGTACGAAATTTTTTTTCGTATGTACGAACATGTGTCGATTCATTGTAGGGGACGGTTTTCAAGAGTCATTAAAACGAAACGCTTTCTGATCGTCTGTACGAAATATTTTCGTATGTACGATCGGTCAAGTCAAAAAGCCTGTACGAAGGGACGCATCGTAAGTTGTGTTGAATACGAAAAGCCGTTACATTTTGGACGAATTGGATCGTCTGTACGAAATTACTTCGTCCAGACGAACGATAATTTTTCGTCCAGGACGAATATTTTCGTCCAGGACGAACATATCATTTTTCTTTAAATATGAGGGCTTTCAAACTTGACAATCACACTTTCAAACATCTTTTTCAATCCCTTTCTACATCAAATCAACTATGGCCTCCTCTAGCAAAAGACAAAAAGTTTTGGTGAAGAAGCCCAACAGGAATGCTCCAGACAACTTCCTTTCCAAAGCAAATGAGAAATCTTTTCCTCGTTTTGCTTCTGCAAAAATCACTCCGTCTCGCATTCTTATCCAAACGGAGTTGAAATTTCGGGTATTACACCTCTTCGCCTCAACCCAATTTCATTTCATTCTTTCTCTTGTCCACCTCTACAATAAGCAAACCTACCATTACTTCCTAGCCAACATGAGTTTCAATCCTGACCACTCTATCATTAGTTCTTTTGTTTTTAAGAAAAAAGTTGAGATCACCAAGCACGATCTTGGTGCATTTTTAAACCTAAGAACTGAAGGATATAGAGCCCACACCCTAATGTCAGAAAACGTCTTCCATTGGTATGAAATCAATAAGGTAATTAGAGAAAATGGAATTGACAATCATGTTGCTAGAGTGGCTGGTATGACCCAAGATGCCCGAATCATCCAGCATATCCTTAGATCCTCAATTATTCCTAAAGCTGGTGATAGAATAAACATAACTCCTCTCCTCTCTTGTCTAACTTTTTTAATCATGAAAAGACAACCTATTGATGAAGCCCAACTCATCCTAGATCATATCTATGGGCTTTCAGAAATAGGACATCCTGATCAGAAGAGGAAGAAGAATATTTCTTTAGGGCACTTGATTACTTATGTTTTGGAGAAGAAGTACAATATAGTCCATCCTGATGAGGAATATGAAGAGCAAATTTATTACAACGATGCATCTTTCAGACTGCTCTTCAGGGAGGAAAAAGAAAAAGAAAAAGCACATGGCAGTGCTTCAGAAGAAGAAGAAGAAGGAGTGCAAGCTTCTGCTTCTCAATCAGATTACCAGAATCTGATTGAGAGATTTGATAGACTAGAGACTCACATTGATCAAAGGTTTGATCAATTTGATGCTCACCTTACGCAGCAGCAACATGACATTGGTAATATTAGAGATGAAGTTCATGAAATAAATACCAATGTAATGTTGATGGCCTCCTACTTCAACCTCTTTGGCGGGATTCCTCCTCCTCCTCCTACAGAACAGTAGAAGTTTTTTTTTTGTGTGTCTGTTGTATTTTTTGTTTTGTTGTTTTGTTTTTTTTTATCAAATATGTGTTATTGTGATTGTTGTTATGTTTTTTGTTTAAGTTCAATGTTTTTATGTAATTTTCTTTTTAATCAATGAAAGTTTGTTTGTCTTAGATTTGTTTTGAAATGTGGCTAATCTTTATGAATTTCATTAATATTATTTTTAATCTACATTGTGCTTAAATTCGATTGTAATGTGAGATTATCTATATTAAGAAAATCTAGACTTTCTAAATTTATAATTTGTCTATAACTTGTTGTATTTAGAATTTTTAAATTCATGTCTATTCATTTAGACTACATAAAATTTAATATTGTTATTGCAATTTTGATGTTATCTTATTTTGTATTTCTATGCTCAAATGATATTTATGCACCTAGAAATATTTGAAATGTTAGATTATAGATTTTGGAAAGAATTGGTCAAATTACTCTTGAAAATTGTACAAATGTACAAAAATCAAAAGGGATTCGCAAAACTTTGCAAAGTGAAAAAGAGGCACAAAATAAGCCCAACCAAAGACAAATGCACAAAAATGTGCTCCAAAACTTTGAAAAGATGTGCAAAGCACCACATGAGGTAATTCTCTTCTTTCCAAATTCGTTTAATCTCTTAATTCAAGTTGATCTAATGTTCATTTATATTCTATTGAACTTTGAAATATAGATTTTTTTTTTTACATCTCACTTGTAATGATTTTCAATAATCAAAATGTCTAAATTGAATCATGTCTTTGATAAATTCTTCTTACTTACAATGTTATATCATTTCATAAATTTTATGAATTTCTATGATTGACCTAATATCTTTAGTTTAAAATTGCATACCCTATGTCAAATCACAATTTAGATTAAAATTTTAACAATGAATTTCATATTATTATTTACATTTCTTGTGTATTTTCTTCACTTTTTGTTGCTGTCAAAAAGGGGGAGAAATTATTATGTTTGTGTTTGTGTTTTTGTTTTGTGATTTGTGTTTTCTGTTAAAAACACAAATATTGTTTTTGTTTTTGTGATTTGTGTTTTCTGTGTTAAAATTTTTGAAAAACAAAAATATTGTTCTTTAATGCCTCCTTATTTTAATGTACTCATAAATTCAGGGGGAGTTTAGGAGATAAGAGATTTTGTTTTAACTTGAAACCATACTAATAATAATTGTTTTGCCATCATCAAAAAGGGGGAGATTGTTTGAATAGTTGCTATTTGAATGATTTATATTTGTGCAACTTATGTAGTTTTGATGATTCCAAACATTATTGTTCAAATGAATAGTTATCTCCTAACAATTTCAGAAGATTTGCACTTGCTCTTGTGTGTACTAACATTTCAGGAAAATCAGACTCCAGACTACAAAAACTTCAAATCAAATTCAACATGAGAAATTTTGTTCATTTGAAGTTTGTCTTTTCTTTGATTTAATTTTGAAAGGGAGTGATTGTAATTGAGTGAATAAAATCTCACACACACAAACTAAGGAGATCTTGAAATTCTATACTGATCGTACAGGACGATATATATCGTACTGGACGATCTGTCAGTTATCTCCTATAGAGCATTTGGAACGAATAGGAACTTGCTTCGAAAAATTTTTCTAAGTCCTATTCGTCCATGACGAATTTTTATATCGTCCCCGGCGATGGGCGCTCTGGAAAATTTTCGTCCAGACGAAAATAAATATCGTACCGGACGAACAGCTCTCTGGAAAATTTTCGAAGAGTGTAAAAGGAAGGAGGTTCTCTGCCTACACTTGGAAAGTGTGAACAGCCGTAGGGTTCTCTGCCCACACTAGGAGAGTGTAAAAGGACGACGGTTCTCTGCCCACACTAGGAGAGTGTGAAAGGACGACGGTTCTCTGCCCACACTAGGAGAGTGTGAAAGGACGACGGTTCTCTGCCAGCACTGTGGATTGTGTAAAAGGACGACGGTTCTCTGCCGCACCGGGGAGTGGTGAAAAGAGGGTTTTGTACAGGCTTCTCCGCCTTGCTGTGGGTGCTAAAGGAGAGTCACTTTGTGGTATTAGTGCAATACTCAGAGGGTGCCTCTGAGGAGTGGATGTAGGTCTGGTTATAGACCGAACCACTATAAATCTGGTGTCATTTACTTTATTGCTTTTACGTTTCCGCATTTTAAATTTCAGTTTTAACAACTCTGTGGTTGAAAAACATTTTTCTACAAACTTTAAAAGAAAATTTCATTTCGGTTCAACTTTAATTTTAAGAGGGTTTAAAATTTTTAAAACTACCAATTCACCCCCCTCTTGGTAGCCGTGGGACATTTACTTAGGCTTAACAACCTAATTACTAGACTCAACAACACTTAGGAACAATAATTAAGGATTTGTGTTTTAGCGAATTTAGATCAATTTAGGTGAACTACACACCATTCCTTTTGGAATGAAACTCAAACTTAGAGAACTAGGGTCATGTACCCAATTATCTAAAACACATTGATTGGACATTAATTGATCTTATAATAACTAGTAGATTTAGGATGATCCTTCTTTAAGGATCTTTTCCTTTTGCTTTAATAAACCCCTAATAAATCAAAATAAAAACTCTAAACATCAAAATCAATCATAATCAACTCTAATCAACCCTAAAACAAACTCACAACCTTCCAAAATAAAAACCAAAGCTTAAATCCCACTAAATTCAATTAATCCTTAATTAATCATTAAAACTTTGAGAAAATGTAATAAATAAAAATTAAATTCAAAAAATATAAATAATACCTCTAATTGACCAAAATTATATCCTTAATCAATAAAAAAATAAAACCAAATTGATTGGACAGCAGATTAAGGTTTAATTTAATTTTAAGAAAAACTCAATATTTAGTTCATTTAATTAATTAATAATAATTTAAAATTCCAATAAATTCCCAAACACTTAAAAATCCCTCCTTAGGTCATCCCTGGCCTTTGGAGCTGATTTCAAGAAGTTTGGGATTCATTTGGAATAAAATCATAAAAAGGGCCTTAATTAAACAATTTTCAATAATTCATTAAATACCCAAAACTTTGAAAATTTATAACTAATTCAAAAAAAATTCAAATCAATCAAACTCAATTGCATTCAACTCATAATAAGACCTAATATTTATTAAAAATATTAAATTTCTGGAAAACCTTCAATTACAAAAAGTCAACAAATTGGTCAACTTTTATCCGAAATCAGTTCAAAACTTCAAACATTCATAACTAAATCCAGAAAAATCCAATTTCAGCAAACTTATCTTCTAACTGATCATCTTAAGCTCTAATATTTTAATAAAATGTTAACTTTCCAGAATTATAGCTTTAAATAAAAAGTCAATTTTGGCCTCCTTAATTAAATGATTAAAATAATCCAAAAATTCCTAAAAATTCAAAAATTGCTCTAAAACTCCAGAAATGGCTAACCAACTTCTAAAATCAGCTATTAACACTTTCAAATAAAATTCATTAACTTTTAATCATTAATCAACCTTAAGTCACTTAATTATACCGGGTACCACTAGGTAACCAAGGCCTACGAGGCTATTAGCTTGGCCCTAAGGAAGGTGAAATAAACATCACGGCCTCGGTGTGAAACAAAAGTAGTATCCGATCAACAAATAAAATTAAAACTCCTAAAATCAAATTCTAAATCACTAATATTTTAAACAAACCTTTAATAATTAATATTTTCTGAATATTATTAATTTAAAATTCATTAATAATTCAATTAAATTCTAAATTCATTTAACTTAAATTAATTTGATGATTTGAATAATTAAGATTTTTCTTAATCAATCAGATTTGACGATTAAATTAAATTAAATGAATCTGGGTCTTCTATGCCTAAAAGTTTGATTCCACTTGGAGGACTTTGGGCATTTTGACTTTTAAAAACCCTTAAAATACTTAAATAACAAAGAGATCTCCTATGGATTGTGCATGACTCCTTTTAGGAAAGTACTAATCTATTTGGATTTGGGGATTTCCAAACAAAAATAATAAACTACCGACCTTATACGATGAGCTAGATTCCTTCGGGAGGGCACATTGTATTACATTTGTAAGGTCCCTTTCTCTCTTCTTAATAAACTTTGGGGATTCTCAAAATGTATACCTATCTTCTGTTTAAGACGGGTATTCGTTATGAAAGTCTTAGGATTCATAAATTGATAATTTCCTGCACTTAGGGAATTATCAATCTATAAGTTTTTTATAACTAAATTAAATAAGTTCAACATTTAAAATTGGAATAATTCTTAATAATCTGAATATACTTTACTTAAACTTTAATCAAATTCCTTTAACATGTAATAAATCAATTCTAATAATACATGCAATTCAAACAAATAAACCCATTAGGACCTATCCAAGCCACACAGCTTTCTTCACACACTTAGATGTTTGCTAGGACAACCAACTTTAGCCTAAGTTAGGCCGGTGGTTTGTTTGCGGGTGTCTTGCCTAGAAGACACCTATGTGTGATTTCTTACTTTTATATACTGCATAAACATGCATGTATACTTTTCCGTCTATACACCAGAGCGCAGAGCAAATAAAGTGAGGACTGTGTACTTTACTTTTTTATCTTTACTTTCCTGCATTTATAACTGTACACAACGCACTCATAACATGCATAATTACATAACTGCTTTATTTCCTATCTTTTATATTACTACAAAGTAGAATATTCCTAGGATCTGATGTACTGATATAAATAAAAATGTAAAGCTTTCTTTCTCTAGAATTGTTGTATATAGATTGAGTTTGTACAGCGTCTGGAGTCTGTAAAAGAATTAAAAACAACTGCTTATAAAATATACAAATGGGGCTCCAAAAAGTAATATCCTCCCTCAAGAGGACGTTCCTTTTTAGGATTTCCATAGAAGACCCGGAACCTGAAGAGCATAAGTAGTTATATTTAATTCTATTTTCTTGTAGGCTTAGAATCCAGGTCTGTTGTCGGTGGGGCTTGGCCACCATTACTTTCCTGTAGACCCTGGGATGTAGTTTTTCAAATTTATATTAATAAAATCATCTCTTTTTATTTACAATTGTTAGAGAGATATTTTATCAATAGACGTAGTCTCCTTAGCCTTTTCTTAAAGCAAATTATTTTAAATACTTAAATAAATGTACATACTTTATTTATTTTTAAAATAAAATAAATTCCCCTTTCTCTTCTCCCTTCCCTCCTTTTTTATACATAAATAAATATACTTTAAAAATTAAAATAATGATAGATTAAAAATAAAAATAAATAATTATACTTTCAATATTAAAAATAAAACAGAATTTTTATATTTATTAAATTTAAATCTAAATTAAATATTATACTACATATTATATATTTTAAAATAAAGTTAGAGAGATATTTTATTTTCTCACAGATTTTTCTGGCAACTCCGATGGGGATAGACTTCTCTCTCCATTTCAAATGAAGACTAAATTCTTTCTGAAAAATTATATATAATTTAACTAAATATTTGGGCAATTATATTTTCATCTAAATTTCATTCTTTTATGTCTGTCACTGTTTCTGTAGATTTTTTCTATAATTTTTTGATGTTGTTCTGCCGACTGTTTTATGCTTGGTTTTCTCGCCGCAATTTGATTCTTTGATTTTATCAATAGACGTAGTCTCCTTAGCCTTTTCTACAAGGCTGAGAAGTTGAGTTAACAGTCAGCACCGATGTAGGCCCCACAGCCTGCCAAAGTACTGTCCATTTCTCTTCTAATTTTTGAGTACCTGTGGGTCTCCGAAAGGATTCTGCTCGTGTGGTTCGAATGCAAAGGGTATGATCACACTATCCCGTAGGACAAAATAGTCATGGACCTTTACACGCAGCACAAGCAGGCCGATGAAAGAGCAGATGGAGTTATAGATATGATTAGCCATGGAGGATAGCGGCTTTCACCTACCAACCTAGATGGATAATAATATACATAACCCAAAAGTTCACGAGATTTCCCCTACTTGATACATCAGCACCGAATAGGGTTTATTTGATTGTGGGTATCGGTTTCCTACGGGCGCAAGCCCCCGTAGTTAATTACATTCTAAGTCTTGACTTAGGAAAACTCTCAATTAAGGATGTTAGATTATCTTCTCGAATGGGTTTAGTGCAAGGGAGTTTCTAGGTTTTCCTAATCAAAGGGGAAGAAGGCCCCAAATTGGTTCAATCGATCACGTATGGTTCAGTCAACATACGGCCGGTCTAAAGAAGAGAAAACTGGAGAAAAGAAAGAGGTCACACATCTCAAGCAAAACACGAGAGAAAGAGGGAGGTGGCGTCATCAGTGTGACACGGATAGGTTGGGTTTATAGCATCCAAAAGACAAGGAGGCTCACCTACCAATAAGGCGTATAGAGGTACACTCGTACCCCTCACCTTTAGACCCTTAATCTATAAAAGATGTAGTGTTGCACACACAACACAAGCATCTACGACTTAGCTAATGCAGTCCTGGACTTATTCCTTGCCTGAAAAAGGAAGCCAACTAAAATCTTAAGCACAACCAACCGTCCTATATATATGCAAGATGGGAAGGGTCTATCTTAAGGAATCAAAGATTTGCAGTTCAAAAGAGTTAAATCAGGGACTCTATAATATGCAAACAAACATATGTAGCATTGTTAATGATGCATGAAACAAATGCACGAGTAAGAAAGATCCTTAGGTCCACTAATACAATGCATGTATGTAGGTAAAGTGCATTGTGGAGAAAAGTGTGTAAGAACGTATGCATGATATCTAAAGTACAGAAAAAAATAAATAACACACCCTAAGGGTACCCTCCAGGCAAGGTACCCGCACATAAAATCATTCAAACCGTGACCACTTCGTGTGGGAAAATAATGATGCCAAATGACACAATAGGTGGCCTACTCTATAGGCCTAAATGACCCTAATGGTCTCTAGGGCTCACAGAAGGTGGGGGGGGGGGGGGGGGTATCACACCCAAAATCGGAAAAGGCCAAAATCCTAGCGGAAAAAACAACGATGCCCACTTCGTGTGGGAAAACAACGAGGCCAACATGGAACAATAGGTGGCCTACTCTACAGGCCTAAATGACCCTAATGGTCTCTAGGGTTCACAGAAGGGGCAAGCTTTGACCTATAGAGTCAAAGCTTCGTTAGTGAACTAACCTAAGGCCAGCTACCTAAACATGCTAGAATACCTATTAATAATTTGTGTGTGGAGTGTAGCAGTTCCGTTATGTAATTAAAAGAATTCATTTTATAAATTGCAGAGATTATGCCTGATTGCATGTGGCGCTGCCACTTAAAAGCTTATAAGCAAACGGTCTCATTTAGTTCCCGATCATTAAGCTCGAATGTACCTCACAAGAAAAGATAACAGAGAAATATATATATGAGCGTAGATGCCGTTCAGAAAAGAAATGCAGGTAAATAACAAAAATATAATCAATAAAAAAATTTAAGAATTGCATTTATAGAATATGTACATGTAGCAAATATTTGATAACAAGAGAAAATATAAGCCTAACCTAGAGCTAAAGGTCTTATTCTAACCAAACAAGTCTAGGTGTGTATTTTTGGATAGGTCCTATGTTGGGTGATTTAGTTATAATTTCTTGCATTGATTTGTTAAAAGACCAAAAGAGAAATTTTAATTTAAGTTGAAATATTAGTAGTTTAGTATTAATTTTAGATATTTTGTTTTAGGATTTAATTGATTATCACCTTTGTTTCACACCGAAGCTGTGAGGTTTATTTCACCCTACTTGGGGCTAACTTAATAGCCTCGTAGGCCTGGGTTACCTAGTGGTAATCAACTTTGTTCATTTATTAGTTGGTTATAAATTAGAAAAGAAATATAGATTAGGCGATTTATTATCAATTAGGGTTTGACTTAAACCAATTAAGAATTTAATTTTAAAGTTTAACACTCCATTAAATCTATTCGTGGCGTTGTGCCACCAGACTCGAGGAACCAGGCCTCCTTAGGACACTTAGCCTCGCAGCCCGGAGTAGTCCATCCAATAAACTTCATTTTTGGAGTGATTGTTATGTATTAAGGGATTTGTTAATTGATTTTTTATGATTAATCTAGGGTTTGATCTTTAGAAGTCTTTTACCCTAATAAGTTTTAGATTTAGATTTGATCTCCAAATCTTAGTCTATCTCTTTTAAATTTTAGGTTAGTTAGGAGTTTATTATTAGATTAGTTATATTTGATTTTAGGTGTATGTTTAAGGCTTACAGTTTAATGATTACAAATGTTAATTATAATTCGATTAAGAATTAAATATTTTCTCAATACATTTTAAGAGTTAAGTTATAAATGATTGGTTGATTATTACTGGATTTTAAGAAAAAAAGAAAGGCTAAACCTAGGAAGGCGTGTCGCTAAGTTTAGTTTTGATGTCTCTATCCTATAAGGAACATGCATCCTAAGTCTATGTTTTCTAAGACTCGGTCCTTAATTTTTGTCCTTAGATGTGACTAGTTTTGTGGAGAATGAAGGGAGGTTCTGTTTTCTAACCCTTAAGACTTTCGTACATGTATCAATAAACTTAAGAATCTATGAACAAAAGTACTATAATAAGTAAGAATGTAGTAGAAAGAAAAGAATAAAAATCAGAAATAAAAGGAATGTAGGCATTGTTGTTATTGGACACACTACTGTGAAGTCAAGTGTACCCTAAACAACATTTACAATGCCCTTTGCTGTCCCCACAATCCAAATAAAGCACTTGATACATTTAAAACGACTGACCGAATCATTTTTTAAATGAAACCCAAAATGACCAAGGGGAGAAAGCTCTCAAAACTAAACTAAACTCAAAACAAGTCCTCTTTATATTTATCCAAAATCCCATTTTAGAAGTAGACACTAGTAGAAGAAACTCAACTCAAATAAGAAAGATCACCCACATAAATAAAATCGTTCATTCTAAAACAAAGACATCAAAGAGTTTTCCAACTCAAAGCCTATCACAAAGCTCTAAACACCAAAATCTACTCATGAAGCCTCCAAATAAAACAATACATAAAACCCCTTATCGAAAAAAAAAGAAAATCAAAACACCAAAGACAATAAACTCTTCTTGACACAAAATCAACCAAGTGCTTTTCTTCTTATTTGGTGTGGGGTAGAAAAAAAACCACAAAGCTTTCCAACAAGAAAGTTGTATACAACCTCTCATTGTAAAGAATTCATAAAATTTGTCGCATAAAGCTTTTAAAACAAAATCAATCTAAAGCCAATGCTAAGCCATCTCAACATCATCAAAACAGAATCTTTTTTTTTCTACGAAAAGCAGGTTCACAAAACTTCTCAATACAAAAATAACTCACAAAACCCTCACAAAGCTTCTAACCAATTTTCCTTATTCTATGCTTCATGACAACATAAGTTTCAAAAAGAAATATATTGTTTTAACCCATAAACCATTCCCTAAGACTTTCCAATCATAAAAACAACCATAAATTTCTTGGCTTAAGACAAATCAAAGCTCCATTAAACATAGAATAAACAATGACTCATTCAGGCATAAAATAACCCCATAAGTTTTCAAATATGAAACAAGTCATAGATTTTTTTACATGGGATGAACCATACAGTTTTTTACATAAATCAACTCATAAGGGATTTCCAATATAAAACAGCTCGCAACATTTTTTAAAGACAACTCATAAAGTTTTTTTCAGCACAAAGCCATCCGTGAAATTTTCTAATACAGATATCGACACGACTTTCACATAGAATTCAAACCAGCAGAGATAAATTAATATATGAGAAAGCATGAAAATATCTCGCAACCCACAATAACCTCATAAAGCCCAAGTAGTCTCCAACCTAATCATTAATTTCATTATACAATGAGTATCACTTTCCAAATTTCAATGACATATGCCACCAGATATTTCAAACTAATGCCTAATTCGAATTCATGAATCTACACTCATGCCAAATGTATTCAGAAAAGAGAAGAAGAAGAAGAAAAAAAAAATCTTATGCCATTGTTTTGCTTCCGAAATTCAAGAGAAGAGAGCTTGCCATCTAGAATTTGAACGATATACCAACTGTCTTATAGTCAAATGTCCCTCCAACAACACAAGCAACATGGCATTAGACAAACCAACATATGAATACTCACCAAGAAAGAAACTCACATTCATATTTTATTTAAGTTTCTTGGAGGGGAACTAAATGAATGTAATTCCAACATTTCCATTAGTAAAGTCGTATATGGAAAATTCAAGAAAACTTGACTAATTACTTCAGCAATCAAGCTCAATTAATCTTTCAACAAACATGTAATAGAAAGCTACTTTAAATGTCTATTTTCTAAACAAAGAGGTGGGGAATGCATGTGTATAAAGCAAAGTACAATCATATGTATAAAATCCTAACAAATTATAATCCACCAGAATTTTAGAATAGAAAAGGATGACTTAACCTTCTCCGAAAGATCTTCTACAGAAGGAGGGTAGATCGCCGCCATTCATAAATATCAAATAAACGCACAACGTTGAAACTGATGCCTAAAATACCTCTTGAGTATAAATAAGCCATTGTTTAAAGATAACATTTTTTTTTTATTTTTAAAACATCACATTTTAAACTTTCAAATCTCAAGGACATCAACAAAGTAATAATAATTTCAACAAAATCATTTCACCTAATCTCCACAACCTATACAACGAAAAGTACGCTTTGATGAAGTGTTCTCTAGCATAAGCATATATGAGTATTTGGACAAAAGATATTAAGATAAAGCAAAAATTTTTACGACACTGTTCACAAATTTCAACATTTTAATAAGAACACTAAGCAGCCAAATTTACTTGTCTTTCTTCATGGGCATAAATGTTAAACAGAAAGCAAAGAAATGATAGATGCACCAAAATATTTCTAATTTACCTGAATTTGATGTACATGCATGCCTCCTCATGAATAATTTCTAATTTAACCAAATTCTGACATATGTAACTTTGCAGCAAAGACTTCATATTAAAGCATATGAGAAGTGTCAAAACAACAATGATAGTCTTAAATAAATAAATAATGAATGCCATCATGACCACCTTGACACGGCTCAGATTTCATTAAATGTTATGCGATATATATGGAAGATTTAATACATGGACATTTGGTCAGACACATGTTGTATTTGCTAGCCATAAATAGTGATTTACATGAATTAAATGATATGGAGAAAATCTGCTTCAAAACTTTTCTTCAAAGCCACACATAAAAAAAAACGAAGCGAAAACAAAGGTATGAATTTTTCTAACTTGATAAAGACTTCCTATAGCATTATCTGGAAATAACATTTCTTAACAAAAGATTTTTTTTTAAGTAATCTCCATAACAATCCACAAAAGAAATATTGGATTCGAACAACAACAAAACCAGATTTTATGACCTCATTCTAGTCGTCTTGAAAAATACAATCGATTCATTAATCTCGAGAAAGAAGAAGAATAATAATGGCGACCAATTTTGAAGCAACAAGATTTAAGAAATAATGCAAGATATCTTAACCTTTAAATATATATGATAGAAAATCAAATAGAGATGGAGAAAATGAACAAATACTTTGATTAATTTCTGTTCACATACTAGAGTGCCGTCAAACTTTGCCTTATAAAACCTCAATTCAATCACAAACCTTAATATGCAATTCATTTAAAAATAAATGCTAAATCAAACATACAGGTAATGATTGGTTCTAATGAAATATAAGACATGCAAGTTAAAAAAAAAAACTTGAGTCTTATAATGGAAATAATATCTCTAGCACAAAAATAATTCCACATGCAAGATAATGCAAAATCCTGACACAATCAAATGATCTAAAAGCTGATATTACAACTCACATCTAGTCCTTTACATCAGGATATTTTTTTTTACTCATGCAAGACTACACAGAATGAATGTGAAGAGGTATTGAGCACATTTTTTTATGTGGTGATGAATCTGATACATAATGAATACCAATATTACTTCAGCAAATAGAAATTTCGGGCAAGAGAATCAATTCATGGTTATGTTAAAATACCATTAAAACAATTAGCTCTAGTTTTAGTTTTATACCTGTAATCGCGTAGAGGAAAAGAAGGAGAGGTCTAAGTCTATCGGACTTGCAATCAAGAACGGAGATGGGATTTCGGGGAGCTGGAAGACGTCAGGTGAGGCAACAAGTTTTGGCTGGGGCTGCGTCGGCTCTTGTCTTCAGCAAACAGAGAGACAAATCTCCAGAGGGGGCCATCCGCTCTTGGCTTATGAAAAGGAGAGAGGATCTGTTGACCTCATTTTTCGAGGTCAATTTCCCCGAATTCAATTCTAGCACCTAGGATTTCGTAGCCTAGAATAGACGTCACCTGCAGGATTTCCCTTAGGTGGACACCCACTGACGTAGCACGGACTCGAACCTATCACTCAACTCGAATCAAAATTAAAATTTGTTTTACCAATTGAAGTGAAATCAAATCAATTAACTCAAGTAGAATTTGATTTCAATAACCTCGATTAGCTCGATTTGACTCATCGCAAGCTAATGCCATTATTTAAATCGAATAAATGAATGTAAATGAATTTAATTTAAAATGTTCATTAATTTCATTTAGTTTAAAAATATTGATTTTATTAAAATAAATTACCTATATTTTAAAACAAAATGACATTTTTTTTTATATTATTAAAATATACCCTAATCATTTATTCTAAAATTAAAATTCAAATCAAGTGTAATAAAAGCCGATTCAAATCAAAACGAAATAAGAGTTTAGAGGACCAGTTCAACTCCCCCCATCCCACGTCTTTCTCTCTCTCCCTATTATTTTAGACGAAACCGACCCCATCCTCTTATCAATTCGCAAACCACCTATCCCGCCTCCTCTCTGTTCATTCGCAGAAAAGCCCAACTCCCCAGCAGTTCGCTACTCTATTCTCACGATCTCCCTCTCTATTTTTCGGAAGAAAAGCCGCACAACTGCTCTCTCCTCCATCCTCCGATCTACCCGAACAGTCCTCTCTCTCTTCATTCGCACCGCATACCCACAGAGCCCGAACTCTCCTCCCATTCGCAAAAAGCCCCAAGGCAGTTGGGAACTCATCCTATTGGCAAGAAACGAAGCCCCCAGCCCGTCTCCCTCCGTTCGTACAACCCAGGCGACGAACCAGCACGAAGCCCCCTTTCTTTTCTAAAGCTTTGGTCCGAAAGCCCAGAAGCTCGATCATCTCCTTTCTCCTGTCTGATCCGGTAATTGCCCTTGTTATCGTCATCTACGAGCCTCTAATTTTCCTAGCCGTGGACTCTTTTGTTCTAGGTATATTTATCTTACATTTCTTTTATTTGAATCTAGATGATTGAATTTGATCAATGATTTGAAAATTTTGTTATCTTTTGAAATCTAAAAATGAGTTCTTCTTGTGAAATAAAACGACCCCAATTTCTTCCTCTTAGTATTCTTGATCTTATTTTAGAATAAATAATTATATCGTAGAGGTGTTATCTAGATTTAGATTGGCTTTCAATTTCTTGTGTCATCTTCTATCTTATTTTATAATATATATATATATATATATATATATATATATATATATATATATATATATATATATATATATATATATATATATATATATATATAGAAACAGTTCAATGAATTTCTCTATGATGTGAAGAGTATTGCATAAGAAAGGTGTATGTCATAACACTAAGATTAATGGAAATGTGTTTGTGTTAATTAATGCTTGAATGTGTGATCTTGATAAGTGAATCTTGTGTGTGTATGTGTGTTAAGAGTGATTCATTTGTGCTTTGATAAGATGCATATTGAAAGTGAAAGGTATAGATTGTGAAAATAGAATGTATGTGTGTGAGCTTTAATTAGTGAAGTTTATGGATTGTGAAAAATGTATGAGTGTTTTGAAATGGCAAGGTGTTATGTAAGAAAGGTGAAAATGACTTGTATATGTTTTGAAAAGAGGTTGGAGAAAAAGTATTTTACTTTGATTGGGAGTATTTTGAAAAGTGAAGTATTTTCAAAGATGAAATATATGTTTTGAAAAGTGTATGTTTTGAGAGATGAAGTGTTTTGAAAAGTTTGTGTTGAAAAGTGAACCAATTGTATTGAGAGTCGAGACGTGTTAAAAGATGAAAAATAAAATGTTTTGAGAAATGCTTGTGTTAAGAGAGAGGTGTGTTCTACTTTGAAAGGTGAGTTGTAAGAAATTTTTAGGAATGAGAATTTTGTACATTTTGGAGAGGTGAAAAGTATATATCGTGGAAAAGTAAAATGTGTTTTTGTGAAAAATTAAAAGTGTAGATTTTTTTTAAGAGTGATGATTGGGAAATATGAAAGGTAAAGTATATGATTTTAGGGGAAATATATATATATGTGCTAGAGAAAGTGTTATGTATTGAAAAATAGTTTGTTGAGTGTTTATTTGAAAATGAAATGTATTTTGCATTCAAGGAAGAAATATATGAAGGGTATTGTGTGAGAAAGATGTTTGTGTAAGTTTTGGGAAACGATGTGAAAAGTAGGATAAGTGAAAAGAAAGGTTGAATTGTGAGATTAAGATATGAGTGAGTATGGAAGAGTCTATGTTGAAGAACAAAGTGTTTGGAAGAATGAAAATTGAAAGTGAAATTGTTAAGAAGCAAAAGTGTGTGATAATAGAAAAGTATATATATAATTTGAGAGATAATACTTGTGTGTTGAAAGAAGTAGAGAAATGAAACGTTCAAAAGTAAAGTCAACAGTGCTGGTGTTCAAGCCCGAAGAAAGGTACGTCTTTTATTTTCAATAAATTTCAATTATTTCCTTATTAATTATTAAGTGTGCTTTCTAATCCTTGTTTTTCTATTTTATTTGCATAAACTGCGAGGAACGGTACTGATCAAGTGGACAAAAGTACAAGGAGCTAATGACGTCAGTCGCCTCTATCCAACCGGGTAGAGGTGCTACGGGCGGAACCACCGGGTCGTAGCCCCCGGTGACTGTGAGTATTTCTAAACTTAGAAAACCTTTAGGGGCCCCTTGATGTGGTGTGCGTTAACCCTTCCCTTTTAGGTCCCTGTAGTAACTTCAATTTTATTAGGTTTACTCTTATTTGCTTTTAGATCCTTAAACCCTTTTTACACACGTTCAAAGTCCCAAGGGTTAGTAATAACAAATTTTTATCCCATACAACAGTAGTGACACTTAAGGACAAAAATTAAGGACCGGGTCTTAGAAAATCTAGACTTAGGAAGCATGCACACTTTAGGATAGAAACTTATAACATAGAAAATTTAGTGACATCTCACTTTAGAATTAGTAAATATCTTTAAAATAGAATTCAATCAATTAGAAAGCTTTAGCCAATAATTGACTTAGGACATTTCAAAACCTCATGGCCTACTGCACACACTTAGATTTGTTTGTTAGGACAACTGACTCTAGTTTTTGGTTAGGCCGGTGTTTATTTTCTTACTGCACTGTGACGGGCTTTTTCTCGAGTTTTATTGCATGCTGGTTGTAAAATGTTGGTGTGTTTGTTTATTTATTTTTACTGCACACTGTGTTGGTTTGATTGACGATTAGATTACCCATAGGCTAGGAGCGATCTAGATTGTTAATATGATTTTCTGCAGGTGGCCACACTCATGCAGGGCAAAAAAAGGGGGCTAATTAATTAATAATAAATAAATGCTACAGGTGTTTCAGCTGCTTAGCCCCCAAATGAAGAAGAGTGTGGCCAAGTGTGGCTTAATAATTTAAATTCAATTGCATATATATATAACTGCGTGGGATGATTTTTGTTATAAATTGCTTAGGATAATCTTGCAGGTGGATTAGATTTTCCTTTCCTTTCTGTGAAATGAAATGTAATGTAAATATAATATATCAAGAGTCAATAATTGTGAAAGTGATTTTGAAAGTGGGATATTACATCCAATTTGGAATCCAAAGAAAGGAGAATATACCTTAAAGGATTATTCTCTTTTATTTGGAAAGCCAAATTAGGATGATTCAATATCCAAATAGAAAAGAAAATATCCCTCTTAGGGATGAGTTTCTTTTCATTTGGATATCCAGAACCCGACGGACCCGAGAAGTTCATAGAAGAAGAAAAGACAGAACGAGAAGATTGAAGAAAGAAGATGAAGAAATGAAGATTTAAGGAACAGTATATCCCATTTCAAAAATCACTTGCGTTATTCTTAGGATTAGAATCCGGGTTTGTTGTCAGTGGTGCCCGGCCACTTTACTTTTCTGCAAATTCTGGGTGTAATATGGACATTGGACATTATATTTGGATTATTAAAATTGATTGTTTACATTGTTTGTGCAGTAGATTTTTTTAGGACCTTGCATGTCGTGTTTTGTTTTAGCCTGGATTCGAATCGGAGAGATTTTTTTTGTAAGGGTACGCTTAAAATTCTTTTACTTGAAATTCTAATAAAATTTTTAGGCTCACATAGTAACTCTAACGATCTAAGAAGTAAGCTCGGGACCGCCGAGAGTCAGCATAAGCATATTAATACTTTCTCTTCCTTGTTAGGCACCTCCCCGCCTGCGGGTTTTGGCAGACCACTTGACCTATGAGGGTGCAGTTCTGTCAAGGGGAAGTTGTGCAATCTCTAGGGAAAAACCTATTTTCTAAGCCTAATTTTTAAACTGCTTCATATTCATTTTATGCATTCGAGTCAATTAGCATGCATTGCATTAGATACAAATTAAAAAGAGTCTAAAATATTAATAGCATTTCTAGGCATTTCTTACCATACATAAGTTAAGGGGCCAATTAGGAACTGTCTTAGATGTCAGCCCCAATTCCTTAAAACTTAAACAACATCCCTACCCATCTTTCATAAGAGACTGGACACATGGTTTTAAAGCGCCTAGGTGGTTAGCTGGCTCCCCAATCCAGGCCGGGGTAAGTCCAGATTTGCACTTCATTAGTTAGGTTCGGGTCGCTACTTTGTAGTACCCAAATTAGATTTAGGTTCTGAGGCAAATTCTTTTTAGATCTTAAGTCCTCGCCCTCCGGGAATATAATCCCAAATTTCTAATAAAATGTCAACTTAAACATAAAATTTTCTCCTAAAATGTAAAGCCCAACATAGGATAGATTGAGGTTGTCTCTGAGCTTCTCAGAATCCGACACCTCCTACTTTTCATCCTTTGACTCGCTAATAAATGTTCAACATTGAGCTTTCACCTTGGAAAATTCCTACTTCTGTTCCTTGTCTTTTACTTTGTAGTCAAAGGGTATGAAATCACTGCTTTAATCGAGAGTTTTCTTAGGAGCATTACTCCTAAGATGTAATTAACTATAGGAGCTTGCTCCTATAGGGATTTGAGAACCCCAGACTAAAATAAACCTTGTTTTATTCATATAAAATAAGGGAAGAATCTTTGGGAATGCAGATATCTTTAAAAAACTTTATTTCTAATCTTAAATATGCTCGTAGTATGTTATTATTGTCTTTTTAGGCAATATAATTTATTGCTTGTTATATTTAATTTTAGAAATGATGAATTTTATAAAATTCATTCTTGATTTTGGATGTCTTGAAGAATGTTATGTTCGTCTTTCAAGATGATATAATATTCTCTTTGTTATATCTAAATAAAAGAATGAATAAATTTTTCAAAAAAGTTTATTTCTATTTTTAAACACATTCTTAAGAATTTCATATTTATTTTTCGAAATAATATGCTATTCTTTAAATTGTGTTTGATTATAGAAATATCAATTTTCAAAACCCTATTTTGATATTGAATCCATTATAGAATATTGTGTCGGCTTCTCGAGACTGTACTTTATTCTCAATGCAGTATTCAATTACAAAATAGGAGAAAATCAAAATCTGCGTGGTGACACAATTTTTTTCCCACCAAGGTTTTTCTGGCGACTCCGCTGGGGACCAATCCTCTCTCCATCTTTAGCAGTGTTTTATACCCTTTAATCGGTAGTATACTTGTGCTTAAACATAAGTTGTAACTACCTTTCTTCCGCCGGTTCTTTTATTCATTTCATTCTTGAATAATTTGGCCGGTATCTAAAAAAAAAAAAAAAAAAAATTTTTAGAGGTCTTATTTTGGACCCCGTTAGAAAATTAACGAGGAGCTCCTTTATAATGGCCTATTTGTAAAGTAAATCCCCGTGTTAATTCGAACGTTGTAGTTACATTATTTTTGTAGCTTGATGTTTGAATTAGCACTGGGTCCAAAATTTCAAAAGTTAAAATTAAAACACTAAATAAAATTCATCCTTATCTCAATATTATGTATTGTAGTTATATTTCCATATAACTCAATATATATGAAATGAGATAGGATTTAGTTTATTTAGTTGGATTAATTAAACTTTTACAATTTAAATAAATTTTTCAGAGTCTAATTAAAAATTTCCTTTTAAATTTCAGGAAAAATGATGGGTAAATTAATCTTTTCCCTGTCTGATAACATGAACCTGTCCTACAATCCGTTTGCTGATGGTAGTGTAATCAAGTTTGGAAAAGGATTTGAGGATTTGCAGTTGTCTGTTAGTGGACCTGAGTTCACTATTGTTCCAACTAGTGAGGTTGCAAATCAGAAACCTATCCTAGAATTCACTTTGGGATGCGGGTCTCAAACTGCTCCTGTAGACCCTAGGCCCTCTGTGTTTACTAGGATTGAGCAACTTAATCAAGACCAGAAACTCAAGTCAGTTATAGTAGCAAACAGTTCAGTCCCTTTCAGTGCACCCAGTCAGTTTGAGATTGGATCTTCTTCTAATTTATCGACGATTATGACTAAGACTCAGAGAAGGAATAAGAATCATCGTATAAAGAGAAGAATGGAAAAACTAGGAAAATCAATGAAAAACGAGCTTATCCCTCCAACCTCTCCACATCTTAGTGGTAGTAGGTTCCATCTTCTCTCCGCTGCTGATGGAGAAGAAGATGCGAGGTTGATTGCTCGATCAGCCCCTACTGCTGTTAAAAAGTCTGTCACTAAGCCAACAAAAAGTAAGGAAACACATGTTCAGAATTTGGTAAAGGCTATAGTACAAGATTGTGCTGATGGTCCTCCACAGACTAGAGAAGAATTTTTAAGGAAAATGAGAAGATTGATCAGTGATAGGATTGAAGAAGAAACCTTAAGGCAAAAACTTATTAAAACTAAGGTAGGAGGTCAGTTGAGAACAAGAGATAGTAAAAGAAAATTCAAACCAACTGCCATCTCTGCTCTCACTGATGGATACCCTAGGGAACCAAGGAGATCCAGTAGAAAGACAGACAGTATTGTGTTAACTGATGCTTCAGTGAGATTTAAAAGTACTCAGCAGGTTCCACAGAAAGTCAGTCGTCAGTTGTCCCCTTCTTCTGCACCACCACAGAGTCATAGTAAGATTCAACGTAGTTCTCATACCCATTCTTCTCCCCGGATAGATAGGCACCACTCTACGGGTCCTACTCCATCTTCTTATCCTGATGTAGAGCGGTTGGAATCCTCAAACCAACCCTCTTCGACATCTGATGAGAAGAAGGTTTGGAAACCCAAGGAAAAAGCTACTTCTCCTGTAGTAGCTTCACCTGAGAAGCCTATAGAAAGTAAACTTGAAGAGAAGAAGAGGGTTGAGAATACTACTCCAGATCCCATGGATTGTGAAAAGTATGTTCCTGTTGATCCCAACTATGTTTCTGGAAGATCTATAGAGGATATGATAGGTGAACTAAAAGACAGTATTAGAAATCTGGATGAGGAAGAGGCTTTGAACTTTGACTTAGATGGAGATGATATGTTAGATGATACAGTGGCTGATGTCTTTATGGTTGAAACAAGAACAACATATTATAATGAGCAGATTGAGGAAGCTGTATTACAAGATGTTGCAGTTGAGGAAGGCATAGCGCCAGACTTAACTCAACGTCTTGTACAGCAATTAAAACAAAAAGATGAGCAGATTTCAAGTATGGAGAAGAAGATAGAAGAAATGATGGCCACTATGGCTTCTTTCCAAAGTCAGGGTCCTTTACCACCACGAGCACAGGTTGAGTCTTCTCAACCCGAGTCTGTTCAGGTGGTAGGAAAGAAACAAGTGATTGAGACTATAGAAGAACACCAACAAAATCCAGAAATAAAGACTTCTCAATCCAAAGAGTTAAAGCAGATGGTATAAAAGCAAGTTAGGGAGGCATTAGCAGAATCTCAGAGCTCGTCATATACTCCAAAGGGTAGACCCTACCCAGAAGAGTTTGATGCAGTTCCATACCCGAAGGGGTTTGTACCTCCCTCCTTCAAGATCTTTGATGGTACTGGAAACCCAAGACAGCACATAGCCTACTTTAGAGCCAGTTGTTGCAACGCTGGGGGTAGCGATGCTTTGCTTTTCAGACAGTTTGTCAGTAGTCTGTCAGGGGTAGCATTTGATTGGTATGCAGATCTTCCAAATGGTTCAGTGCACAGTTTCACAGAGTTAGAGAACATGTTTGTTAAAAGATTTGCAGGCAGTCAGCACCATGTTACAGTTGGGGATCTTGTAATAGAGAAACAAAAGTCTGGAGAAAAGCTAGTTGATTATATACTTAGATGGAGGAATTTGAGCATGAAATGCGAACCTCAATTGCAGGAACAACATGCAATTGAGATTTTGCTTAAAAACATTCATGGACCGGTAGCCTTTCTTTTGAAGGGTTTTACCATTAAAACATTTGAAAAATTGCTCAATAAGGCCTCTAGTCTCCAAGAGGAAGCTTCACAACTCTCGTTCCTTGTTGATCAGTCCTCTTCAGACCCTAAGAAGCTGAAACCCCAGAAGGTCTTTGAAAAGAAATCTGGGATGGTGTCAGCTGTGGATAAGGGAAAGCAACCAATAAAAATTCAGACAGAAAGATCACCTCCTCAGTTTTATAATCAGCAGTATCAGAGGCCACAGTATCCGCCACCACAGCACCCTCCACTTTGGATTCAGCCAGAATCCAACCAACAACAGCCTTACCTTACACCAGAAGAAAGAAAGGAAAAGTGGGAAAAGTTCAATGAGATGATTGGTAAGACATACCCCTTTAAGAAGGAGGCTTTGAAGAAGATCTTCAAAAATCTTCTGAAAAAGCCAGACTTCAAATTGCCTGCACCTAGAAGGCCAGAAGAAGTGGGTAGGTCAGATCACCCCAATTATTGCCCTTACCATCAGATGTTGGGTCATCAGCTTGAAGATTGCATCACTTTTAAAGAATGGCTTGACAGAAACATGAAATTAGGAGTTGTAGTGATTCCCAAGGAATACTTAGTGGATCCAGGGCAGGGATCAGCTAAATGTGTGACTGGTGAACCTATCGTTCCTACTTCTTTTTCAAATTCTGATTCTACTTGGGATATAGTTTTATCCCGTTCTTCAAAGAAATTGCTTAACAAACTTCACTTTTCTTCTCTTCAGGAGTCTTTGGGAGCTCAGAAGCCTCTCCAGGTTGATCTGATAGTTCCAGAAGATGATGTAGAGATGACTCCACCTTCAGAGCTTAAGGAAGCCCGAGTCAGCCAGGGTCCTATAGTTCAGGGGAAGGAGGACACTAGAGATCATTTTATTACTTTTAGTAGTGTTGATTGTGATGTATCTAGTAGAGTTGTGTTTTCTTCGGATGGGGAGACTGTTATCCTCAATCCTCTTATCTTAGATGACTTTTGTTTTGTTAAGTGTGATGATGTTAAATCAATGAAAAAGGATTCTGCTTATATCTTGTCTATTTCTGATAATGATGTTACGGATGACTTAAAAACTACACCTGAAAATGATTCTCTGCATGATCAATTTAATTTTGAAGAATTAAAACATTCTCTTGGTTATTATTCAGATAGTGATGTCCCTGCTCTTGATTTGCAGGGTATGCCTATCTGTATTGAAGCCGAGATGTCTGATTCTGAAAATCTAACAGAAGTAAAATCAGAATTAGCTGAGGTCGAAGAAGATAACCTGCCTGTCGCTTCTTCTGAAGAGATAGTGGAAATCAAGCTTCGTAGTGGCAAAGTATTACCACCTCACACTTCTTCTGAAGACAAAGGAAAACAAGTTGTTGACGAACCAGAGTCTTCTCTTCCACCTCAACCCGTTCCTTTTCAGAGTCCAATTGAGAGTGGAATGCCCAAGGTCGATTACAATGTCCTAGCTCATCTCAGGAAGCTGCCTGCCAAACTGAGTATTTACGACGCCTTGATCCTTTCCAAAGAAATGAGGGAAGCGTTAATCAAAGCTTTGTTAGATCCGGATATTTGCATGGCCCAGTTAGCAGCTGCACAGCCTGATGAAGCTTTTTGTTCCAGAGGAGTTCCTGAAATTTCTTTTTCTGATGAAGATCTATGTTTAGGGACGGCTGATCACAACCGTCCACTATACATAACAGTGAACATAGATAACTTCAGATTGTCACGTATCCTTATAGATCCTGGTGCATCAGTTAATATTATGACTCTAAGAACTCTTGCCTATTTGAGAATAGACGTCCGTAAGCTCAGCTCAGACAAGATGATCTTACGGGGTTTTAACGAAAACGGCGAGAGGGCTTTGGGTTCAGTTACTCTGTTGTTAGAGATTGAGGATTTTAAAACTGAAGCTAAGTTTCATATTATAGATGCTCCAACATCTTTTAATGCTCTTCTAGGTAGACCCTGGCTTCACGAATATAGGATGGTTCCTTCATCCCTGCATCAGTGTATCAAGTACATCAGAGATGGTACTGAGCACTGTATTAAAGGAGATTTGCAACCATTCTCGGTTCATGAAGTAGGAATTTATGAAGATGCCGCCTATTATTTGCCTAAAAAACAAACAGTTGTTTCCAAAGATCTTAAATTGGCCAAAAATGAAATTGCACTTGAAAAGAAAAATGAAAAAGAAAAAGAAGAAAAAAGAAATGAAGAATATCCCTGCCTCGAAGATAGCATTCGTTGGCATCCTGCTCCTCCCTCACAAAGAGGTGGTAGGATGACCCAACGAGGGCGAGGTAGAGGCAGAGGATGGCAAAATCAAGAAAGTGTAATGTATGAAAACATACAAAAGCAAAACCCTACGATACACATCGATTTAGAATCTGGTTCAGATGATGAATCATGTGTACTGAAGGATGAAAATAGTAACAAAAGACCAAAATTTAAGATCTCTTTGGAAAATGACAGTGTTGAATCTAGTAATTAGGTTGTTAAGCCTAAGTAAATGTCCCACGGCTACCAAGAGGGGGGTGAATTGGTAGTTTTAAAAATTTTAAACCCTCTTAAAATTAAAGTTGAACCGAAATGAAATTTTCTTTTAAAGTTTGTAGAAAAATGTTTTTCAACCACAGAGTTGTTAAAACTAAAATTTAAAATGCGGAAACGTAAAAGCAGTTAAGTAAATGACACCAGATTTATAGTGGTTCGGTCTATAACCAGACCTACATCCACTCCTCAGAGGCACCCTCTGAGTATTGCACTAATACCACAAAGTGACTCTCCTTTAGCACCCACAGCAAGGCGGAGAAGCCTGTACAAAACCCTCTTTTCACCACTCCCCGGTGCGGCAGAGAACCGTCGTCCTTTTACACAATCCACAGTGCTGGCAGAGAACCGTCGTCCTTTCACACTCTCCTAGTGTGGGCTGAGAACCCTACGGCTGTTTACACTCTCCAAGTGTAGGCAGAGAACCGTCGTCCTTTTACACTCTCCTAGTGTGGGCAGAGAACCCTACGGCTGTTTACACTCTCCAAGTGTAGGCAGAGAACCTTCTTCCTTTTACACTCTCCTAGTGTAGGCAGAGAACCCACGTCTGTTTACACTCTCCAAGTGTCGGCAGAGAACCGGACCTTCTTGAATGATCTTCTCACAAGAACCTAGAAGGAAGAAAGAAAAGAGTGAAGAAATCCAATTTCACAAGTAGAGATTCTTACCTTAGCAATCCAAGTGAAGCCTTCTTGCTCCAATGGTAGAAATCCTCCTTTGAATGCTCTCTTCCACTCTCCCCTTGACTATTCTCTCAATAGGCACGAAGATCAAATGACAAAAAGATTGGGTGGCAGTCTAATTTGAAGTATTTATACAAAAGACAAGAAAAATCGCCCAAAAACTGCAAATTTTCAATTCTGTACGCAGTGGATCGTCCGGTACGATCGTGGATCGTCCTGGACGATTTTACTTAAACGATCTGAAACGACCCAAATTGTATATGTGTACGAAATGACTTCGTACAGATGATCGTCCTGTACGAACTAGGTTCGTCCAGTACGAACGGTTATTACAAGGTCGGTTCAAGAAACTGCTAAAAACTGTCCTAAGTCGGTTTATCGTTTGGACGAAAATATGTTCGTCTGGACGAAAATTTTCCAGAGAGCCGATCGTCCTGGACGATGATTTATTTCGTCTGGACGAAAATTTTCCAGAGCGCCCATCGCCGGGGACGATATAAAAATTCGTCCTGGACGAATAGGACTTAGAAAAAATTTTCGAAGCAAGTTCCTATTCGTTCCAAATGCTCTATAGGAGATAACTGACAGATCGTCCAGTACGATATATATCGTCCTGTACGATCAGTATAGAATTTCAAGATCTCCTTAGTTTGTGTGTGTGAGATTTTATTTGCTCAATTACAATCACTCCCTTTCAAAATTAATTCAAAGAAAAGACACTTCAAATAAACAAAATTTCTCATGTTGAATTTGATTTGAAGTTTTCGTAGTCTGGAGTCTGATTTTCCTGAAATGTTAGTACACACAAGAGCAAGTGCAAATCTTCTAAATTGTTAGGAGATAATTATACATCTGAACAATAATGTTTGGAATCATCAAAACTACATAAGTTGCACAAATATAAATCATTCAAATAGCAACTATTCAAACAATCTCCCCCTTTTTGATGATGGCAAAACAATTATTATTAGTATGATTTCAAGTTAAAACAAAATCTCTTATCTCCTAAACTCCCCCTGAATTTATGAGTACATTAAAATAAGGAGGCATTAAAGAACAATATTTTTGTTTTTCAAAAATTTTAACACAGAAAACACAAATCACAAAAACAAAAACAATATTTGTGTTTTTAACAGAAAACAAAAATCACAAAACAAAAACACAAACACAAACATAAACATAATAATTTCTCCCCCTTTTTGACAGCAACAAAAAGTGAAGAAGAAAAAGACAAGAAATGTAAATAATAATATGAAATTCATTGTTAAAATTTAATCTAAATTGTGATTTGACATAGAGTATGCAATTTTAAACTAAAGATATTAGGTCAATCATAGAAATTCATAAAATTTATGAAATGATATAACATTGTAAGTAAGAAGAATTTATCAAAGACATGATTCAATTTAGACATTTTGATTATTGAAAATCATTACAAGTGAGATGTAAAAAAAATTCTATATTTCAAAGTTCAATAGAATATAAATGAACATTAGATCAACTTGAATTAAGAGATTAAACGAATTTGGAAAGAAGAGAATTACCTCATGTGGTGCTTTGCACATCTTTTCAAAGTTTTGGAGCACATTTTTGTGCATTTGTCTTTAGTTGGGCTTATTTTGTGCCTCTTTTTCACTTTGCAAATTTTTGCGAATCCCTTTTGATTTTTGTACATTTGTACAATTTTCAAGAGTAATTTGACCAATTCTTTCCAAAATCTATAATCTAACATTTCAAATATTTCTAGGTGCATAAATATCATTTGAGCATAGAAATACAAAATAAGATAACATCAAAATTGCAATAACAATATTAAATTTTATGTAGTCTAAATGAATAGACATGAATTTAAAAATTCTAAATACAACAAGTTATAGACAAATTATAAATTTAGAAAGTCTAGATTTTCTAATATAGATAATCTCACATTACAATCGAATTTGAGCACAATGTAGATTAAAAACAATATTAATGAAATTCATAAAGATTAGGCACATTTCAAAACAAATCTAAGACAAACAAACTTTCATTGATTAAAAAGAAAATTACATAAAAACATTGAACTTAAACAAAAAACATAACAACAAAACAAAAAATACAACAGACACACACAAAAAAAAAACTTCTACTGTTCTGGAGGAGGAGGAGGAGGAATGCCGCCAAAGAGATTGAAGTAGGAGGCCATTAACATTACATTGGTATTTATTTCATGAACTTCATCTCTAATATTACCAATGTCATGTTGCTGCTGCGTAAGATGAGCATCAAATTGATCAAACCTTTGATCAATGTGAGTCTCTAGTCTATCAAATCTCTCAATCAGATTTCGATAATCTGATTGAGAAGCAGAAGCTTGCACTCCTTCTTCTTCTTCTTCTGAAGCACTGCCATGTGCTTTTTCTTTTTCTTTTTCCTCCCTGAAGAGCAGTCTGAAAGATGCATCGTTGTAATAAACTGGCTCTTCATATTCCTCATCAGGATGGACTATATTGTACTTCTTCTCCAAAACATAAGTAATCAAGTGCCCTAAAGAAATATTCTTCTTCCTCTTCTGATCAGGATGTCCTATTTCTGAAAGCCCATAGATATGATCTAGGATGAGTTGGGCTTCATCAATAGGTTGTCTTTTCATGATTAAAAAAGTTAGACAAGAGAGGAGAGGTGTTATGTTTATCCTATCACCAGCTTTAGGAATAATTGAAGATCTAAGGATATGCTGGATGATTCGGGCATCTTGGGTCATACCGGCCACTCTAGCAACATGATTGTCAATTCCATTTTCTCTAATTACCCTATTGATTTCATACCAATGGAAGACGTTTTCTGATATTAGGGTGTGGGCTCTATATCCTTCAGTCCTTAAGTTTAAAAATGCACCAAGGTCGTGCTTGGTGATCTCAACTTTTTTCTTAAAAACAAAAGAACTAATGATAGAGTGGTCAGGATTGAAACTCATGTTGGCTAGGAAGTAATGGTAGGTTTGCTTATTGTAGAGGTGGACAAGAGAGAGAATGAAATGAAATTGGGTTGAGGCGAAGAGGTGTAATACCCGAAATTTCAACTCCGTTTGGATAAGAATGCGAGACGGAGTGATTTTTGCAGAAGCAAAACGAGGAAAAGATTCCTCATTTGCTTTGGAAAGGAAGTTGTCTGGAGCATTCCTGTTGGGTTTCTTCACCAAAACTTTTTGTCTTTTGCTAGAGGAGGCCATAGTTGATTTGATGTAGAAAGGGATTGAAAAAGATGTTTGAAAGTGTGATTGTCAAGTTTGAAAGCCCTCATATTTAAAGAAAAAATGATATGTTCGTCCTGGACGAAAATATTCGTCCTGGACGAAAAATTATCGTTCGTCTGGACGAAGTAATTTCGTACAGACGATCTAATTCGTCCAAAATGTAACGGCTTTTCGTATTCAACACAACTTACGATGCGTCCCTTCGTACAGGCTTTTTGACTTGACCGATCGTACATACGAAAATATTTCGTACAGACGATCAAAAAGCGTTTCGTTTTAATGACTCTTGAAAACCGTCCCCTACAATGAATCGACACATGTTCGTACATACGAAAAAAAATTTCGTACAGACGAAATTCGTATTAAAAACTGTCTTATCCACTCAACCGCTGCATTCAATCGTCCCGACGTTTGAGAGAAAAAAAATTCGTACTGGACGATCACAGATCGTACAGACGATCCAATAAAAAACTGCTCTCAAAATGGTTTAAATTCGCGCAAACTGTTTCTTAACACATCGTCCCGTACGAAAAATTTCGTCCTGGTCGATTTCCTAAAAAAAAATTTTTAATTTTTAAATTTTTGATTTAACAAAAACAACAAAAATAATCAACAACACAAAAAACATAAGACAAAAAAACATAAATTCAAAAACAATTCATACAAAAACACAAAATTCACAAAATCACAAAAACAAAACACAACAAGTATCAATGTTGCAAAGACATTTTGGTTAAGCATTCAAATCAATAACACCAAGCCTTGTTCTTAAAGTACTGAAGGTATCAAAGGCTAAAGGTTTTGTAAAAATGTCTGCAAGTTGATTTTCAGTTGAAACATGTATGAGTTCAATTTCTCCTTTGGATACATGATCCCTTATGAAATGATGCCTTATATCAATGTGTTTGGTTCTAGAATGTTGAATAGGATTTTTGGAAATGCAAATAGCACTAGTATTGTCACAATAAATTGGAATAGTGCCTATAGTTAATCCTAAGTCAATCAACTGTTGTTTTAACCAAAGTACTTGTGCCACACAACTTCCTAATGCAATGTATTCTGCTTCTGCAGTAGATAGTGCCACTGAATTTTGTTTTCTACTAGACCATGAAACTAATGAATTTCCAATGAATTGACATGTTCCAGAAGTGCTTTTCCTATCCACTCTACAGCCTGCAAAGTCAGAATCTGAGTAACCAATAATTTCAAATGAAGAGCTAAACTTAGGATACCAAATTCCTAAGTTTTGAGTTCCTAGTAGATATCTTAAAATCCTTTTCACTGCTGTCAAATGTGATTCTTTTGGATCTGATTGAAATCTAGCACATAAGCAAACACTAAACATAATATCTGGTCGGCTAGCAGTCAAGTAAAGTAAAGATCCAATTATCCCTCTAAATTTCTTTTGATCAACAGATTTTCCCTTAAGGTCTTTATCTAACTGAACTGAAGAACTCATTGGTGTACTAACAGGTTTAGCATTGTCCATTTCATATTTTTTGAGGATGTCCTTAATATATTTGGTTTGACTAAGAAAAGTACCTTCCTCAAGTTGCTTAATGCTAAATCCTAGAAAGTAATTTAAATCTCCCATTAGACTCATTTCAAATTCACTACTCATTGTTTTAGAAAAATCATCACAAAGATGTTTATTTGAAGATCCAAAGATGATGTCATCCACATAAATTTGAACAATAAGTATATCCTTTCCAATTTTCCTTAAAAAGAGAGTTGTATCCACACTTCCTTTTTCAAAAGATCTTTCAAGTAGGAAGGTGCTTAACCTCTCATACCAAGCCCTAGGTGCCTGTTTCAATCCATATAATGCCTTTTTTAATTTGAAAACATGATTTGGAAATTTAGAGTTTTCAAAACCTGGAGGTTGTTCTACAAAAACATCTTCTTCAATTACTCCATTTAAAAAGGCACTTTTGACATCCATTTGAAACAATTTAAAACCTTTAAAACAGGCAAAGGCTAGTAAAACCCTAATTGCTTCAAGTCTAGCTACAGGGGCAAAAGTTTCCTCAAAATCAATTCCTTCAATTTGGATTATACCCCTTAGCTACTAATCTAGCCTTATTTCTAATGACTACTCCTGAGTCATTCATTTTATTCTTGAACACCCACTTGGTTCCAACAACACTTTGATCTTTTGGCCTTGTAGTTAGTTCCCAAACTTTATTTCTTACAAATTGATTCAACTCTTCTTGCATGGCCAATATCCAAAATTCATCTGAAAGTGCTTGATCAATGTTAGTGGGTTCAATAGTTGAAATAAAGGCTGAATGATTGACTTCCTTGTTTAATCCACGCCTAGTTCTAACACCCTCACTTGGTTCACCTATGATTAATTCCTTTGGGTGGTTTTAGAAAATCTCAAATCTCTAGGCAAAGGGTCTTCTCTTTCTAAATTTTCTTCCACATTTTCTTCCAAATTTAATCTATCAATATTTTGGGAGTTTTCTTCAATTTCTTCTTCAACAACTTTTGGCTCTTCCATGTTTCCATTTTCATCAAAAACAACATGTGTGGTTTCTTCAATGACTAAAGTTCTTTTGTTGAATACTCTATAAGATTTTCCAACACTTGAATATCCAACAAAAATTCCTTCATCTGATTTTGGATCAAATTTTCCTAAGGCAGATTTTCCATTATTATGTATGAACACCTTGCAACCAAATACATGCAAATGAGACAAATTTGGTGTTCTTCCTTTTAGCAACTCATAGGGTGTTTTATTCAAATTAGATCTCACATTCACCCTATTCAGAACATAGCATGCAGTGCTAACCGCCTCAGCCCAAAAATATCTAGGAAGAGAGTATTCTGCTAACATTGCTCGGGCGGCTTCTATTAATGTTCTGTTCTTTCTTTCAACTACTCCATTTTGTTGAGGAGTTCTAGGTGCAGAAAAATTGTGATCAATCCCCTTTTCTTTACAGAAATCTTCAAATCTTTCATTTTCAAATTCTCCTCCATGATCACTTTGTATAGAAATTATTTCACATCCTAGTTTTCTTTGTATCCAAGTTGAAAAATTTCTGAATTCCTCAAATGATTCACTCTTATGAAAAAGAAATTTAACCCAGGTGAATCTTGAAAAATCATCTACTATAACAAATCCATATACCTTTCCTCCTAGACTAACAGTGCTTACTGGTCCAAAAAGATCCATGTGTAGAATTTCTAAAGGTTTACTTGTCCTAAGATCTTTAATGGACTTAAATGAGGACCTCACTTGTTTTCCTAATTGACATGCATCACACAGATGGTCCTTAGTAAAGTCTAGTTTAGGTATTCCTCTCACCAAATTCTTTTGGGTAATTTTTCTAAGATTTTTCATACTAGAATGACAAAGTCTCCTATGCCAAAGCCACGATTCATCAGAAACAGTTTTCAAACAAAAAGCAGTAGGAGATTGAATACAATTTAAATCTAGCATGTAAACATTGTTCACCCTTTTTCCATTTAAAACAATTTTTCCATTTAGGCTAATTATGCAGCTAGTAGGTAAAAATTTTACATTATAGCCCTTATCACATAGCTGACTTATGCTAAGCAAATTATGTTTCAAGCCTTCAACTAATAAAACATTATCTATGAAAAAGTTTTTCAAGTTTCCAATCATACCTGATCCAACCACTTTCTTTGTGGTATTATCTCCAAGTGTAACCTTGCCTCCACTCCTGGCTTCCAGCGTTATGAATTGAGCAGTATCTCCAGTCATGTGCTTAGAACATCCGCTGTCCAGGTACCATATACTCTCACGAGGTCTTGTGTGAGAGTATACCTGCAAAATTCTCAAATGTTAGACCTGGGAACCCAAACTAGTTTGGGTTCACCTTTATGAAATTTATAAACAGATGCATGTGTGATATGTCTAGGTTTATGCATCTTAGTTCTCCACACCAAATTAGGTTTCATCTTTAAAGTGCAGGTGTGAGATATATGTCCCAAAAATCCACAATTGTTACATTTAACATTAGGAAAAATATTCCTATGTTTTCTCTCATATGATTGTCTTCTAAGAGATTTCATGAATTTAGGATAATACTTAGGATTTGTAAAATCTTCATGTTTAGGGGGGTTCCTATTATCCTCGAGAGCACTTATAGTAAGTTTATAAAATGAATTCATTTCTTCCAAGATTCGATTTGTATAATTGACTCTATATGTCTTGTGCTCAGATTCATCCTTAAATTTCTTAAATTCTTTTTCAAGTTCAGCATAGGATGATTTTAAATTCTCAAAATTTTTATTCAAGTCATCATATTCATCAAGTAGTTTCATGTGGTTGCTATCAATTAAAGCATGATCTTTCCTAAGGATTTTGTGTTCCTTATTAAGCTCTTCCAATTCTAAAACTAAACTAGCATGCATCTTTTTAGTTTTCCTATATGCATCATGCATGTGTTCAGAAACTTCAAACAATTCATTATAAGTTAAATCACATACCTCTTCTTGATCTGATTGTTCAGCTTTATCTGCCATCAAGCAAAGGTTGGTGACTTCTTCTTCTTTTTCAGTCTCAGATGAGTCTGAAGCTGAGTCCGCCCAAAAAGCCTTTTGAAACTTCTTCTTGCCCTTCTTTACCATTGGTTTCTCCTCTACCTTCTCCTTGCTAGGAGTGGCTTTGAGTTTTGGACAATCAGTCTTTATATGACCTGGTTTCCTGCATTCATAACAAATCACTTCATTAGAAACCTTGCCATTTCTATTATACTTACCTCTATTCCATTGCTGGCGTCTCTTCTGCTTCCTCTTTAAAAAGCTTTTGAATTGTCTAGTCATCAGTGCTATATCATCTTCATCCTCAGGTTGTGAGTGTTCACTTTCTGACTCTTCCACATTTAGTGCAATATTCTTGTCCTTTCTTGGTTCACCTGCATCAATCTTTCTTTGACTTACTCCTTGCTCGTAAGCAATGAGTGAACCAAGAAGATTGTCAATAGAATAAATGTTCAGATCTTTTGACTCTGTAATTGCAGTAATTTTAGCATCGTATGCAGTAGGTAAACAACGAAGAATCTTATTAACCATTTCAGCATTAGTTAATTCCCTACCAAGTGCATGCAAAGAGGTGACAATTTGAGTGAATCTTGTGTACATGTCAGATATAGATTCATTAGGTTTCATGCGAAATAGTTCGTAGTCATGTAACAAGATATTGAGCCTTGATTGCTTAACCTCATTTGTCCCTTCATAAGTAATACAAAGTCTATCCCATATGTCTTTTCCGCTTTTACAAGTAGAAACTCGCATGTAGTCTTCAGATTTTAAAGCACAAAAGAAACTATTTAAACATTTTGCATTTAATTGTGCTAAGTCACGTTCTTCTATAGTCCAATCTGCATAGGGTGTATCTACCCTAATTCCATCAACTAATCTAGTTGGTTTTGTGTAACCTTCCTGGACTAACATCCACATGCGATAATCAAGTGACTGTAAGAAAGTAGACATGCGTGTTTTCCAAAAATCAAAAGGAATATTGTCAAACAGTGGAGGTCTAGTGATAGAGTAACCCTCAGGTGTGTTTCGGTTTCCAAATGTAGCCATCTACGTTAATCAAAAAGTAGTTCAAACTTATGATTTTGAAACAATGCTCTGATACCACTTGTTGAATCTAGTAATTAGGTTGTTAAGCCTAAGTAAATGTCCCACGGCTACCAAGAGGGGGGTGAATTGGTAGTTTTAAAAATTTTAAACCCTCTTAAAATTAAAGTTGAACCGAAATGAAATTTTCTTTTAAAGTTTGTAGAAAAATGTTTTTCAACCACAGAGTTGTTAAAACTAAAATTTAAAATGCGGAAACGTAAAAGCAGTTAAGTAAATGACACCAGATTTATAGTGGTTCGGTCTATAACCAGACCTACATCCACTCCTCAGAGGCACCCTCTGAGTATTGCACTAATACCACAAAGTGACTCTCCTTTAGCACCCACAGCAAGGCGGAGAAGCCTGTACAAAACCCTCTTTTCACCACTCCCCGGTGCGGCAGAGAACCGTCGTCCTTTTACACAATCCACAGTGCTGGCAGAGAACCGTCGTCCTTTCACACTCTCCTAGTGTGGGCTGAGAACCCTACGGCTGTTTACACTCTCCAAGTGTAGGCAGAGAACCGTCGTCCTTTTACACTCTCCTAGTGTGGGCAGAGAACCCTACGGCTGTTTACACTCTCCAAGTGTAGGCAGAGAACCTTCTTCCTTTTACACTCTCCTAGTGTAGGCAGAGAACCCACGTCTGTTTACACTCTCCAAGTGTCGGCAGAGAACCGGACCTTCTTGAATGATCTTCTCACAAGAACCTAGAAGGAAGAAAGAAAAGAGTGAAGAAATCCAATTTCACAAGTAGAGATTCTTACCTTAGCAATCCAAGTGAAGCCTTCTTGCTCCAATGGTAGAAATCCTCCTTTGAATGCTCTCTTCCACTCTCCCCTTGACTATTCTCTCAATAGGCACGAAGATCAAATAACAAAAAGATTGGGTGGCAGTCTAATTTGAAGTATTTATACAAAAGACAAGAAAAACCGCCCAAAAACTGTAAATTTTCAATTCTGTACGCAGTGGATCATCCGGTACGATCGTGGATCGTCCTGGACGATTTTACTTAAACGATCTGAAACGACCCAAATTGTATATGTGTACGAAATGACTTCGTACAGATGATCGTCCTGTACGAACTAGGTTCATCCAGTACGAACGGTTATTACAAGGTCGGTTCAAGAAACTGCTAAAAACTGTCCTAAGTCGGTTTATCGTTTGGACGAAAATATGTTCGTCTGGACGAAAATTTTCCAGAGAGCCGATCGTCCTGGACGATGATTTATTTCGTCTGGACGAAAATTTTCCAGAGCGCCCATCGCCGGGGACGATATAAAAATTCGTCCTGGACGAATAGGACTTAGAAAAATTTTTCGAAGCAAGTTCCTATTCGTTCCAAATGCTCTATAGGAGATAACTGACAGATCGTCCAGTACGATATATATCGTCTTGTACGATCAGTATAGAATTTCAAGATCTCCTTAGTTTGTGTGTGTGAGATTTTATTCGCTCAATTACAATCACTCCCTTTCAAAATTAATTCAAAGAAAAGACACTTCAAATAAACAAAATTTCTCATGTTGAATTTGATTTGAAGTTTTCGTAGTCTGGAGTCTGATTTTCCTGAAATGTTAGTACACACAAGAGCAAGTGCAAATCTTCTAAATTGTTAGGAGATAATTATACATCTGAACAATAATGTTTGGAATCATCAAAACTACATAAGTTGCACAAATATAAATCATTCAAATAGCAACTATTCAAACAGACAGTGATGAAGATAAAATTCAGGCAAATATAGAGGATGATTCAGATTTGTCTACCTATGAAAGACTTAAAGGATATGTGAAGACTTTAGCTTTAACCCCACTATCGCAAGATAGTATAGCTGGGTTGGCAGTTAAAGTTTCACCTGCTTTGAGCGATGATTGTAAAACTGCTAAGTTTATTCCTTCTTCTAGCAAAAATATTGAAACTGATGTACATGTTGATGATACTTTTATGAATGAAATAGTGGAACTCCCTTTTGATTGGTATCCTTATTGTGTTAAAAATTTAATTGAGCAAGGTCTAGCCCCATCTACTTGGACTAAACGTCAAGCTCAGTCCTTTGAAAGTCTTTGGAATACGGAATTCCATAAACCAAAGTCAAAAGCAGGACTAGGCTTTAATACTGTTTGTCCATTTGATGATGATGATTATTGCTTAGTAATTACTAACAATGTAGGATCTAATCATCTTTTTGTAGAGGACATTGAAAATCTTAATGAATTTTGCATAGAAACTTTAGATGATTCGGATGACTTTCAAGTTAAGGAGGCACCTCCTGAACTCGAAGAGGAAATCCAATCAACTATTGACGAACTAAAAGAAATTAACCTTGGTAATGAAGAAAATCCACGTCCGACGTTCATAAGTGCCTTATTGAACGAGGATGAGTCAAATAACTTGGTCAAGTTACTTTCAGAGTTTAAGGATTGCTTCGCTTGGAGTTATGACGAAATGCCCGGATTATCTCCAGAAATAGCAGTTCACAAACTTGAAATTCAACCTGACATAATTCCTGTCAAACAAGCCCCACGACGCATGCGTTTAGAAATTGAACAACAAGTAATAACTGAAGTTAAGAAACTGATCGATGCAGGCTTTATTCGAGAGGAGAAATATCCCTCTTGGTTGGCTAGTGTCGTCCCAGTAAAGAAGAAAAGTGGTCAAATTCGCGTATGCATCGATTATAGGGATTTTAATAAGGCATGTCCGAAAGATGAGTTCCCATTACCCATACCAGAACTTATGGTAGACATTGCCTCTGAGCATGAAATTTTCTCTTTTATGGACGGTTCATCTGGATATAACCAAATCAAGATGGCTCCTGAAGATGAAAAATTTACTGCATTCAGAACACCTATAGGGGTCTTCTGTTACAAAGTCATGCCCTTTGGACTTAAGAATGCTGGTGCAACTTACCAACGAGCTATGACCCGAATCTTCGATGATTTAATCCACCAACAAGTGGAATGTTACATCGATGATTTGGTTGTAAAAAGTCGTCAAAGGGAAGACCACCTTCATGATCTGAGAATCGTTTTTGAAAGGTTGCGCCGCTATAACCTAAAGATGAACCCCTTGAAATGTGCTTTCGGAGTTACTTCAGGGAAATTCTTAGGGTTCGTAGTGAGACACCGAGGTATAGAAATTGATCCTTCCAAAATAAAAGCCATCTTAGATATGCCACCTCCTAAAAGTCTAACCCAATTAAGATCTCTTCAAGGTAGGTTGGCATATCTACGGAGATTCATTTCTAACTTGTCTGGTAGATGTCAACCATTTGCTGCTTTATGTAAGAAAGATGCCCGATTTCATTGGGATGAAAAGTGTCAAAACGCTTTTGAAAGCATAAAACAGTATTTGTTAACACCTCCAGTCTTAGCGGCTCCTATTCCGGGAAAACCCTTAATACTTTACACCGCAGCTTTAGACAGTTCCCTTGGCGCCTTGTTAGCCCAAACTAACGAGGAAGGAAAAGAGAACGCACTTTACTACTTAAGTAGACGACTCTTACCAACTGAAGCTAATTACCCACCAATTGAGAAACATTGTTTAGCCTTAATTTTTGCTGCCCAGAAATTAAGGCATTACATGTTAGCTCATAAAATCAATCTCATTTCTAGAGTCAATCCACTCCAATACCTGATGACTCGTCCAACGTTGTCAGGACGTTTAGCAAAATGGTCAATGTTCTTACTCCAGTTTGATATCACGTTTATACCCTTACGTGCTATCAAAGGTCAAGTCGTAGCTGACTTCTTAGCAGCACACCCGATCCCTGCTGAGTCCCCTCTAAATGATGATCTCCCTAATGAACAAATTATGAGTTTAGAGGAGCAGGAAGGAAATACCTGGGAGTTATATTTTGATGGTGCCGCATCTTCACAAAAGATTGAGGAATCTCAGGAAATAATCCCAGGGAAGGCCGGTATCGGGTTGGTTTTCATAACCCCAGAAAAAGGTTTGTTGCGTTATTCTTATCATTTATTAGAGCCTTGTACTAATAACGAAGCTGAATACGAAGCTCTAATAACTGGTTTAGAATTAGCAATATCAATGGAAATTAGGGAAATCAAGATCTTTGGAGATTCACAACTTATTATCAATCAAGTTGCTGGTATTTACAAAGTCTTGAAACCTAAACTTCTTCCGTACTATCAATACACTATGAAACTTCTCGAACAAATTCCAAATGTAACTTTGTATAGGATACCCCGTGGAAGAAATTCTATGGCGGATGCCCTTGCAAAACTCGCAAAAGAGTTAGCTTGTATAGAAGAAGAGTCAATCTCTATAGAGGTTCAAGGTCGCAAAATCTTATCTCCTATAGACTTGGAATACATTAATAAGATTTTTCCTTCTGAGGGTGAGTTTGTTCTTGCTGTTAATGATGAGACGGTTGACTGGAGAAAACCTTTCATTGACTACTTGCAAGAAAACAAACTCCCTCAAGAGAAATCTGCCGCAGATCAGATTAAGAGAAGGGCTCTCTCTTATACACTGATAAACAACACTTTGTACCGCCGGTCTTTTGATCAATTGTGGTTACGTTGTCTTAACAAACAAGAAGCCCAAAAGATTGTGACCGAGGTACATGCCGGATTGTGTGGTGCTCACCAATCTGGTCCTAAAATGAAGATGAAAATTAAAAGGTTAGGATATTATTGGCCCTCAATGATTGACGACTGTATGTATGTTGCACGTCGTTGTCATCAGTGCCAAGTACATGGTGTAGTCCTACACCAACCTCCTAATGTCCTACATCCAACAATTGCTTCATGGCCTTTTGAAAGTTGGGGTACGGATATCATTGGCCCTATCGATCCTCCCTCTTCTAAAGGTCACCGGTTCATCCTAGCAGCAACAGATTACTTTTCAAAATGGGCAGAAGCTGTTCCACTACGAGAAGTCAAAACTCACAACGTGATCCAATTCTTTCGAGACCATATCGTATATCGATTCGGCATTCCTCGTCGAATTATATCCGATAATGGTCCTTCTTTCAAAAGTACCAAACTGAACAACTTTGTTAAACGTCACAATATTGATTGGAGATACTCCACAAGCTATTACCCACAGGCAAATGGTTTAGCTGAGGCCTTCAATAAGACGTTGGTAGGAATTTTAAAGAAAAGCTTAGAGGACAATAAGCGACAGTGGCATGAAAAGTTGGGTGAGGCTTTGTGGGCTTATCGAACCACATATAGAACCCCAACTCAGTCTACACCGTTTGCTTTAGTCTTTGGGGCAGAGGCTGTTCTCCCTTTAGAGGTACAGCTTCCCTCTCTAAGAGTTGCAGTTAATAATAGTATCACATCTGAACAGAACGCCCGACTTCGACTAGAAGAACTCGAAGGTTTAGAAGAGAAGCGACTGCAGGCTCAACAGAACCTCGAGTTATATAAATCCCGTATGGCTCAAGCACATGATAAATTAGTCCGCCCTAGAACCTTTCGAGTAGGAGAACTTGTGTTGGTCTTACGTAGACCTATCTTGACTCATCAAAGGTTTGGGGGTAAATTTGAGCCTACTTGGGAAGGTCCTTTTGTGGTGGAGAAAGTCTACCAAGGAGGATCTTACCAATTGGTGGATTGTAAGGGTGATCGTCCTATGTTACCCATCAATGGGCGTTTCCTTAAAAAATACTATGTGTAATGACGTTGTTATGGTGATTTTGCAATAAAATTATAGATTTCTCAAAATATACGTTGTTCTCAAGTTTTCGAAAGTCACATATTGTACTGGGTCCAAGTGATTTGTATACTTTTGAAAATCAAAATTGAAAGGTTGCAAGATTTGAAATAATTGAGATGTTCTATAATACTACTGTAGAATTGTCCTTTTATTAGTTTTCCTTTTTCAGATATGATGATCCAATATAAAAACAAAATTCCCAGTGGAATATTTGTAAGTTATAGGGATCATCTATATTAAAAAAGGGAACAAATTTTCAATTCAATAAATGTTCAAAATTTTAATTCTTCCAAATATTTTCCATTCTCTTCTAGAAAATGACATATACAAATGTTTTAACCTATAATAGAATATTTATATTTTGTCAATGTCATTTGTGATGAAGAGAAATGATCCAGAGTTTTGGAGTTAGGAGTAAGCATCCCTAGTGGCATCCTAATCTTCATCCCGAGGAGAAGTATAAGCATCCCTAGCGGCATCTTCTCTTCATTAAATGTTAAATCTTAAATCCGTCTTTAGGTATAAGTCCTCCTACGGCATCCTATTGACATCTTTGGAGTTAGGAGTAAGCATCCCTAGTGGCATCCTAATCTTCATTCCGAGGAGAAGTATAAGCATCCCTAGCGGCATCTTCTCTTCATTAAATTTTAAATCTTAAATCTGTCTTTAGGTATAAGTCCTCCTACGGCATCCTATTGACATCTTTGGAGTTAGGAGTAAGCATCCCTAGTGGCATCCTAATCTTCATTCCGAGGAGAAGTATAAGCATCCCTAGCGGCATCTTCTCTTCATTAAATTTTAAATCTTAAATCCGTCTTTAGGTATAAGTCCTCCTACGGCATCCTATTGACATCTTTGGAGTTAGGAGTAAGCATCCCTAGTGGCATCCTAATCTTCATTCCGAGGAGAAGTATAAGCATCCCTAGCGGCATCTTCTCTTCATTAAATTTTAAATCTTAAATCCGTCTTTAGGTATAAGTCCTCCTACGGCATCCTATTGACATCTTTGGAGTTAGGAGTAAGCATCCCTAGTGGCATCCTAATCTTCATCCCAAGGAGAAGTATAAGCATCCCTAGCGGCAACTTCTCTTCATTAAATTTTAAATCTTAAATCCGTCTTTAGGTATAAGTCCTCCTACGACATCCTATTGACATCTTTGGAGTTAGGAGTAAGCATCCCTAGTGGCATCCTAATCTTCATTCCGAGGAGAAGTATAAGCATCCCTAGCGGCATCTTCTCTTCATTAAATTTTAAATCTTAAATCCGTCTTTAGGTATAAGTCCTCCTACGGCATCCTATTGACATCTTTGGAGTTAGGAGTAAGCATCCCTAGTGGCATCCTAATCTTCATCCCGAGGAGAAGTATAAGCATCCCTAGCGGCATCTTCTCTTCATTAAATGTTAAATCTTAAATCCGTCTTTAGGTATAAGTCCTCCAACGGCATCCTATTGGCATCTTTGGAGTTAGGTATAAGTATCCCCAGTGGCATCCTAATCTTCATCTAGAAGTTAAGTATAAGCATCCCTAGCGGCATCTTTTCTTCATCCATATTTACACTCTTGAAGTTAGTCTTGATTTATAAAAGGTTTCAATCATATCAAAATCAAATTCAAAATTCCTATTCGTGCCAAACTACATTCAACTTTTTCAAATCTTGACTTTACTAAATAATACTAATATTTTTTTATTATTTACTAAAGCCATCAATGCCAACATCAACTTCAAAATCACTGAATCGACTCTAAACCCTATCAACTTTTTTCCATATTTTCAATCAAAACCCAAAATTCCTTCAATTTGTATACTCAAATCTTTAACTTCAACTTTGGATCTAGTTGATCGTTTCGGTCAACACCAATATGCACGATAAACTTTGGCAAGTTTATCATGCCTATTGGGGGTCCATTTGTTGACCTCATTTTTCGAGGTCAATTTCCCCGAATTCAATTCTAGCACCTAGGATTTCGTAGCCTAGAATAGACGTCACCTGCAGGATTTCCCTTAGGTGGACACCCACTGACGTAGCACGGACTCGAACCTATCACTCAACTCGAATCAAAATTAAAATTTGTTTTACCAATTGAAGCGAAATCAAATCAATTAACTCAAGTAGAATTTGATTTCAATAACCTCGATTAGCTCGATTTGACTCATCGCAAGCTAATGCCATTATTTAAATCGAATAAATGAATGTAAATGAATTTAATTTAAAATGTTCATTAATTTCATTTAGTTTAAAAATATTGATTTTATTAAAATAAATTACCTATATTTTAAAATAAAATGACATTTTTTTTTTATATAATTAAAATATACCCTAATCATTTATTCTAAAATTAAAATTCAAATCAAGTGTAATAAAAGCCGATTCAAATCAAAACGAAATAAGAGTTTAGAGGACCAGTTCAACTCCCCCCATCCCACGTCTTTCTCTCTCTCCCTATTATTTTAGACGAAACCGACCCCATCCTCTTATCAATTCGCAAACCACCTATCCCGCCTCCTCTCTGTTCATTCGCAGAAAAGCCCAACTCCCCAGCAGTTCGCTACTCTATTCTCACGATCTCCCTCTCTATTTTTCGGAAGAAAAGCCGCACAACTGCTCTCTCCTCCATCCTCCGATCTACCCGAACAGTCCTCTCTCTCTTCATTCGCACCGCATACCCACAGAGCCCGAACTCTCCTCCCATTCGCAAAAAGCCCCAAGGCAGTTGGGAACTCATCCTATTGGCAAGAAACGAAGCCCCCAGCCCGTCTCCCTCTGTTCGTACAACCCAGGCGACGAACCAGCATGAAGCCCCCTTTCTTTTCTAAAGCTTTGGTCCGAAAGCCCAGAAGCTCGATCATCTCCTTTCTCCTGTCTGATCCGGTAATTGCCCTTGTTATCGTCATCTACGAGCCTCTAATTTTCCTAGCCGTGGACTCTTTTGTTCTAGGTATATTTATCTTACATTTCTTTTATTTGAATCTAGATGATTGAATTTGATCAATGATTTGAAAATTTTGTTATCTTTTGAAATCTAAAAATGAGTTCTTCTTGTGAAATAAAACGACCCCAATTTCTTCCTCTTAGTATTCTTGATCTTATTTTAGAATAAATAATTATATCGTAGAGGTGTTATCTAGATTTAGATTGGCTTTCAATTTCTTGTGTCATCTTCTATCTTATTTTATAATATATATATATATATATATATATATATATATATATATAGAAACAGTTCAATGAATTTCTCTATGATGTGAAGAGTATTGCATAAGAAAGGTGTATGTCATAACACTAAGATTAATGGAAATGTGTTTGTGTTAATTAATGCTTGAATGTGTGATCTTGATAAGTGAATCTTGTGTGTGTATGTGTGTTAAGAGTGATTCATTTGTGCTTTGATAAGATGCATATTGAAAGTGAAAGGTATAGATTGTGAAAATAGAATGTATGTGTGTGAGCTTTAATTAGTGAAGTTTATGGATTGTGAAAAATGTATGAGTGTTTTGAAATGGCAAGGTGTTATGTAAGAAAGGTGAAAATGACTTGTATATGTTTTGAAAAGAGGTTGGAGAAAAAATATTTTACTTTGATTGGGAGTATTTTGAAAAGTGAAGTATTTTCAAAGATGAAATATATGTTTTGAAAAGTGTATGTTTTGAGAGATGAAGTGTTTTGAAAAGTTTGTGTTGAAAAGTGAACCAATTGTATTGAGAGTCGAGACGTGTTAAAAGATGAAAAATAAAATGTTTTGAGAAATGCTTGTGTTAAGAGAGAGGTGTGTTCTACTTTGAAAGGTGAGTTGTAAGAAATTTTTAGGAATGAGAATTTTGTACATTTTGGAGAGGTGAAAAGTATATATCGTGGAAAAGTAAAATGTGTTTTTGTGAAAAATTAAAAGTGTAGATTTTTTTTAAGAGTGATGATTGAGAAATATGAAAGGTAAAGTATATGATTTTAGGGGAAATATATATATATGTGCTAGAGAAAGTGTTATGTATTGAAAAATAGTTTGTTGAGTGTTTATTTGAAAATGAAATGTATTTTGCATTCAAGGAAGAAATATATGAAGGGTATTGTGTGAGAAAGATGTTTGTGTAAGTTTTGGGAAACGATGTGAAAAGTAGGATAAGTGAAAAGAAAGGTTGAATTGTGAGATTAAGATATGAGTGAGTATGGAAGAGTCTATGTTGAAGAACAAAGTGTTTGGAAGAATGAAAATTGAAAGTGAAATTGTTAAGAAGCAAAAGTGTGTGATAATAGAAAAGTATATATATAATTTGAGAGATAAGACTTGTGTGTTGAAAGAAGTAGAGAAATGAAACGTTCAAAAGTAAAGTCAACAGTGCTGGTGTTCAAGCCCGAAGAAAGGTACGTCTTTTATTTTCAGTAAATTTCAATTATTTCCTTATTAATTATTAAGTGTGCTTTCTAATCCTTGTTTTTCTGTTTTATTTGCATAAACTGCGAGGAACGGTACTGATCAAGTGGACAAAAGTACAAGGAGCTAATGACGTCAGTCGCCTCTATCCAACCGGGTAGAGGTGCTACGGGCGGAACCACCGGGTCGTAGCCCCCGGTGACTGTGAGTATTTCTAAACATAGAAAACCTTTAGGGGCCCCTTGATGTGGTGTGCGTTAACCCTTCCCTTTTAGGTCCCTGTAGTAACTTCAATTTTATTAGGTTTACTCTTATTTGCTTTTAGATCCTTAAACCCTTTTTACACACGTTCAAAGTCCCAAGGGTTAGTAATAACAAATTTTTATCCCATACAACAGTAGTGACACTTAAGGACAAAAATTAAGGACCGGGTCTTAGAAAATCTAGACTTAGGAAGCATGCACACTTTAGGATAGAAACTTATAACATAGAAAATTTAGTGACATCTCACTTTAGAATTAGTAAATATCTTTAAAATAGAATTCAATCAATTAGAAAGCTTTAGCCAATAATTGACTTAGGACATTTCAAAACCTCACGGCCTACTGCACACACTTATATTTGTTTGTTAGGACAACTGACTCTAGTTTTTGGTTAGGCCGGTGTTTATTTTCTTACTGCACTGTGACGGGCTTTTTCTCGAGTTTTATTGCATGCTGGTTGTAAAATGTTGGTGTGTTTGTTTATTTATTTTTACTGCACTCTGTGTTGGTTTGATTGACGATTAGATTACCCATAGGCTAGGAGCGATCTAGATTGTTAATATGATTTTCTGCAGGTGGCCACACTCATGCAGGGCAGAAAAAGGGGGCTAATTAATTAATAATAAATAAATGCTACAGGTGTTTCAGCTGCTTAGCCCCCAAATGAAGAAGAGTGTAGCCAAGTGTGGCTTAATAATTTAAATTCAATTGCATATATATATAACTGCGTGGGATGATTTTTGTTATAAATTGCTTAGGATAATCTTGCAGGTGGATTAGATTTTCCTTTCCTTTCTGTGAAATGAAATGTAATGTAAATATAATATATCAAGAGTCAATAATTGTGAAAGTGATTTTGAAAGTGGGATATTACATCCAATTTGGAATCCAAAGAAAGGAGAATATACCTTAAAGGATTATTCTCTTTTATTTGGAAAGCCAAATTAGGATGATTCAATATCCAAATAGAAAAGAAAATATCCCTCTTAGGGATGAGTTTCTTTTCATTTGGATATCCAGAACCCGACGGACCCGAGAAGTTCATAGAAGAAGAAAAGACAGAACGAGAAGATTGAAGAAAGAAGATGAAGAAATGAAGATTTAAGGAACAGTATATCCCATTTCAAAAATCACTTGCGTCATTCTTAGGATTAGAATCCGGGTTTGTTGTCAGTGGTGCCCGGCCACTTTACTTTTCTGCAAATTCTGGGTGTAATATGGACATTGGACATTATATTTGGATTATTAAAATTGATTGTTTACATTGTTTGTGCAGTAGATTTTTTTAGGACCTTGCATGTCGTGTTTTGTTTTAGCCTGGATTCGAATCGGAGAGATTTTTTTCGTAAGGGTACGCTTAAAATTCTTTTACTTGAAATTCTAATAAAATTTTTAGGCTCACATAGTAACTCTAACGATCTAAGAAGTAAGCTCGGGACCGCCGAGAGTCAGCATAAGCATATTAATACTTTCTCTTCCTTGTTAGGCACCTCCCCGCCTGCGGGTTTTGGCAGACCACTTGACCTATGAGGGTGCAGTTCTGTCAAGAGGAAGTTGTGCAATCTCTAGGGAAAAACCTATTTTCTAAGCCTAATTTTTAAACTGCTTCATATTCATTTTATGCATTCGAGTCAATTAGCATGCATTGCATTAGATACAAATTAAAAAGAGTCTAAAATATTAATAGCATTTCTAGGCATTTCTTACCATACATAAGTTAAGGGGCCAATTAGGAACTGTCTTAGATGTCAGCCCCAATTCCTTAAAACTTAAACAACATCCCTACCCATCTTTCATAAGAGACTGGACACATGGTTTTAAAGCGCCTAGGTGGTTAGCTGGCTCCCCAATCCAGGCCGGGGTAAGTCCAGATTTGCACTTCATTAGTTAGGTTCGGGTCGCTACTTTGTAGTACCCAAATTAGATTTAGGTTCTGAGGCAAATTCTTTTTAGATCTTAAGTCCTCGCCCTCCGGGAATATAATCCCAAATTTCTAATAAAATGTCAACTTAAACATAAAATTTTCTCCTAAAATGTAAAGCCCAACATAGGATAGATTGAGGTTGTCTCTGAGCTTCTCAGAATCCGACACCTCCTACTTTTCATCCTTTGACTCGCTAATAAATGTTCAACATTGAGCTTTCACCTTGGAAAATTCCTACTTCTGTTCCTTGTCTTTTACTTTGTAGTCAAAGGGTATGAAATCACTGCTTTAATCGAGAGTTTTCTTAGGAGCATTACTCCTAAGATGTAATTAACTATAGGAGCTTGCTCCTATAGGGATTTGAGAACCCCAGACTAAAATAAACCTTGTTTTATTCATATAAAATAAGGGAAGAATCTTTGGGAATGCAGATATCTTTAAAAAACTTTATTTCTAATCTTAAATATGCTCGTAGTATGTTATTATTGTCTTTTTAGGCAATATAATTTATTGCTTGTTATATTTAATTTTAGAAATGATGAATTTTATAAAATTCATTCTTGATTTTGGATGTCTTGAAGAATGTTATGTTCGTCTTTCAAGATGATATAATATTCTCTTTGTTATATCTAAATAAAAGAATGAATAAATTTTTCAAAAAAGTTTATTTCTATTTTTAAACACATTCTTAAGAATTTCATGTTTATTTTTCGAAATAATATGCTATTCTTTAAATTGTGTTTGATTATAGAAATATCAATTTTCAAAACCCTATTTTGATATTGAATCCATTATAGAATATTGTGTCGGCTTCTCGAGACTGTACTTTATTCTCAATGTAGTATTCAATTACAAAATAGGAGAAAATCAAAATCTGCGTGGTGACACAATTTTTTTCCCACCAGGATCAGCAGTTAGAAGAAGTCGGCCGTGTCGGGCTCAGCCTTGGTGTCCGCGAATAAAGAGAGATGAAGGGAGAGACAAACAGGGCTTCAGGTCCGATTCCAAACATAAGAGGCGGACAGAGCTTCAGCTCCTTCTAGATCTTGAACGGGAGAGAAAAATCAGGGAGAGGGGGCCTTGGGTCCCTTGGCTCGGTCCATACAGAGGTCGAGACGGAGGGAGGTCAACGGCTTCTGGACTCAGACGAAGGCGGGAGCGACGGGTGCAGGAGCTCGGCCTGGCTCTCTTTTCTTTTCGCGAAGAGAGAGGGAGAGATCGGGAGAGAGGCCGATGATCGGGTGCCTTACCAACCAGGGGAGATCGGGAGAGAGTGCCAAATCCAAAGAGAGAGAGAGAGAGAGAGAGAGAGAGAGAGAGAGCGAGAGCCTCAATGCCCCGGAGAATCGCGAGTTTAGGAGAAGATACAGTTGTTTCGTCCTCTCCATCCCGCTTTCAAACACTGAACCATGCTCTGTATCGCTGCTCTCTTTCGATCGACGACTGTATTCTTTCTAAATTGAGCATATCACACACCCGAGCACCGCAGTAACGGCAGGGTTAAGATTTGGGGATATTGTAGCCTTTGAAGCCATTTCTCGATTTAGGAATTGAATTCAAATTAAACCAAAAGTGAATTGGAGTTTATTTGAATTAAATTGAGTTGATTTGTATCAGATTTGGGCTCAAACCAGGCTCAATTCTAGGCCAAAATTGGATCAGTTCGGGCTCGAGGCGGTTTGACTTAGTCATACAGAAGAAATTACTCCCAAATCAATATTAATTTAAATCAAATCGAGCTCGACACAATTGATCGACTAATTGAACGCAGTCGAGTCTAATTGAAATCAATTCGAATAGATTCGAGTTCGAATTGAGCTCGACGAGGTCTAATTAAGCGGATCGAAGGTGCTTGAGAGTGCCTGAGCAAAAATCAAGGTCAACAGTACCCTTAGCAAATTTCTGGTCTTTCAGATTTCTCTTTCGTAGATTTTGGGTTTTCTCGGTCCGGTTTTCTTTTTCTTCTACGATTTTTGTTCGTGAACTGGATTGTCCTATATATTTCACTGACTTGTTTTCGTTTCGTTGTTTTTGACCTTTATTTTGTTTTTTTTAGCCTGTTTGAGAACTGTATTTAAACCTTGAAACTGTAGAATTCCAGTAAATTGAGTCAGCCCAGCCTGTATGTCATTTGTATGACATTTGTATGTTTATTTTACATTGTTTGCATGTTTATGGCCACACGAGTGGCCATCACCCATGGTTACCAGAGCTTCTCCTAAAAGCCTGGCGGACGTCCACCCGAAAATAGAGGTTTGGTCTTAGGTCTGGTAGGGGTTATGCCGCCCGTTTGTTGTCTTGCATTTGCATGTCAGTTGTATGTCATTTGCATACCTTTTGAGTCTTCGTTTTCACTCGTGTCAGTTTTGGTTCTATTCGATGCGTTGAGATCAGGCTTTAGATTATAAAATCTCACTTTTTCCTCTTTCTTAATCGTATCTGCTCACGTTTGTTTACGCTTATATATTAAAATGTTTAAGAACAAGGGTCCTTATTGGATTCCTTCTTATTCTAATTTTAGTTTCTGTTCATTCATCAAATCAAATCTCCTTCTGAATTTTCACTTGGTAACCATTTCCGTAAGGACATGGGTCCTTATTTAATTTCTTTTCAATCTAATTTCGACCCTTTCAATCTTTAATCAAATCTCATTCTAAATCTCCACCCTATGATTACGTTCCCTTTAGTCTGGGCCCTTAACCGGGCCATTCCATCTTTCAAATCTTCAAGTTATCCAATCTTCATCTTAAACTCCAGTTATATTCAAATCAGTGCGACTCTCAACTTCCATATTCAGTTTCCAGTTCAGAAGAGATCAGTTGTTGACTCAGGGTCCTTTGAATTACAGAAAATGTCCGGAAGATTGGTATTCAACATCAACATTACTGCTGCCCAATCTGCTGAGGGAAACCAGATTAGATTTGGGTCTAGATTTAAAAACATCCAAGTCAGATTTGGTACACCACAACTTGAAGTGGTGGCTCCTCCTGCTGAATCCAAAAGATCAAATCCTATTCAAGTCAACATCGAGGAACGGCCTGTAACTGCCCCTGCAGTTCCTAAACCCTCAGTTTTTACCCGTTTGAATTATCCCCAGTCAACTGCTTTGGCTAAGGGAAAGTCCCTAATCGTCGCTGAAACTCCCGCAATCAGAAACTTCAAGACTGGGTCGTCTTCTAGAATCCGGGAGATGACTAAGTCTCAACACCGCAATATAATTCGTTGTGTGAGGCGTAGAGAAAAAAGAGAAAAAATGTCAAAAGAAGATGCTTTGATTGCTGCTGCAACCGAAGCAGCAAAGAAGATGAGTTTCGAAACGTCTAAAACTTATGTCAATACTTCGTAGTTGGTTGATAGCAAATTTCGACCACTATGCGATACTTCCGAGGAAGAGAACGAGTTGCAAATGCTGAACTGTCCTCCTACTCCATTTTGTGGAGATCTTGTCCTCACTCTAATATCAAAAAGAAAGAGAAAATTCAAATCTCTATTCAATGGTCTGGTCCAGGATTGTGCCATCGATTTTGGGCAGTCAAAGACAGAATTTATTAGAAGTGTCAAGGATGTGATCTCCACTGAAATGCATCCATATTCAAATGGAAGGCGAGGAAAATCTCCTCCCATAAAGAGAAGAAATCAATTTCAAGAACCGGGTCCAAGCTGACCAGCAGCTACTGCAGATTGCTATGGAAACCAAAGAAGTCCTCACAAAACAATCATTATCAAAGCTCAAATCGACTATACAATCAACAAACTTCTATCAAATTCTTAGGATATGGAGTATCAGCCCGTCGAGGGTATGATCCCATATCTTCTCCGCATTCACATCAGTTCAGAAATTCTCCAGCAAGATCTTCTGATCATCTTTCAAATCAATTCCCCTTAAGATTTGATCGACACTGATCACAGTATAGCAAATCATCCTCTGGTTTTGATAAGAGGAGACTGAAGTTCACAAATCAGTCAAATTTCTTATCTAACAGAGAGAGGATTTGGCAGCCCGGGATGGTCCCAACTCCAACTATACTAATGAATCAGAGGAATAATACAATGGAAGAAGGACCAAAGAAGTTAAAATCTATTATTGAAATCTCTTCTTCCAGAGAGAATATACCAGTACATCCACGTAATACGGAAGAGAAGAGAATAGAAGAGATGGTGGATCATCTGAAAGAAAGTATCCGTCAGATCGACGAAGCAGAAGCTGCAGAGAATGAAGAAATAGATAAAGAGATGTCTGATAGCTTCAACATGGTCGATGCTCGGTCATCTCCGTAAAAAGAGAGAATATGAGTTTACATTTTATTAGAAACTATATGATTTACTTTTCCTTAAGATGATGTACCAACTATCTTAGATTTCAAATGAAGGAAATTAAGTTTGATTACATCAAGTGTTCAAAAGAATAAGAAGTTATTGACGACCAAAACTAAAAAAAAAAAGAGAGAAGACTAAGTTCCCTCCCTCCCCCTGCTCGCTCCAGGGTCGACACCGATTTTAAATCTAAACCTATATCAAAATTAAATTCAGCTTAGAAATAAAATCTTCTCAAAGTTCCTGCAATTTTGTATCTAATAAGTATCACCGGCATGTTTATATATCTATTCTAAAATTTTCCTTATCAAGTTATCACATCTATCAAAGAAATTCGGATTCGCTTTGTAGATAATTCTTCTCCTTACGAGAGAACTATTCGTCTTCTCTCGTGTTTTGAAGATAATCCTACAACTGAGGCTCATCTTAGGTTTTTAAAAGGAAGCTCATTTGCTAAAAATTTATTTATATGTATACGTATATAAAAAAAAGGACGTGCAATGTACGCGAAAATGAAAAGACGCATACAAATGTGCCAAATAAAAGACGTGCAAAGCGAGCCAAAAAAAAAAAAAAAAGAGAGAGATGCACCAAAGTATGCCAAGCAACGAAAGATGCTCAAAGTATACATCGAAAAATAAATTAAGTTAAGGGGCTTCCTTTTAAAAATCCTAAATCTCAGAGATTCTATTTTCTCCAGATATTTATCTTGATACTTGATTTTTGAAAATCTAGATATCAGATTTATTTCTATGCATTGATATCTTATTAGATATAAAAGATCAATTTTCATTCCCTAAATTCGTTCTTTTGAAATAAGTTTTAATTTAAAAACAAAAGGGAGGTTTCATTTTAACTTCTAAGGAAGTTAATCTAGGTCCATAATAATTGGTCGATGGTTCCATCACAGTTTGACATTACATTCACTCCTCTACGAGTAGTGAAGTAATATTTCGTAGTAGATCTCTTAGCAACTTGCCAAGCTAAAGACGATGGCCTAATAAATGATGAACTACCGGATGAATGAATTAAGAAGCTCAAGTCGAACGAGAAGTTCATTCGGGAATTCTCTTTTGATGGCATTACTTCAAGTTGGTTTATAACATCAGATGATATTCTCCAGTGCTAGATAATTACCTGATAAATGAGGAACTACCGGATGTACAACTCCTGAAACTCAGATCAAATGAGAAGTTCATTTGGGAATTCTATATCTTGATGGTAATCCTTTCAGTTGATAAGAAGAATTAGATGATTCCTTCCTAGCATAAACCAGAATTGATATAATAATTGTCACACCTGATCAAGGTGTGATGTATTACTCCTACCATATTTCAATGCCATGTACAAATGATGAAGCTGAGTACGAGGCTACGATAACTGGTTTAGATTTGATAATTCTAAATTAGATCAAATATACACCAAAATCTTTGGAGATTCATGGATTCTGATTAATCAGGTAGCTAGAATTTACAAAGTGTTAAAAGATATCCATATTCCTTATCAACACTACGCAATTCATCTATCGAAACAAATTTCGGCAGCGACGTTATCCAGAATTCCCTGATTCTGGAGGTATAAACAGAAAATTCCCAACTGAGGTGAAAATTATTTTAGCAGTAGACGACGAAGAAGTAGATTGGAGAAAACCCTTCATCAAATACTTGTGAGAAAACAAGCTCCCTCAGGAAGAATCAAATCCAAATTAAATCAAAAGATATTTATTATCTTATACTCTGATCAATTCCCCTCTACATAGAAGTTCATTCGATCAGATTTGGTAGAAGAGTCTAAATGAAACGGAAGAACAGAAGGCTATAGAAGAGGTATATGCTAGATCGTGTGTTATACACTAATCTGGACCAAAGATGAATGCTTCCTTTGAGAAAAGTCGAAGCTCATCAAGTTCTAACACTCTTTTCAAAGACAATGTTGTGTACCGATTCAGTAGTCCTTTTTGGATTATTCCGAATAATGGTCCTTCATTCAGAAGATCCTGAATATATAATTTCTTTATATATCACAACATCAGTTGGAGATACTCAACCTTCTATCACCCTCGGACAAATAGATTGGTAGAGGACTCCGATGAATTCTGGTACAGAGTTTAAGAAGACTTTAAATGACAACAAGTGTTAATAGAACAAGAAGTTGGTTGAAGCTTTGTGGGGATATATAACCATGTATAGAACTCCAACTTACTATATGCTATTTGCTTTAGTCATTATTGTAAAAGCTGTTATCCTTTTGAAAGTACAGCTATCTTCACTTCGAGTCGAAGTAAACTACAAATCTTATCCCACAACTGAATTATAAATTCAAGTTAAAAGAGCTCAAGGGTTCAAATGAGAAGCATCCGCAGGCTCAATCGAACCTCGAGTTATATAAAGATGAAAAGATTCAGGCTTACAACCAACGACAAAGTCATCAAACTGATCTTCAACAGAATTCAAATAGTTTTGTTCTAAATCCGCTCATTCGAGAATCGATCTCTCGTCTGGGTATCCGCTTTTTTTGGAAATCGATCTTCCAATCAAAGTATTAAATTTCACCTTTCCGATAATCGATCTATCGGTCAGGTTTTAAATCCGCTCATTCGAGAATCGATCTCTCGTTGGGTATTTGCTTTTTCTAGAAATCGATCTTCCAGTTAAAGTTAAAATTCCACCTTTCTGATAATCGATCTATCGGTCAGGTTTTAAATCCGCTCATTCGAGAATTGATCTCTCGTTTGGGTATTCGCTTTTTCTGGAAATCGATCTTCCAGTCAAAGTTTAAATTTCACCTTTCCGTTAATCGGTCTATCGGTCAGGTTTTAAATCCGCTCATTCGAGAATCGATCTCTCGTTTGGGTATTTTCTTTTTCTGGAAATCGATCTTCCAGTCAAAGTTTAAATTTCACCTTTCTGATAATCGATCTATCGGTCAGGTTTTAAATCCGCTCATTCGAGAATCGATCTCTCGTCTGGGTATTTGCTTTTTCTAGCAATCGATCTTCCAGTCAGAGTTTAAATTTCACCTTTCTGATAATCGATCTCTCATCTGGGTATTCACTTTTTCTGGAAATTGATCTTCTAGTCAAAGTTTAAATTTCACATTTCTGATAATCGATCTATCGGTTAGGTTTTAAATCTGCTCATTCGAGAATCGATCTCTCGTTTGGGTATTCGCTTTTTCTGGAAATGGATCTTCCAATCAATGTTTAAATTTAACATTTCCGATAATCGATCTATCGGTCAGGTTCTAAATTCTCTCATTCAAGAATCGATCTCTCGTCTGGGTATCTGCTTTTTCTGGAAATCGATCTTCCAGTCAAAGTTTAAATTTCATATTTCCGATAGTCGATCTATCGGTCAGGTTCCAAATCTTTTCATTCGGGAATCAATCTCTCGTTTGAATACCCATCTTTTATCTGGGAATCAATCTCCAATTTAAAATTCAAATTTACCCTCTGAGAATCGATCTTTCAATTGGGTCCAGCTTTTTCTTTGATGAAAATCAATCCAGCTGTCAAGTCTCCAGTTTCTAAATTTCATTGATTTACTTCGGTCAACGCCAACATATGTGATTTATTCTTCGAATTCATCTCACATGTTTGGGGTCCATTTGTTGACCTTATTTTTGTATGAGGTCTCTAATGAGATCCCAAACCCAAACCAGACTCAAGTCAATATAATCCCAGTTAATTCCAGACTCAAATCTTAGGTCCTAAGGCTTGGTCTTAAAGGCCTTTTTCAGCAAATCTTTGGATACTTAAAAACCTAGTCAAATGGACTCTGATTCAGGTTTTGTTAGTTTCATATTGATGGGGCATGTCTCTAATATCAACCCTCAAAATTTGAGCCCATTCTGAGGTCTCTAACATCAGAAACTAAATTGAATTCCAAAGGTTGCAAAACCTTTAAATATTTATAGCCTATGCCACTGGACCTTTTATCCTATTGATTCTGACCCTGGAGCTTCCTCCAAAGATTCCAATCACTTCAAGACCATCAATCTTGATATACTGAATAATAAACTGCATTTTTTTAGACTCATTTCAGCCCCCCAGTGATCATGAGCCCAAAATGACCAAAATACCCCTAGGGGGCTCAATTTCAGATTTCAAACCAAATGAACTCCAAATTGAATGCAACCACCTCCAACGAGTTTTCAATATTAAACTAAACCTGTTGGACCTATTTCTAACCCCTGAGTCAATTTGGTTGACCAAGTCAACATGGTTGACCTGAGAGGTCCCTTAAGGGTCTAAACAGGTGTTTTGACTGAATTAAACTCTCCAGACCCTGGATCACACCCAACATACTCAAAATGATATTCTAGAGATGTTGAACCTATTCCCAAACTCTGAACCCACCTAGTTGACCAAGTCAACCAGGTTTGACTCAATGGCTCTTTAAAGGTTCAAATGGGTCATTTGATCCAAATAACCCATTTGAACCCTGAATTCACATTGAATCAATCCAAGGTCACCCCCTCAATGCCACACAAGAAGCCATTTGACTGTTGACCAGTCAACAATGCAATAAACAAAGCTTACAAGACCATTTATATGGTCAAATCCTCCAAACTAATGAATCTAGTCGAAGCCAGGCCTATCCATCCTCACATCCAATTCACGTCCCTGAACGATCCCAACCGCTCGTTTTGGCTCCAAGCAAATGAGTAGGGAAAAGAGATGGGATCACCTCATTCAAACGGAACTCTCACTCCAGTCATTCCCTAGAGCCCTTGAGTGTTCGTTCTAGTTTCAGAGAGCTCTATCTCCATTCTCCCATTGATTTCCCGATGTTCTCAGCTACCGCCGGTGAGATCCCTTGCTGACCAAGAGCTAGCTTCATCCAAACTTTCCCAACTCCGGCTCCGGTGATCCTCCGAGCTCAAAGCGTGAAGGAGATCAACACGTGGACAACCTACAAATTCAATCGTGATAAAATCAACAAAATCGATCGATCCTTTGGTGAGAAATCCTAAACCCTAGGCATTTTCAAAGGTTCCTAAATAAATCGTTACATATTGCATCAATGGAAAGGAAAACTATCCCCCATTCCTCCTTAAGTCCTAATATAACTTTGTTTAAAATTTAAAGCATTTCGGTTGGGTATTTTGTGAAAACAAAACAAAAACTCCCTCTAGGGTTCTCGGTTTAGATGAAGGAGGAAGACGATCCCTTAGTCGTTGGATCTCTTCTATTCAGATCAACAGCTGAGATCAGATCGGGTTCGAACCCCGTTTCGATCCTTTAAAACTGCGATCGGCCAGAGTTTCGTCTGACTAGATCTACACCCTAGATCCAAATAGTGGGAGCTTTATTGACCGTCCGATCATTGTAGATCGAGTTCTATATTGCGAGTTAGATGCTGACCATCCGATTTTTCCCTGTGACCGATTCAACGGCTTAAATCGCTGCAGAGCTGATTAAGTGGCGGTCCCTCATGATCGCCGTCATTCGCGTGGCCGATCCCGCTCCCGCCGCATGTCCCGGTCAGCTCCGCCGGTTTGACCAGACCGTTAGAATTTTAAAATAAATTCAGAAAATCTCCTAAACTTAAAAAATTCACCAGAATTTCAATTTTGATCCGATTTTGGAGTTTTTGGGTTTGTTCTCTTTGTATTTTTAAATAATATACTTTAAAAATAACTGAAAATTATTTTAAGTAGTATTTTATTAGTAATCTTAATTATACATAAAACCCCATCTTATTTTTAAATAAATAAATAATATATATATATATATATATATATATATATATATATATATTTTCTTGAGTTGAAATTTGGCAGAGACATAATAGGGCCTAAGGTTGATCTCCTGTAATTTTCTTAAGGCCATCTGATGCAATTTCATTCAGTTTATGGATTTACAAGGATCTAGGTCAAATCTTGATTTAGATTTTTGGAAATTCATGAATAACCCAAACTAAATCCAATCATTGCATATTAGAGTTCTATGGAGTTAGTGTGAAGTATCCCTTCCACTAACAATAGGTATAGATGTTGATCAAGTATAGTTTAATTAAAAATTACCTTTAATATTATGCTTAATCTAGTTTAAATATGCTAAGAAACTATACTTGATCATCACATCAAACTAGGTTGATTCTTGATTTGGAGATATTATTTTTTCCTTTTGTTTTAATAAACCCCTAATAAATCAAAATAAAATCCCTAAACATCATAATCAATCATAATCGACTCTAATCAACCCTAAAACAAACTCACAACCTTCCAAAATTAAAACCAAAGCATAAATCCCACTAAATTCAATTAATCCTTAATTAAACATTAAAACTTTGAGAAAATGTAATAAATCAAAATTAAATTTAAAAAATAAAAATAATACCTCTAATTGACCAGAATTAAATCCTTAATCAATAAAAAATAAAACCAAATTGATTGGACAGCAGATTAAGGTTTAATTTAATTTTAAGTAAAATTCAATATTTAATTCATTTAATTAATTATTAATAATTAAAAATTCCAATAAATTCCCAAACACTTGAAAATCCCTCCTTAGGTCATCCCTGACCTTTGGAGCTGATTTCAAGAAGTTTGGGATCCATTTTGAATAAAATCATAAAAAGGGCCTTAATTAAACAATTTTAAATAATTCATTAAATACCCAAAACTTTGAAAATCCATAACTAATTCAAGAAAAATCCAAATCAATCAAACTCAATTGCATTCAACTCATAATAAGACCTAATATTTATTATAAATATTAAATTTCCGGAAAACCTTCAAATACAAAAAGTCAACAAATTGGTCAACTTTAATCCGAAATCAGTTCAAAACTTCAAACCTTCATAACTAAATTCAGAAAAATCCAATTTCAGCAAACTTACCTTCTAACTGATCATCGTAAGCTCTAATATTTTAATAAAATGTTAACTTTCCATAATTACACCGTTAAATAAAAAGTTAATTTTGGCCCCCTTAATTAAATGATTAAAATAATCCAAAAATTCATAAAAATTCAAAAATTGCGCTAAAACTCCAGAAATGGCTAACCAACTTCTAAAATTCATAATCTAACACTTTCAAATAAAATTCATTAACTTTTAATCATTAATCAACCTTAAGTCACTTAAGTATATTGGGTACCACTGTGTAACCGAGGCCTACGAGGTTATTAGCTTAGGCTTAAGGAATGTGAAATAAACTTCACGGCCTCGGTGTGAAACAAAGGTGGTATCCGATCAACAAATAAAATTAAAACTCCTAAAATCAAATTCTTAATCACTAATATTTCAATCAAACCTTTAATAAATAATATTTTATGAATATTATTAATTTAAAATTCATTAATAATTCAATTAAGTTCTAAATTCATTTAACTTAAATTAATTTGATGATTTGATTGATTAATATTTTTCTTAATCAATCAGATTTGATGATTAATTTAAATTAAATGAATCCGGATCTTCTATGCCTAAAAGTTTGATTCCACTTGGAGGACTTTGGGCATTTTGACTTTTAAAGACCCTTAAAATACTTAAAATACAAAGAGATCTCCTATGGATTATGCATGACTCCTTTAGGAAAGCACTAATCCATTTGGATTTGGGGATTTCCAAACAAAATAATAAACTACCGACCTTATACGATGTGCTAGATTCCTTCGGGAGGGCACATTGTATTACATTTGTAAGGTCCCTTTCTCTCTTCTTAATAAACTTTGGGGATTCTTAAAATGAATACCTATCTTCTGTTTAAGATGGGTATTCGTTCTGAAAGTCTTAGGATTCATAAATTGATAATTTCCCGCACTTAGGGAATTATCAATCTATATGTTCTTTATAACTAAATTAAATAACTTCAACATTTAAAATTGGAATAATTCTTAATAATCTGAATATACTTTACTTAAACTTTAATCAAATTACTTTAACCTATGATAAATCAATCCCAATAATACATGCAATTCAAACAAATAAACCCATTAGGACCTATCCAAGCCACACAGCTTTCTTCACACACTTAGATTTTTGCTAGGACAACCAACTTTAGCTTAAGTTAGGCCGGTGGTTTGTTGTGATTTGTTTGCGGGTGTCTTGCTTAGAGGGCACCTATGTGTGATTGCTTACTTTTCTGTACTGCATAAACATGCATGTCTACTATTCCGTCTGTACACCAGAGCGCAGAGTGAATAAAGTGAGGATCGTGTACTTTACTTTTCCATCTTTACTTTCCTGCATTTATAATTGTACACAACGCACTCATAACATGCATAATTACATAACTGCTTTATTTCCTATCTTTTATATTACTTCAAAGTAGAATGTTCCTAGGATCTGATGTACTGATACAAATAAAAATGTAAAGCTTTCTTTCTCTAAAATTGTTGTATATAGATTGAGTCTTTACAGCGTCTGGAGTCTGTAAAAGAATTAAAAACAACTGCTTATAAAATATACAAATGGGGCCTCAAAAAGTAATATCCTCCCACAAGAGGACGTTCCTTTTTTGGATTTCCATAGAAGACCCGGAACCTGAAGACCATAAGCAGTTATATTTAATTATATTTTCTTGTAGGCTTAGAATCCAGGTTTGTTGTCGGTGGGGCTTGGCCACCATTACTTTCCTACAGACCCTGGGATGAACTTTGTCAAATTTATATTAATAAAATCAGCTCTTTTTATTTATAATTATTTCATGCATCATTAGCATACGAGTAGATTTTTTTTTTTTTTTTTGTAAGCATGTTGTCCTGCATTTAATTTAAATTCTTTAATAATTCCTTGATTACTAGGATAGAGCTATCTTAAAATCTTGCATCATCGGCGAATTGTTGTGATTAGGATCGTTAGCTGGCAGCCCACTCTAGACAGGTGGTAAGTCCAGATTGTATACACTTCTCTCTGCACATTCCTCTTTCTAAATCAATTCTAACTCTTCTAATTTCAACTCTATAATCTAAAGCCTGATCGTGAAAATTTAATTATGCCCAAATATTTAATTAAATATGTATATAATTTTGAAAATTATTTAGTCTTCATTTAAATCGAGAGTATTCTCTTAGGAGATGTAATTAACTATAGGGGCTTGTCCCTATAGGGAGTCTAGATCCCAAAATAATCTAAACCCTACCTTAGTTCTTTTCTAAGATAGGGGAAAGATCTGTGTGCGTAGATTTAGTCTTATTCATGTTTAGGAGTTATTTCCACAATTAAAAATAGATAGACAGTTAATTTGTTTTAACGAACAAATTGAATGTCTTCTATATTTAATTGTAGAAATAAAATTATAATTCATTAATCTAATTGGGTCGATCAGGGAATATACTTGTCATTCCTTCCGGATGATTTGAATATTCCTTACACTATACCTGATTAGAAGAGTGAATTATACTCTTCTTCCTTTTAAATCAATAGAAGGATATTAGTTCCCCCTTGAGACGGTATAATATCTTACTATGTGGATTTAATTGGAAGAAAATATCCTGAATATAGATAAAACAAATCGTATGAGAGAATAAAACTGTATTTTAAAGAAAACCCTGTTTTATTTAAAATTTGTTCAAATTCCTTTTCGTAATCAAGAAATAGATAGATATTTGACTTGCTTTCACGAGCAAGTCAAATATCGTCCACATGCTTGATTTTAGGAATAAATTAACGATTCATTAACTAATTAGGTAGATAGGGAATATATTGATTATCCTTTAGGATAATTCATATATTCTCTATTCCGTGCCTGATTAGAGGAATGAATCGTCGTTCTCTTTGTTTAGAATCTACAGATGAATATTAGCTCGCCCTTTGGAGCGGTCTAATATTCTACTATACGGACCTAATCGAAAGAGAATCATCCAAAATATAAATAAAGTAAATTATTTTAAATACTTAAATAAATATACATACTTTATTTATTTTTAAAATAAAATAAATTCCCCTTTCTCTTCTCCCTTCCCTCCTTTTTTATACATAAATAAATATACTTTAAAAATCAAAATAATGATAGATTAAAGATAAAAATAAATAATGATACTTTCAATATTAAAAATAAAAGAGAATTTTTATATTTATTAAATTTAAATCTAAATTAAATATTATACTACATATTATATATTTTAAAATAAAGTTAGAGAGATATTTTATTTTCTCACACCAGTGTTGGCAGAGAATCGTTCATCCTTTCACACTCTTCTGGTGAAGGCTGAGAATCCTTTGTCCTTTCACGCTCTCCTAGTGTGGGTAGAGAACCCTTCGGCTGTTCACACTCTCCTAGTGTGGGCAGAGAACCCTTCGGCTGTTAACACTCTCCAAGTGTCGGTAGAGAACCGAATATTCTTGACAGATCTTCTTCACAAGAAATCTAGAAGGAAGATAGAAAAAGTGAAGTAATCAAAAACCAAAAGTAGAAACTCTTACCTTTGAGTACCAAGTGAAACCTTCACGCTCCAGTAGTAAGAATTCTCCTTCAAACACTCTCTCACACTCTCTCCTTGAGTTTTCTTTAAGTAGGCATGAAAATCAGTAGGCAAAAAGATTAAGTGGCAGTTTATATTGGACTTTATATAAAAAAGACACAAAACATCGTCCAAAAATTGCTAAAATTCAAGTCTGTCAGCAGTGGATCGTCCTGTACTATCGTGGATCGTATCGAACAATGTTACTTAATTCAGTTGGAAGTGATCCCAATGTATATTTGTACGAACTAACTTCGTACACGTTAATCGTCCTGTACGAACAAGTCTTGTCTAATACAAATAGTTATACCATAGGTCGGTTCCAAAATCTGCAGGAAATTGCCAAATTTTCAAGATTTGGTTCGCTTCGTCCTGGGATGAATATGAGTTTGTCTGGAAGAAATTTTATAGAGGACATTTCATCCTAGGTCAAATTTGAGTTCGTCTAGACAAAAATTTTCCAGAGAGCATTTCGTCCTAGCACGAATATGGATTTCGTCTGAACAAAACTTTTTAGAGGACATTTCATCCTGGGATGAATTGGAGTTCGTCTGGACAAAAATTTTCCATAGAGCATTTCATCCTTGCATGAAAATGAATTTCATCTAAAAGAAAATTTTCTAGAGACCATTTCGTACTGGGATGAAAAGGAAATTCGTCATGGATGATCAGGACTTAAAAAAAAAATTCTACGCTTCCTGTTCATTCCATTACTCTTCTGAGGAGATAACTGACTTGATCGTCCCGTACGAATTGTGTTCGTCCCATTCGATCAATATAATTTTTAAAGATCTCCTTAAGTGTGTGTGTGTGTGTGTGTGCGTTTATTTATACAATTACAATCACTCCCTCTCAAACTCAATTCAAAGAAAAATACAAGCTTCAATTTACAAACTATCTCATGCTGAATTTGATTTGAAGTCTTCATTAGTCTGTAGTTCAAATTTTTTGAAATGTTAGTCCACACAAGAGAATAAACAAATGTTTTAAAAAGTGTTAGGAGATAACAAAACTTAAAACAATAATATTTGGAATCATCAAAACTATACAAGTTGCAATAATGTAAAACATACAATTAGCAACTCTCTTAACATCTGGGAGGGACCATACTTAGTAGCAGCTATGGTGAAGCCCGGGACTTTCAAATTAAATGATGCTGAGAGAAAGATGTTACCTTGAACCTGAAATATAGACAATCTTCGTAAGTACTATCATTAGAGCACAATTGTGCTACTTGTTTTAAGTATTATATGTCATCGATATTGAACATTGCTGTTGTTATTTGTTATAGCTTCTTTATCCCTAAGTTACATCAGGGATGTATACATTCATTTAATATAATAAAATTATGTTGCTTTATAGAGTTATATTACTGCCTTCTTCAATTATATTGATAAATTCGGACAAGCTGTGAACTTCAATATCCTTTATTCGAGAAACACATAATCATTATTATAGCTCAATCACTGGATGATCAATCCCAGGGAGATTCGTCTGACCTCTTCCACACAGGTTAAGGCCATCAAGAAGACTATGGCAAACAACCTCGGGTATATCTTACATCCTTGATGGATTATCTCGACCTCTTCCACACAGGTTAATGACTTTGAGCGGGGCTCTGACATACAACCTCAGATAGGTCTTACATCCTTGGTGGATTCTCTCGACCTCTTCCACACAGGTTAACGTCATCGAGCGGGGCTCTAACATACTACCTCGGATAGGTCTTACATCCTTGGTGGATTCTCTTGACCTCTTCTACATAGGTTAACATCATCGAGCGAGGCTCTGACACACAATCTCGGATAGGTCTTACATCCTTGGTGGATTCTCTCGACCTCTTCCACACAGGTTAACACCATCGAGCTGGGCTCTAACATACAACCTTGGATATGTCACACATCTTTGGTGAATTTTTTCAACCTCATCCACACAGGTTAACTTCATTGAACAGGGATTTGACATACAATCTCGGATTGGTCTTACATCCTTGGTGAATTCTATAGTCCTCTTCCACACAGGTTAACTTCATCGAGCAGGGTTCTGACATACAACCTCGGATAGGTCTTACATCCTTGGTGGATTCTCTCGACCTCTTCCACACATGTTAACATCATCGAGCAGGGCTCTGACATACAACCTCGGATAGGTCTTACATCCTTGCTGGATTCCCTCAACCTCTTCCACACAGTTAATGTCATCGAGTAGGGCTCTGACATACAACCTGGGATAGGTCATACATTATTGGTGGATTCTCTCGACCTCTTCCACACAGGTTAACGTCATCGAGTAGGACTCTTATATACAATCTCGAATTGGTCATTTATTCTTAATATATTCTTCCAACCTTTTTTATATAAGCTAATATCATTAAGCAAAATAAGTGATTGATAAAATCATTACTCATATAAGGACCTTAGCAGTCTATCAGTGCATCCAAAAATATGGGGGACAATATATCAGAAGCATGTGTTAAAGATGCAATCACAATTCAGCTTTCTCCAAGGAACAAGTTCTTAATTTCATATACAACATCAATGGAGTTACATAAGTTCACATTTAGATGTACATTTATTCTCACTAGAAGTTGAAAGTAAAAAATGCATTTACGTCATCAGTATAAAGATATATAATTACAGCACACTTGTGTATAGGTGCATATTGCCTTCATAAAATGCCACTAAACACCCTCCATCATCGGCCCTTCATCTGGTGTATACCAGTAGTCTTTTACTTCGTATCATACATTATCGGCTTCTCGCTCAGCTATTGATAACAACATATCCTCCAACTCTCGCTATTTTTTCTCCACTCGACCTTTGAATGCCGACGAACTTCTTCTCAAATAGCATCAAAATTCTTCCTGTCTACTCACCACTTATGGTTCTCCTCTAGGACACTATCACTACAAGATCTTCTCAATCACCTTTGCATGCAAGTAGAAATTGATCTCCTTCTATCACGGGTTGTCCATTTAGAAGATAGCGTCTAATCGTGACTTCTTCTAAAGAAGAAAGGGGTACTAAAGCTTGATAGAGGAATGTCGTCTATCTCCAATAGTGGAATGCCTATAATGTAAGAAGAAGAGCGCAAGAGAATAATAAAGAAGAAAAAATTCTAACTTATACACACGGAGAGGAGCCCTGAATTTTAGTAGGGGATGCCACCTACAATAAACAAGGGAATGCCTCAACTGTAAGAAAGTTAGAAAGAAAAGGAGGAGAAAGAAAAGAAACAGATGCAAAAATTATAACTTTTACATACAGAGAGGAGCCCTGAATTTTAGTAGGGGATGCCTGTTGCAAATCTATTTTTCATGAATTATGTTTTGATGATTGACAAACACTGTTTCTCTTGGACTGCTTGTTGCCTCTAACTTTTCAGGAATCGAAGATCGGACGATCAAGAAGAAGCCAATTTCAGGATTGCGTAGGTTTAGGGTTGAGTCAGTCTGTATGTTTGTTTTTCACCTTTTGAGTCTACTTGTAATAAGTTAAAGAGACTGATGCTATGTAACCCTTCATACACACACTTGAGAGACTTAGAATTTCTGTTTTTACTCATATCGGCCAGGATGATTTTAGAATCGTCCTGGATGATCAGCTTAAAATAGAAAGTCTAATTAAGGGTTCTTAATTAAGGCAGCCGACATTACCAGATTGTCCTGGACGATACGTGTATCGGCCAGGACGATAAGCTCAAAACAGAAAGAAGTAGCCGCCATAGTCAATTATGGTATACTGTATTTTTAAATTATCGGCCAGAACGATCCTAGGATCGGCCAGGACGATATTCAAAATTATGCCATAATTGTTCAGGAAATCAAGGGAGTAATTAAGGTTGATTGATACGATCATATCGTCCTGGACGATTGCAGGATCGGCCAGGACGATCAATATCGGCCAGCCCGTATCCAGGGCTATTGTCAGGACGATTTTTCTCTGATTTGCACTGATTGGCCCGGACGATCATGCAATCGGCCTGGACGATCAAGCCAATTTTCAATCGTCCTGTTTTCCATCCAGGGCGATGCTCTGGACGATCTTCATTGATTTGTACTGATCGGCCAGGCCGATGTCCATATTGGTCTGGACGATATTGTCGGCAACTTGCAATTAATGAGATCTTTTGAAGCTCTTCTATTTAAGAGCTCTTGTTCAACATTTTTAAAAAATCTTTGGCTGCTGCCTTGACCTGAGAAGACCTTGAGGAGAGAAAGAGAGAGAGGAGAGAAAGAGAGGATCTTGTGAGGGGATTCACAAGAGTTGCTTCAAGGATTGCTCTGCGTCGTCTTCGTCTAGAGTTTATCGTCCGTGGAAGGGTCGGTAGAGGTAAGGAGTTTGCTTTTGGTTTTGGTTCTCTGCCAGCTTCAGGAGGAAGCAAAAGGAGATAGGTTCTCTGCCTTGCCGGGGTGGCAAAAAGGAGGTTCTTGTGAGGGTTTCTCCGCCTAGCTGTGGGGGCTAAAGGAGAGTCACGTTTTGTAGTGCAATACTTGGAGGGTGCCTCCAAGGAGTGGATGTAGGTCGAGTCGACCGAACCACTATAAATTTCTGTGTTCCTTTTCTTACTTCCGCACTTTTAAATTCCGCATTTATTTTTGTGGTGTGATTTGGTTTATGCAATTTCCTTTCTTTGTGAAAAGAATTTTTTAAAATGCCAATTCACCCCCCCCCCCTCTTGGTTAGCTTGGGACTAAGTTCATAGGGCTTAACATCCCCATCGAACTTTCAAGTGGTATCAGAGCTTGATTCAAAAATTAAAGTTTGAAAATTTTTTGAATTTGATCCATGTCTAACTTTGGGAATCGCAACACTACGGAAGGGTATTCTATTACCCGACCTACTCTGTTCGATAACCTACCTTTTGATTTTTGGAAAACTCGCATGTCAACTTTTTTACAATCTACTGATTATCGCATGTGGATGCTTATTCAAGAAGGTTATGCTCCACATTCTCGTGAAATTAATGGTTTTAAAACTGAAGTTGCTTTTACCGAATGGACTTTTGATGAACGAGATTTAGCTCAATTAAATGCGAAATTTTTGAATTATTTTTTCTGTGCTTTGAAATCTGAGGATTACATGCGTGTTTCAACTTGCAAAACTGGTAAAGAAATTTGGGATAAATTGTGCATCACTTATGAAGGAACTAATGAAGTTAAACAATCCCGTTTAAAGATTCTCTTGCATGACTACGAACTTTTTCGTATGAAACCTCATGAATCGATTTCTGACATGTATACTAGGTTTACTCAGATTGCTACTTCATTGCATGCACTAAGAAAAGAACTTTCGAACTATGAAAAAGTTAACAAGATTTTAAGATGCTTGCCTTCGTCTTATGATGCAAAAATTACTGCCATCACTGAATCTAAATATTTAAACACCTATTCTATTGATAACTTGCTTGGCTCACTCATTGCTTACGAGCAAGAGGTGAATCAAAGAAATCTTGATACAGGTGAGAAGAAAAAGGAGAAAACAATTGCATTGAAGGTGTACAAATCGGATTCTGAATCTTCCGGGTCTGAAAGCGATGAAATTGCCTTCATCACAAGGCAATTAAAAAGCTTTCTAAGGAAGAAACAAAAGCATCATCAAAGTTAGAGAAAAGGTAAGGATCATAAACATATTAAAGGATCTTCTGATGTTGTTTGTTTTAAATACAAAAACCTGGACATGTGAGAGCTGATTGTCCTACACTTCAAGATCATTCAAGCAAAGAAAAGGAAAAAGGTGAGGAGAAAGCTAAGTCTAGGAAGGAGAAGAAGAAAATCCAAAGAGGTTTCTGGGCAGAATCTGGTACTGATTCCTCTGAGACTGAACCAGAGGAAGAGATTACAAACTTGTGTTTCATGGGAGAAAATCAAAGTGATAAGGAAGAGGCATGTAAACCAACCTATGATGAATTGTTTGAAATTTGTGAAAAAATCCATACATCATACAAAAAAACTTAAGAAAACTCATGCTAGCCTAAAATTAGAACATTCAAATCTACAAAAAGAGCATGAAGTTTTTCTCAAAGATCATGCAACGATTGATTCAAATCACATGGCTCTCCTTGATGAATTTGATGAATTAAACAAGAAGCATTTAGAATTAGTTGATGAAAGTAATGCATTAAAAGCTTCACACACCTCACTTAAGGATGATCTTAAGAAATCTAAAGAGATTGAGAAAAATTTGAGGATTGAGAATGATGCATTAAAAAGAACTAACTTGAGAATTCAAAATGATTTGGAAACATGTAAGATAACTAGGATGACACCAACTACTAATCAAAAGCCAGAACCTAGGAAGAGGCATTTTTACCCAAACCATTTAAGAAAACCTTTTCCTGGAGTTCAATGTTTTTCTTGTGGCATGCTAGGACACATCTCACACACTTGCACAGTTCACCGTAGTACACATTGGGTGTGGAGACCTAAGATGCATGATTCAAAGCATACCACATCTGCATTGCACTCTACGTTTCCTAAGAAGGAGCCCAAACCTGTTTGGGTTCCTAAATCTGACTGTTGTTGAGTTTTGCAGGTGTGCTCTCACCAAAGACCTCGTGGGAGCAAAAGATAACTGGACCCAAGGAGGCTCGCAGCTCAAAATTGTTTAAAACCGCTGCTTTATCACTTGCTTGAAATCGTTAGCTTTTGTGTGTCTTTTTATTTTATTTGTTTGTGCTAGTTTTTGTGTTCACTTTGTATTTTTTTTTTAATTTGCTTTATTATTTTATTTTATGTGTCTTTGTTTTTCACATTGTTCTTTATTTTTGGCCTTCCATATGATGAAACTTTTCAAGCTTTTAAATTTTGGAGTTTTGGAGATAGGGTTTAGCTTTTCTAAATTGGTTAAAGGGAGTAAACTGTTGATGTTTTCCCTTCTTCTGACTTTGTTTAGTGGCATGATTTTCTTCTCTAAAATAAAAGTTTAAACTCAGTTTAACCAATGGCTTTTCATCTAAACCAATTTATCTTATGCATAATAGCCAAAATTCATAGATATCATTCAAGCTTTTGAAATCTTGCCATTGCATTTATCACGTGATTTTGATTTTGTGTTGTGGATTGTTCTTTCCTATGTTAGAGAGAGAGCTCCTATTCTCTAATATTTGGAGGATATACACACAACTAAGTCTTTTTCTTTAAGGGTATATTAAAAGAGTTTTTAGCTTGCAAGAGTTAAAAAGGAAAGAGGCCAATGAAGCCAAATTGAAAAGAAAGCTATGTACACAAAAGTGTATCAAAAATCAAAAGATGCTCAAAGAGCCAATCAAAGTGATAAGAGGCATAAAATGAGCCCACTAAATGCAAGCTATCCTCTATTTTGTAAAAACTCTTAAAACTTAGAAAACTCATTGATTATGTGATACTTACAAAGACTTGATTTCAATTTCCATGATTGATAAAAATTACTTTGGTTTATTATTTATGAGTTAATTTAGTTGTAAACAAGTCTTGAATGGATCTTCTTATCATATTTTTTGTTATTCCGAGTTAGGCCTCTGTTTTCCAAAAGAATGTTGTACCCTGAAGGATGTCCGATCTAGGATTAACAAGATCAATTTTTCTACCTTCTTCTGATTGAGATTTGTTAAACTTCTTGATCTCTTGAAACTCTAAAAGTTTAATTTTTGAAAAGAATTATCATATGATGCCTCCATAAAAAAAAAAAATTTCCGAGTTAGGCCTCTGTTGTTTTTATTTTTCTGTGTCTTTGACTATCTTTTCTTTTATTTTATTTTTGAGGGTCTTGATCATCACCATTCTTTTCTTGATTTTAATTTCAAGTCACATCGGCCTGGCCGATCTTTCTATCGTCCTGGCCGATATGACAAATTCTGTTCAAAATCCATTTGCTGACCTTTTTCTGTGCTTACTGCAATTCATCGTCCTGAACGATACTTTATCGTCCTGGCCGATTTGATCAATCTCTTGGTGATAGTCCTGGCCGATGTATTTTATGTGCATCGTCCTGGCCGATACACTGGATCGTCCTGGATGATCCATGTGTCAGCACGTTTTGATCTTTAAATTCGGCCCCGGACGATCCATTATTGGACCATCGGCCGGGCCGATCCACTGTTCGTCCTGGACGATACACGTGGCAAGCATTTATAACGTTTTAACTTCGGCCGGTACGATCAATTATTGTGCATCGTCCTGGACGATACACCTGATCGGCCCGGACGATCTACTTTTTCAACGGTCGTCCGGACTAACTCCTCGGGACGATAGCCTGTGTCTAATTGGCCTGGCCTATCTCTGATCAGCCCGGACGATTGGACCGCCTTTTTGACCAATCGGCCTGTACATAATTATTGAACCATATCGGCCTGGACGATTCTGCGATCGGCCAGGACGATATGGCCGTTTCTTTAAATTCAGGCCGATCCAGCCATGATTTTAACTCTTCATCCTTTCTCCTTTTGTGCTTTTGCTTAGTGCTCTCAATGGCTGGTGGGAAACGCGTCCGACAGACTTCTGGGAGTTCCTCGAGGGCAAGGATTGACCCTTATTTCTGGGAAGCAGAAGATGAAGCCGCCTATCATTGTTACAAAGAGTGTGGAATCACTGTCTCTAGAATCATCAATCCTGTCCACATCTCTTACCCGGTAATGGATCTTTTCGCTTACACCTCCCTTTGTTTCATTCTATCTCTTGTTTTCCCTTTCAATTCAGAGTTTCTTCTAGAATTTTTTGCAAACCTTCGCATCAACCCTACCTTCACAGCCCTGACCTCCTATGTGAATCGACGCCCTGTCGAAATCACATATCAGAATTGTGTTGATCTTTTACAGCTATCCACCACCGGAGATAAGCTGCACATAATCGCCTCTGACCCTGATTTTGACTGGTCCACGGCAAATCACTTTTTTCGCCAGACCAATGTACCTTACCATGTTGGAGAGACTAGCTCTTTAGCCAGAGATGCTAGGACAATCCAACATGTCCTTCGCACCTCCATCATTCCAAAAGCCGGCGACCGAGTCCACATCACCCCTCTACGTTCCCTCACTACCTTCTACATCATGGCTCATAGGGAAATCAATACTGCGGACCTAATTTTTCGATACATTGATCACCTAACCACAATTCGTGATCCAGGCCATAAAAGGAAACCAAATCTAGCCTTAGGACACATCATAGCCTATGTTCTTGAAACTAAATACCAAATTCAATATCCCAATCCACCAAACCTCGCAACTCCCTTCTACTCAAACAATTCCTTCAGCACCCTTCACAGTACTCATCTCCACCCTGAAGAACCTCGGGGGGCTAGAGAGGAGGAGGCTCCCACTCCAGCTCCCTTTCCTGACCCTGCTCCTCTCCACCAGCACTCACTGTTGATCAGTTGATTGAGAGATTTGATCGTTGGGAGACCCGGTTTGACGCCTATGTTGCTGCCCAGGAGCAGCAACACTCTGAGGACATTGCCCGTTACGAGCATCACCACGCTGAGGATTTAGCCCGATTTGACAGTTTTCTTACTCACCAGCAGCAGCAGCATGACCAGGACATCGCCTGGTTGAATGCTCAATTTACCACGCTTGCTAGTTACTTTCAGCAGCCACCTCCACCACCTCCATCTGATGATCAGGATCCCTCGTTCTTTTAGTTTGTGTTGTGTGTTGTTGTTTCTTGTCTTTTTGTAGTTTGCCTGTCAGTCTTTTGTGATGTTTTTTTTTTTTTTTTATGGACCCTCTTTTTGTGATGACAAAAGGGGGAGTAGGATAGGGTGTGGTAGGAAAATGTTGTTGTAACTTTAATTTTCTAATGAACCTATTTTTGTTTAATTTTTTCTACTTATATTTGCCATCATCAAAAAGGGGGAGATTGTTGCAAATCTATTTTTCATGGATTATGTTTTGATGATTGACAAACACTGTTTCTCTTGGACTGCTTGTTGCCTCTAACTTTTCAGGAATCGAAGATCGGATGATCAAGAAGAAGCCAAGTTCAGGATTGCATAGGTTTAGGGTTGAGTCAGTTTGTATGTTTGTTTTTCACCTTTTGAGTCTACTTGTAAGAAGTCAAAGAGACTGATGCTATGTAACCCTTCACACACACACACTTGAGAGACTTAGAATTTATGTTTTTACTCATATCGGCCAGGATGATTTTTGAATCGGCCTGGACGATCAGCTTAAAACAGAAAGTCTAATTAAGGGTTCTTAATTAAGGCAGCCGACATTACCAGATCATCCTGGACGATAAGTGTATCGGCCAGGACGATAAGCTCAAAACAGAAAGAAGTAGCCGCCATTGTCAATTATGGTATACTGTATTTTTAAATTATCGGCCAGGACGATCCTAGGATCGGCCTGGATGATATTCACAAATTATGCCATAATTGTTCAGGAAATCAAGGGAGTAATTAAGGTTGATTGATACGATCATATCGTCCTGGACGATCGCAGGATCGGCCAGGACGATCCAGTCAAAAACCTTAAGTTACTTCAGGACGATCAATATCGGCCAGCCCGTATCCAAGGCTATTGTCAGGATAATTTTTCTCTTATTTGAACTGATCGGCCAGGACGATCATGCGATTGGCCTGGACGATCAAGCCAATTTTCAATCGTCCTGTTTTCCATCCAGGGCGATGCTCTGGCCGATCTTCATTGATTTGTACTGATCGGCCAGGCCGATGTCCATATCGGCCTGGACGATATTGTCGGCAACTTGCAATTAATGAGCTCTTCTATTTAAGAGCTCTTGTTCAACATTTTTAAAAAACTTTTGGCTGCTGCCTTGAGGAGAGAAAGAGAGAGAGGAGAGAGAGACAGGATCTTATGAGGGGGAGCTTGTGAGGGGATTCACAAGGGTTGCTTCAAGGATCGCTCTGCGTCATCTTCGTCTAGAGTTTCTCGTCCGTGGAAGGGTCGGTAGAGGTAAGGAGTTTGCTTTTGGTTTTAGTTCTCTGCCAGCTTCAGGAGGAAGCAAAAGGAGATAGGTTGTCTGCCTTGCTGGGGTGGCAAAAAGGAGGTTCTTGTGAGGGTTTCTCCGCCTAGCTGTGGGGGCTAAAGGAGAGTCACGTTTTGTAGTGCAATACTTGCAGGGTGCCTCCAAGGAGTGGACGTAGGTCGAGTCGACCGAACCACTATAAATTTCTGTGTTCCTTTTCTTACTTCCGCACTTTTAAATTCCGCATTTATTTTTGTGGTGTGATTTGGTTTATTCAATTTCCTTTCTTTGTGAAAAGAATTTTTTAAAATACCAATTCACCCCCCCTCTTGGTTAGCTTGGGACTAAGTTCATAGGGCTTAACATCCCCATCGAACTTTCAATGCCACCTACAATAAACAAGGGAATGCCTCAACTGTGAGAAAGTTAGAAAGAAAGGGAGGAGGAAGAAAATAAATAGATATAAAAAGTCTAACTTCTGTACGAAAGGAGGGGCGCTAAGTCGAGTAGGAAAAGTCACCTACTTAAAAATAGCTGAAAGCCTATACTATTAGAAAGCTAGAAGGAGAGAAAGAGGAGAAAATCTTAAACTTCTGTATTTGAGGAGGGGCGCTACGTCGAGTAGGGAAAGTCACCTACTCAAAAACAGCGGAAAGCCTCAACTGTTAGAAAGCTAGAATGAGAGAAAGATGAGAAAATATCTAACTTCTATACAAGAGGAGGGGCACTGAGTCGAGTAAGGGAAAGTCACCTACTCAAAAATAGCAAAAAACCTCAACTGTTAGAAAGAAAAGGAGGGGAAGTCTCCAACTTCTATACAAGAGGAGGGACGCTAAGTTGAGTAGGGAAAGTCACCTACTAAAAAATATTGAAAAGCGTCAAATGTCAAAGCGCCAGAGGGAGAAAGAAAGAAAAATGAGGAGAAAGAAAAAAAAAGTTGGAAAAATTCTTCTTCTACACTAAAGAGGGGCGCCGATTCAAGTAGGGAAAGTCACCTACGAAAAACAGTGCAAGGCCTCTAAAGCAAGAAGAAAAATGAGGAGAAAGAAAGGAAAAAGTTGCAAAGTTTTTCTTCTACACTGAATATGGGCGCCGATTTAAATAAAGAAAATCATCTATGAAAAAAGCGGAAGGCCTCTAACACAAGAAGAAAAAATGCAGTGAAAAAGGAAAAAGAAGATATGTCTCTAACTTCTGTACAAGAAGAGGGCGCTGAGTCAAGTAGGAAAAGTCACCGACTTAAAAATAAAGAAAAGCTTCAACTGTTAGAGAGCCAGAGAGAGAAGAGGAGAAAGGGGAAGTTTCTCCTTGACCTTTGGGGTCTATTTATAGTTTTTTTTGGGGAGAAGGGGGAAGTTTCTAGAGTTTTTGAAATTTTCAAAATTTTTGAATTTTTTTAAAATTTTTAAAATTTTTTGGATTTTTCAGATTTAAAAAATCCATGTGGGCCGCACAAAAAAAATTTCAAAAAATTAGAGCTGCCAGCCGGACGATTCGGCCGCCTACGCGTGCCTCGCCCATTTTTTGGCCCGAACGGTCCAAAATTGACATTTTTGGGGTCCCCGGAAACATTTTTTGATGTTTCAGATTCAATTTTGATACTTTCGAAGCTCAAAACGGCCTATATGATCAAATTTGAGCAAATTCATGTTTTATGGAACACAATTTTTGGCGATTCAATCAAATTACAATGTCGACACAATTATTTTTGGCCTTCTAGAGCTTCGACATCCGAATGAAAGTTCATTAGGGATGTTAGGCCCTACGAACTAGCCCAAGGCTAATTAAAAGAGAGGTGAATTAGTATTTTAAAGATCTTTTAAAACAAAACTACAAACCAAGATCACCATAAAGAAATCAACGATGCGAAAATTTAATGCAGAAGTAATAAAGGAAGGAACACACCAGATTTATAGTGGTTCGGTCATATCTTGACCTACGTCCACTCCTTGGAGGCATCCTCCAAGTATTTCACTACAAAAGTGTCTCTCCTTTATCCCCCACAGCTAGGTGGAGAAGCCCTTACAAAATCACTTCCACCTTCCCCAGGGCGACGAAGTCGTCGTGTCCTTTGACACTAAAGAGATCTTCTTCTTTGGTGAACTTCTCTCGAGACAAGCCTTGAATCTGACATTATTAAGGTGTAAGCCTGCCGGAGCAACCGTGTGGAATCACCCTCCACATTCCCTTGAGTCCCCCCTCACAGGATCTTCTCCTTCTCTCAGACTTCTCCAGTTCCTCACTCCCTTTCAAGCTCTCTTTCCAAGTTTCCCTCAAAAGAATGAAGCTACAATGGCTGCCAAAGATACTTACAAAAGTGACATGTCATAACTTAAATAGAAGATCTCAAAATGAGCTCATTAATGCAAGTTGCTGACTTTATCATCCAGGATGATATAAATATTATCCTGTACGATCAGTGCAATTTAAGCCCAATCAGCCGGGACAATTTGAGACGATCAGAAGAAATTTGTTCATATCGTCCAGAACGATAATATATCCTCCTGGACGATCAGTACAAATCGTGGAATATCTTTCTGAACATTACCTTGAAAAAGAGCTGTCTGATGTCCAATCGTCCAACATATTGGCCCGGACAATCCTGCGATCATCCAGGATGATTTGATCGTCCAATCAAGTCATAATTGCTTTCCTTAAATGCCAGATTAATTTAGGAAAATTATCCTAGATCATCATGGACAATATTTTATAGTCCTGGATGATCCCATGGATGATGTCCAAAAATAAGTAATTCCTAAATAGATCTAATGGCAGATTCTTTCTATTTTGAGCCTATCATCCTGGCTGATACAAAATCGTCCAAAATGATGTTTTTGCATAATGACGTCTGCTTTAATGAGTATGCCCTAATCAGGATTTTTGCTTTAGAACCGATCGTCCAGGATGATATAAATATCGTCTTGGATGATGTTACCATAAAAATTAGACTTTAGGGAATAGTCAGAGAATCTTCCAAGTTACAAAGCATCAGGAGCCACACCACATACAATAGACTCAAGAAAGAAAAAGGGTTACAAATTGACTCAGACCTAGTCCACCATATCTTGAGCTGGTTCCAATGTGCAGTCTAATCTTGTTGACCTAAAATGTCAGTAGATAATACAGTCGTAGAGAAATAAAAGTGTTTGCTATCATCAAAACCATAAACCATGAAAACAGATCTGCAATAATCTCCCCTTTTTTATGATGACAAATATTTTAATTTAAATTTTTAAAAAGGAAACATTTTCTCCTAATCTCCCCCTCACTAGAATAAAACTTTAAAAATAGGAGAGATAAAAATATTTTTTTTTATTTTTAATTTTATGAAAGGAAAAAAAAGATACAAACAGTGTTGAAATTCGTTCACTATAAATTAGGTTGTTAAACCTAAGCTTATGTCCCAGCGGCTAACCATGAGTGGGGGTGAATTGATAATTAAAAATTAATCTATCTTTTTAATTTTTTAAATCAAAAAATAAACTTTAATAAGTTTTATAGAAAATGTTTTTCAACCACAATTTTAAAAATAAAACACAAAAATAAAACAAAGGCAGCGGAAAAAATAAAGACACGAGGTTTATAGTGGTTCGGTCAAAACCAGACCTACATCCACTCCCCGGAGGCACCCTCTGAGTATTGCACTAATACTAATAGTGGCTCTCCTTTTTCACCCACAGAAAGGCGAAGAAGCCTTTATAAACACTCTTTCCACCACTACCCGGTGTGGCAGAGAACCGTCATCCTTTTATACTATCCCCAGTGCTAGCAGAGAACCGTCGTCCTTTTACACTCTCTCGATGTGGGAAGAGAATACTTTGTCCTTTCACAGTCTCCTAGTGTGGGCAGAGAACCCTTCGGCTCTTTACACTCTCCAAGTGTGGGCATAGAATCCTTCGGCTGCTCACACTCTCCAAGTGTGGGTAGAGAACCCTTCGGCTGTTCACACTCTCTAAGTGTCGGCAAAGAACCGGATCTCCTTGACAGATCTTCTCACAAGAAATTTAGAAGGAAGAAAGAAAAGAGTGATTTAATCCTAAATCACAAGTAGAGATTCTTACCTTTGAATTCCAAGTGAATCCTTCACGCTCCAATAGTAGGAATCCTCCATCGAACACTCTCTCCTTGACTCTTCTTTCAATAAGCATGAAGATCAGTGGACAAAAAGATCAAGTGACAGTTTAGTTTGGACTATTTATAGGAAAGATAGAAAAAAATTGCAAATATTCAAGTCAATACGCATTGGATCGTCCCATACGATCGTGGATCATCTTTGATGATTTTACTTAAATGCGTTGGAAACGAACCTAATGTATATGGGTACGAAATGACTTCGTACACTCACATCGTCCCGTACAAACTAGATTCATCCGGTACGAATGGTTATTCCATAGGTCGATTCCCAAAAACTGCAGAACGACACTTAATTTTCATAGTCGGTTCACTTCGTCCTGGGACGAATTATGGGTTCGTCTGGACAAAATTTTTTTAGAGATCAAATCATCCTTGGACAAATACACTTCGTCCTGGATGATAGTACACTAGAGAGAAACTCATCCTGGAACGAATTGTTGAGTCTAGTAATTAGGTTGTTAAGCCTAAGTTAATGTCCCAAAGGCTACCAAGAGGGGGGTGAATTAGTAGTTTAAATATTTTAAGCCCTCTTTTAAAATTATGTTGAACCGAAATAAAAATTATTTCTTTTAAGTTTTGTAGAAAAAGTTTTTCAACCACAGAGTTTTTAAGACTTAAAAAATAAAATGCGGAAACGTAAATACTGTAAAGTAAATGACTTCAGATTTATAGTGGTTCGGTCTATAACCAGACCTACATCCACTCCCCGGAGGCACCCTCCGAGTATTGCACTAATACCACAAAGTGACTCTCCTTTTGCACCCACAGCAAGGTAGAGAAGCCTTTACAACACACTCTTTTCACCACTACCCGGTGCGGTAGAGAACCATTATACTTTTACACAATCCCCAGTGTTGGCAGAGAACTGTCCGTCATTTCACACTCTCCTAGTATGGGCAGAGAACCCTTTTGTCCTTTCACACTCTCCTAGTGTGGGCAGAGAACCCTACAGCTGTTCACACTCTCCAAGTGTAGAAAGCGATCCTGTCGGCTATTCACACTCTCCAAGTGTCGGCAGCGAACCAGATCTCCTTGACAGATCTTCTCACAAGAAATCTAGAAGGAAGAAAGAAAAGAGTGAAATAATCCCAATTCACAAGTAGAAATTCTTACCTTTGAACTCCAAGTGAAGCCTTCACGCTCCAGTGGTAGGAATCCTCCTTTGAATGCACTCTCACACTCTCTCCTTTGCTATTCTCTCAAGAGGCATGAAGATCAAAAGAAAAAGAGATTGGGTGGCAGTCTAATTTGGACTATATAAAAAAAAATCAAGAAAAACTACCCAAAAACTGCAAATTTTCAATTTTGTATGCAGTGGATCGTCCCGTACGATCGTGGATCGTCATGGACGATTTTACTTAAAAGCTTTGAAACGATCCTGTTTGTACATGTGTACGAAATGTCTTCGTACACACTGATCATCCCGTACGAACTAAGTTCGTCCGTTACGAATGGTTATTACTAGGTCGGTCTAAAAAACTGCTGAAAACAGTTCTAAGTCGGTTAATCGTCTGGACAAAAATTGGTTCATCTGGACGAAATTTTTACAGAGAGCAGATCATTTTCTGATGATAATTAATTTCGTCTGGACGAAAATTTTACAGAGACCAGATCGTCCTGGACGATAATTAATTTTGTTTGGACGAAATTTTTATAGAGAGTAGATCATTTTCTGACGATAATTAATTTCGTCTGGATGAAAATTTTACAGAGACCAGATCGTCCTGGACGATATTTAATTTCGTCTCGGACGAATAGGACTTAGAAAATTTTACAAGACAGTTCCTACTCGTTCTATGTGCTCAATAGGAGATAACTGTCTGATCGTCATGTACAAACGGATATCGTCCAGTACGATCAGTATAAAATTTTTATGATCTCCTTATGTGTGTGTGTATGTTTGTATTCACTCAATTACAATCACTCTCTTTCAAATTTAATTCAGAGAAAAATACAAGCTTCAAATTCACAAAGTATCTCATGTTGAATTTGATTTGAAGTTTTCGTAGTCTGGAGTTTGATTTTCCTGAAATGTTAGTACACACAAGAGAAAATACAAATCTTCTAAAATTGTTAAGAGATAACTACACATTTGAACAATAATATTTGGAATAATCAAAACTATACAAGTTGCAAAAATGTAAAGCATGCAATTAGTATCTATTTTAACAATCTCCCCCTTTTTGATGATGGCAAAACAATTATTGTTTGTATGATTTCAAATTAAACAAATCTCCTAAACTCCCCCTGAATTGATGAAAACATAAAAATAAGGAGGCAATTTGAACCAAAGAACAAAATTTTTGTTTTTCAAAAAAAAATTTTTTTTAACAAAAATACAAAGTTAAACACAAAACCAAAATACAAATAAAACAATTAAAACAAAACAAAACATACAAACACAATAATTTCTCCCCTTTTTGACAACAACAAAAAGTGAAGAAGAAATAGACAAAAAATGTAAGTAAGTATATGAAATTCATTTGAAAATTTAATCTAAATGGTGATTGTTATAAGGTATGCTATCTAAAACTAATAACATTAGATCAATCATAAAAATTCATAAAATTTAAGAAGTGATATAACATTGTAAGTAAGAAGAATTTATCAAAGATATGATTCAATTTAGACATTCGAATATAGAAAATCATTACAAGAGAGATGTATAAAAATTCTATATTTCAAAGTTCAATAGAATATAAATGAACATAAGATCAATTTGAATTAGCAGATTGAAAGAAATTGGAAAGAAGAGAATTACCACATGTGGCGCTTTGCGCATCTTTTTTTTTTTAATTTTTGGGCACATTTTTGTGCATCTTATGACATTGGGCTAATTTTGTGCCTCTTTTTCATATTTGTGTTCCTTTGTGCATTCCTTTTGATTTTTATACTCTTTGTACAATTTTAAAGAGTAATTTAGACCAATTCTTTCCAAAATCAATAATATATAATTTCAAATATTTCTAAGTGCATAAATATCACTTGAGCATAGAAATAAAAAATAAGAAAACATCTATATTGCAATAATAATATTAACTTTTATGTTGTCTAAATGAATAGACATGAATTTAAAAGTTCTATTTATAACAAGTTATAAACAACTTTTAAATCTAGAAAGACTAGATTTTCTAATGTAATTAATCTCAAATTACAATCTAATTTAAGCACAATTAAGATTAAATAAGACTAATGAAATTCATAAAAATTAACCACATTTCAAAAACAAACCAAATTTGAATCAAGTACAACATGCATTGATAATGATTACATATTCATTTCATAATATTAAAACAACTAAGAAAAATACACTGAACTTTTTAATAAAGACAAACTAAAAACAACCACTAAAAATAAACACTAACACAATAAAAACATTTAAAACAAAACACAAGAACAACAAACACAAAGAAATTCATCTCTCATTCTCTATTCTTCTGGAGGAGGAGGAGGAATGCCACTAAATAGGTTGAAGTAGGAGGCCATCATCATAATATTGGTATTGATTTCATGAACTTCATTTCTGATAATACCAATGTCCTGTTCCTGCTGCATGAGTTGAGCATCAATTTGATCAAATTTTTGATCAACATGAGTCTCTAGTCTGTCAAATTTCTCAATCAAATTCTGATAATCTGATTGAGGTGCAAAAGTTTGCTCTCCTTCTTCTTCTTCTTCAGAAGCACAGGCATGTGCTTTCCCTTTTTCCTCCTTAAAAATTGCTCTGAAAGAAGCATCATTGTAGTAGACCGGCTCTTCGTATTCATCATCTGGGTGCACTAAGTTGTATTTCTTTTCCAAAATGTATGTAACTAAGTGTCCTAATGAGATGTTCCTTTTTCTCTTCTGTTCTGCATGTCCAATTTCTGAAAGCCCATAAAGATGGTCTAGGATAAGTTGGGCTTCATCAATAGGCTTATGATCCATAATCAAAAAGGTCAAAATAGAAAGGAGTGGGGTAATATTGATCCTATCACCAGCTTTAGGAATGATTGAAGATCGAAGAATGTGCTGGATGATTCGAGCATTTATGGTCATTCCTGACACTCTAGCAACATGATATGTTAGGCCATTTTCTCTAATCACCCTATTGACTTGATACCATTCGAATTTGTTTTCATTCATAAGGGTGTGGACTCTATAGCCTTCAGTTCTTAAGTTCAAAAAAGCACCTAAGTCGTGCTTGGTGATTTCAACTTTTTGTTTAAAAACAAAAGAACTTATGCAGGAGTGGTCTGAATTAAAACTCATGTTGGCTAGAAAGTAGAGAAAGATTTGTTTGTTGTAAAGGTGGATGACAGAAAGAATGAATTGAAATTGGGTGGAGGCAAAAAGGTGCATTACCTTAAAGTTTATCTCGTCTTGAATTAGAATGCGAGAAGGTGTGATTTTTGCAGATGCAAAACGAGGAAAGGATTCCTCATTTGCCTTTGAAAGGAAGTTTTCAGAGGCATTTCTGTGAGGTTTCTTTGCCAACACCTTTTGTATTTTGCTTGAGGAGGCCATTTTTGATTTAAACTCGAAAGAGATTGAAAGTGAAGTTTGTAGATGTGATTGTTGAGTTAAAATTCGTTCATATTTAAAGAAAATGATACGTTCGTCCTGGACGAAAACAGTTCGTCATGGATAAAAATTATCATTCGTTTGGACGAAAAAAGTTTGTACAGACGATCCATTTTGTCCAAAATGAAACGGCATTTCATAATCAACACAATTTACGATGCGTCCTTTCATACAGACTTTTGACTTGACCGATCGTACAGACGAAAAAATTTTGTACAGACGATCAAAAGTTAATTCGTTTTAATGTCAGTTGAAAACCGTCCCCTACAATGAAACGACATTTGAGAAAATAAATATTTCGTCCTGGATGATCATTAGATCGTACAGACGAACTACATTAAAAATTGCTCTCAAAACGTTTCATATCACGCAAACTGAATTTAACACACATCGTCCAGTACGAAAAATTTCGTCCCGGACGATTTCCACACATTTTTGGATTTATGAATTTTTTAATGAAGAAAAATAAACAAAACATTCAAAACATAGAAAACAAAGACAAAACCACAGACTCTAAAATAAACTCAATCAAAACACTCAAAAATCATAAAATTCAAAAAAAAAAATCAAAGACAAATAAACTAAGAAAAGATAATCATCAATGTTGCAAAAACATTTTTATTTAAGCATTCAAATCAATAACACCAAGCCTTGTTCTTAATGTACTGAAGGTATCAAAGGCTAAAGGTTTTGTAAAAATATTTGCAAGTTGATTTTCAGTTGAAACATGTGTGAGTTCAATTTCTCCCTTGGATACATGATCCCTTATGAAATGATGCCTTATGTCAATGTGTTTGGTTCTAGAATGTTGAATAGGATTTTTGGAAATGCAAATAGCACTAGTATTGTCACAATAAATTGGAATAGTGCCTATAGTTAATCCTAAATCAATCAACTATTATTTTAACCAAAGTACTTGTGCCACATAACCTTCTAATGCAATGTATTCTGCTTCTACAGTAGATAGTCCCACTGAATTTTATTTTCTACTAGACCATGAAACTAATGAATTTCCAATGAATTGACATGTTCTAGAAGTGCTTTTCCTATCCACTCTACAGCCTGCAAAGTCAGAATCTGAGTAACCAATAATTTCAAATGAAGAGCTAAACTTAGGATACCAAATCTCTAAGTTTTGAGTTCCTAGTAAATATCTTAAAATCCTTTTTACTGCTGTCAAATGTGATTTTTTTGGATCTGATTGAAATCTAGCACATAAGCAAACACTGAACATAATATCTGGTCGGCTAGCAGTCAAGTAAAGTAAAGATCCAATTATCCCTCTAAATTTCTTTTGATCAAAAGATTTTCCCTTAAGGTCCTTATCCAACTGAACTAAGGAACTCATTGGTGTACTAACAGGTTTAGCATTGTCCATTTCATATTTTTTGAGGATGTCCTTAATATATTAAGATTGACTAAGAAATGTACCTTCCTCAAGTTGCTTAATGCTAAATCATAGAAAGTAATTTAAATCTCCCATTAGACTCATTTCAAATTCACTACTCATTGTTTTAGAAAAATCATCACAAAGATTTTTATTGAAGATCCAAAGATGATGTCATCCACATAAATTTGAACAATAAGTATATCCTTTCCAATTTTTCTTAAAAAAAGAGTTGTATCCACACTTTCTTTTTTAAAAGATCTTTCAAGTAGGAAGGTGCTCAACCTCTCATACCATGCTCTAGGTGCCTGTTTCAATCCATATAATGCCTTTTTTAACTTGAAAACATGATTTAAAAATTTAGAATTTTCAAAACTTGGAGGTTGTTCTACAAAAATATCTACCTCAATTATCCCATTTAAAAAGGCACTCTTGACATTCATTTGAAACAATTTAAAACCTTTAAAACAGGCAAAGGCTAGTAAAACCCTAATTGCTTCAAGTCTAGCTATAGGTGCAAGAGTCTCCTCAAAATCAATTCCTTCAATTTGATTATACCCCTTAGAACCTAATCTAGCCTTATTTCTAATGACTACTCTTGAGTCATTCATTTTATTTTTGAACACCCACTTGGTTCCAACAACACTTTGATCTTTTGGCCTTGTAGTTAATTCCCAAACTTTGTTTCTTACAAATTGATTTAACTCTTCTTGCATGGCCAATATCTAAAATTCATCAGAAAGTGCTTGATCAATGTTAGTGGGTTCAATAGTTGAAATAAAGGCTGAATGATTGACTTCCTTGTTTAATCCACGCCTAGTTCTAACACCCTCACTTGGTTCACCTATAATCAATTCCTTTGAGTGATTTTTAGAAAATCTCAAATCTCTAGGCAAAGGATTTTCTCTTTCCAAATTTTCTTCCACATTTTCTTCCAAATTTATTCTATCAATCTTTTGGGAGTTTTCTTCAATATCTTCTTCAACAACATTTGGCTCTTCCAAATTTCCACATTTATCAAATACAACATGTGTGGTTTCTTCAATGACTAAAGTTCTTTTGTTGAATACCCTATAAGATTTTTCAACACTTGAATATCCAATAAAAATTCCTTTATCTGATTTTGGATCAAATTTTTCTAAGATAGATTTTCTATTATTATGTATGAACACATTGCAACCAAATACATGCAAATGAGACAAATTAGGTGTTCTACCTTTTAGCAACTCATAGGGTGTTTTATTCAAATTTGATTTCACATTCACCCTACTCAGAATATAACATGTAGTGCTAATTGCCTCAGCCCAAAAATATCTAGGAAGTGAGTTTTCTACTAACATTGCTCGAGCGGCTTCTATTAATGTTCTGTTTTTTCTTTCAACTACCCCATTTTATTGAGGGGTTATAGGTGCAGAAAAATTGTGATCAATTCCTTTTTCTTTACAGAAATTTTCAAATCTTTCATTTTCATATTCTCCTCCATGATCACTTTGTATAGAAATTATTTCACTCCCTAGTTTTCTTTGAATCCAAGTAGAAAAATTTCCAAATTCCTCAAACGATTCACTCTTATGAAAAAGAAATCTAACCCAAGTGAATCTTGAGAAATCATCCACTATAACAAATCCGTATACCTTCCCTCCTAGACTTACAGTTCCTACAGGTTCAAAAAGATCCATGTGAAGAATTTCTAAAGGTTTACTGGTCCTAAGATCTTTAATGGACTTAAAAGAGGACTTCACTTGTTTTCTTAATTGACATGCATCACAAAGGTGGTCCTTAGTAAAGTCTGGTTTTGGTATACCTCTCACTAAGTTCTTTTGGGTAATTCTTCTAAGGTTTTTCATACTAGAATGACAAAGTCTCCTATGTCAAAGCCATGATTCATCAAAAATAGTTTTCAAACAAAAAGCAGTAGGAGATTGAATACAATTTAAATCTAGCATGTAAACTTTATTTACCCTTTTTTCATTTAAAACATTTTTCCCATTTAGGCTTATTATGCAGCTAGTATGTAAAAATTTTACATTATAGCCCTTATCACATAGCTGACTTAGTAAATTATGTTTTAAGCCTTCAACTAATAACACATTGTCTATGAAAAAGTTTTTCAAATTTCCAATCATACCTGATCCAACCACTTTCTTTGTGGTATTATCTTCAAGTGTAACCTTGCCTCCACTCCTGGCTTCCAGCGTTATGAATTGAGCAGTATCTTCAGTCATATGCTTTGAACATCCGATGTCCAGGTACCATATACTCCCACAAGATCTTGTGTGAGAGCACTCCTGTAAAATTCTCAAATGTTAGACCTGGGAACCCAAACAAATTTGGGTTCACTTTTATGAAATTTATAATCAGATGCATGTATGATATGTCTAGGTTTATGCATCTTAGTTCTCCACACCAAATTAGTTTTCATCTTTAAAGTGCAGGTGTGAGATATATGTCCCAAAAATCCATAATTATTACATTTAACATTAGGAAAAATATTCCTATGTTTTCTTCCATATGATTGTCTTCTAAGGGATTTCATGAATTTAGGATAATATTTAGGATTTATAAAATCTTCAAGTTTAGGGGGGTTCCTATTATCCTCGAGAGCTTTTATTGTGAGTTTGTAAAATGAATTCATATCTTCCAAGATTCGATTGGTATAATTGATTCTATATGTCTTGCTCTCAGATTCATCCTTAAAATTTTTAAATTCTTTTTCAAGTTCAGCATAGGATGATTTTAAAATCTCAAAATTCTTATTCAAGTCATCATATTCATCAAGTAGTTTCATGTGGTTGTTATCTATTAAAGTATGATCTTTCCTAAGGATTTCATGTTCCTTCTTAAGCTCTTCCAATTCAAAACTTACACTAGCATGCATCTTTTTCATTTTCCTATATGCATCATGCATGTGTTCAGAAACTTCAAATAATTCATCATAAGTTAAGTCACATACCTCTTCTTGATCTGATTAATTAATATTATCTGCCATCAAGCAAAGGTTGGTGACTTCTTCTTCTTTTTCAGTCTCAGATGAATCTGAAGCTGAGTCCGCCCAGAAAGCTCTTTGAAACTTTTTCTTGCCCTTCTTTACCATTGGTTTTTCCTCTACATTCTCCTTGCTAGGAGTGGCTTTGAGTTTTGGGCAATCAGTCTTGATATGACCTGGTTTACTGCATTCATAACAAATCACTTCATTAGAAATCTTGTCATTTCTGTTATATTTACCTCTATTCCATTGCTGGCGTCTCTTCTGCTTTCTCTTTAAAAAGCTTCTAAATTGTCTAGTCATCAATGCAATATCGTCTTCATCCTCAGGTTGTGAGTGTTCACTCTCTGACTCTTCCACTTTTAGTGCAATATTCTTGTCCTTTCATGGTTCACCTGCATCAATCTTTCTTTGACTTACTCCTTGCTCATAAGCAATGAGTGAACCAAGAAGATTGTCAATAGAATAAATGTTTAGATCTTTAAACTCTGTAATTGCAGTAATTTTAGCATCATAAGCAGTAGGTAAACAACAAAGAATCTTATTGACCATTTCAGCATTAGTTAATTCCCTATCAAGTGCATGCAAATAAGTGATAATTTGTGTGAATCTTGTGTACATGTCTGAAATAGATTCATTAGGTTTCATGCGAAATAATTCACAGTCATGTAACAAGATATTGAGTCTTGATTGCTTAACCTCATTTGTCCCTTCATAAGTTATACAAAGTCTATCCCATATTTCCTTTCCGCTTTTGCAAGTGGAAACCCGCATGTAGTCTTCAGATTTTAAAGCACAAAAGAAACTATTTAAACATTTGGCATTTAATTGTGCTAAGTCACGTTCTTCTATAGTCCAATCTACATAAGGTGTTTCTACCATAACTCCATCAACCAATCTAGTTGGTTTAGTGTATCCTTCCTGGACTAGCATCCACATGCAATAATCAAGTGACTATAAGAAAGTAGACATGCGTGTTTTCCAAAAATCAAAAGGAATATTATCAAATAGTGGAGGTCTAGTGATAGAGTAACCCTCAGGTGTGTTTTAGTTTCCAAATGTAGCCATCTACATTAATCAAAAAGTAGTTCAAACTTATGATTTTGAAACGATGCTCTGATACCACTTGTTGAGTCTAGTAATTAGGTTGTTAAGCCTAAGTTAATGTCCCAAAGGCTACCAAGAGGGGGGTGAGTTGGTAGTTTAAAAATTTTAAGCCCTCTTTTAAAATTATGTTGAACCGAAATAAAAATTATTTCTTTTAAGTTTTGTAGAAAAATTTTTTTAACCACAGAGTTTTTAAGACTTAAAAAATAAAATGCGGAAAAGTAAAAACTGTAAAGTAAATGACACCAGATTTATAGTGGTTTGGTTTATTACCAGACCTACATCCACTCCCCGGAGGCACCCTCCGAGTATTGCACTAATACCACAAAGTGACTCTCCTTTTGCACCCACAGCAAGGCGGAGAAGCCTTTATAACACAATCTTTTCACCACTACCCGGTGCGGCAGAGAACCGTCGTCCTTTTACACAATCCCCAGTGTTGGCAGAGAACCGTCCATCCTTTCACACTCTCCTAGTGTGGGTAGAAAACCCTTTCGTCCTTTCACACTCTCCTAGTGTGGGCAGAGAACCCTACAGCTGTTCACACTCTCCAAGTGTAGGAAGCGATCCTGTCGGCTATTCACACTCTCCAAGTGTCGGCAGCGAACCGAATCTCTTTGACAGATCTTCTCACAAGAAATCTAGAAGGAAGAAAGAAAAGAGTGAAATAATCCCAATTCACAAGTAGAAATTCTTACCTTTGAACTCCAAGTGAAGCCTTCACGCTCCAGTGGTAGGAATCCTCCTTTGAATGCACTCTCACACTCTCTCCTTTGCTATTCTCTCAAGAGGCATGAAGATCAAATGAAAAAGAGATTGGGTGGCAGTCTAATTTGGACTATATATACAAAAGACAAGAAAAATCACCCAAAAACTGCAAATTTTTAATTCTATACGCAGTGGATCGTCCCGTACGATCGTGGATCGTTCTGAACGATTTTACTTAAAAGCTTTGAAACGACCCTGTTTGTACATGTGTACGAAATGTCTTCGTACACACTGATCGTCCCGTACGAACTAAGTTCGTCTGGTACGAACGGTTATTACTAGGTCGGTCTAGAAAACTGCTAAAAACTGTTCTAAGTCGGTTAATCGTCTGGACGAAAATTGGTTCGTCTGGATGAAATTTTTACAGAGAGCAGATCATTTTCAAATGATAATTAATTTCGTCTGGAAGAAAATTTTATAGAGACCAGATCGTTATGGACGATAATTAATTTCGTCTGGACAAAATTTTTACAAAGAGCAGATCGTTTTCTGACGATAATTAATTTTGTCTGGACGAAACTTTTACAGAGACCAGATCGTCCTGGACAATATTTAATTTCGTCCCGGACGAATAGGACTTAGAAAATTTTTCAAGACAGTTCCTATTCGTTCTATGTGCTCAATAGGAGATAACTGTCTGATCGTCTCGTACGAACGGATATCGTCCAGTACGATCAGTATAAAATTTTTATGATCTCCTTATGTGTGTGTATGTTTTTATTCACTCAATTATAATCACTCCCTTTTAAATTTAATTCAAAGAAAAATACAAGCTTCAAATTCACAAAGTATCTCATGTTGAATTTGATTTGAAGTTTTCGTAGTCTGGAGTTTGATTTTCCTGAAATGTTAGTACACACAAGAGCAAATACAAATCTTCTAAAATAGTTAAGAGATAACTAAACATTTGAACAATAATATTTGGAATCATCAAAACTATACAATTTGCAAAAATGTAAAGCATGCAAATAGCAACTATTTTAACAGAGACTGTACAATGAATCAATCCCCTCATGTGCTTTTCTAGTGAAAAGAAAACTTTCCAACAGTCCAAGATGTCTGAGAGGCTGCGTAGATGATGAAGACAACTGCCATATTGCTGGTAGGTGTATGAAATTGCAGAGGATTGTTATCTTGTTAAACAAATGGGGATTTAATATTCCATTTTTTATAAATTTTAAAGCTTTTTTTGACGGATTATAAAGTGTCTTAACTACTAATCCATTAATGGAAAATATGTATCATACAATAATTTTCTTAACTTGGAAAAGCAGATGGTGCATGGGATTAGTGAAGACTCAGATTTTCAAATTGCAGCTAATACCGTTTCTCTGGCCGCACTAAGCAATTTTATCAATTTACATCCGGACAACTGGGATACTAATCAGCTTATGCTGTCTCCTTCTTGGTGTCCTCCCCCACCCGGATGGATAAAGATAAACATTGATGCTTCGCTTAAAAGCAACAACTTGGCAGGAATTGGAGGTGTGGTTAGAGATGAAAAAGGCAAATTTTTATTAGCTTTTGGAGCTCAATATTTGCATTGGGACATAGCTCAAATGGAATTGTTGGCTGTTTATTACTTCAAGCGAGAATGGATGTATGAAGCTCAAGGCGTGATTATAGAAGGTGACAACTACAACATTATTGAAATTCTTCAATTAGCTTTGAAGAGATGGAAGAATAAGGGAAGAATTGAGGAGGATCTTGCATTTGTTCAAGACTTTAACCAGGTTCTATTTTCTTTCTCAAATAGGAATTGAAACAAATTAACAGATTTTTTTGCTAATTTGTCTTGCAATAAGAGTTTTATTTGGGAAGAACTCATTAATGTGGATATCCCCCATTCCTTCTTCTACATATTGAAAAAAGAATATGATGGATTAGAGTTTGGCAAACTTTTTTGTTTGTCTTTACTTTGCTTTAATTTTTAATGCATCTTTGCATTTCTTTCAAAAAAAAATAAAAATAAAAGCTTAGTAGAATTATATTGACAACACATAGCCCAGAAAAGGTTAGAAATTCAGAATTTGATAATCCAAACTCTAGTTCTTTTAAAAAGCCTCAAAAACTTTTAATCCAATATTTAAATTAAGGAATAAATTAGAAAAAGAAACACTAATTTTTCAAAACTCCTTTCATAAAATATATCTAATAGAAGATTAATGCATAAATTATTGAATCAGGAATCATATTTTTCAAAATCAAGTATCTAAAGTATCAAGGGTTTTCTTAAGCTTTTAAGAAGTACAAGAATGATAAGCATTAAATTTTGTGGGCTCATTTTATGACTCTTGTCAATTTGAATGACACTCTTTGCGTATCTTTTGATTTTTGATACACTTTTGTATATATTTTTTAATTTAGAATCTTTGTGCATCTTTTATTTTTGTGGCATCATTGGCCATTTTTTTGTGTGAATATGCTACATTTCTGAAATCTTAAAAGCAAAAGTAAACCCATCCTATTGACAAAGTAAATTTCTTTATTAAGAAAATTATGAGTTAGATTCAATAATTTGCAAAGATCCCTGTGCGATAAATAAAATATAGGGAGATAAAAAATTTTAGTTTCAAAGACTTATTTAAAATATGAAAAAATTTTAAATCAAAAGTAGAATAACCTATTTTAGAAAACAGAGATTGAGAGTCAAAAACATGAGTTTCCTTCCTTTGACTATTTTTAGAGAAGTCAATCACAACTTACCAAAGATTTCAAGAAAAAATAGGAAGTAGATTTTCATTTTTAGAAAAGAGAATATGTGTGTTGATGAGAGAAAAAAATTTATGAAATAAAAAAAAAATTAAAGAATAAACAAAGATAAAAATACAAAATAAAATTGAAAAAAAAAACTAAAAACAAAACACAACACAAATACACAAACGATGGTTTTAACCATTATCTTTCTCCTGGTCTGATGTTTCAGGAACCATATCTGCCCAGGAGATTTTTTGCTTTTCATTATTTCTCCTGTTTAAAATTTGCTTCGCTTTACCCTTTTCTTTTGATGGAAAAATTCTTAAGTTAGAGCACTAATTTTTCATATGTTCAGGCTTCCTACAATGAAAGTAAATAACATCAGAAGAAATATTAACATCCTTACTATTTTTACCTTTATTCCACTTTTGTTGATGCTTATGCTTTGGTGAGCTTGTTGATTTGCTTGACAAGTCATTGCATTCTTCACCAACTAAGCTATCTTTTCCGTATCTTCAGTTTTTAGAATAATCATTTCACCTACATGCAAAAGTCTTTGACTCAAACTTTGCTTGTAGGCAATGAGTGAGCCAATCAAATTATCAAAAGAATACTCATTCAAATTTTTTGATTCACAAATAAAAAAAAATTTAGCATCAAACTTATTTAGTAGACAAAGAAGAATTTTGTTAACTTTTCAAATTCTGAAAATTCTTTTTCTAGAGCATGCAATGATGTCACAATTTGAATAAACCTAGTATACATGTCTAAGATCATCTCATAAGGTTTCATGGAAAATAATTCAAAATTTAGCATTAATATATTCAACTTGGATTGCTTGATTTCACTAGTGCTTTTATATATGGTGTGTAGTTTATCCCAAACTTTCTTATCAGTAGTGCACATGGATATTAACATAAAATCTCAGAATTTAAAGCACATAAAAAGTAATTTAATGATTTTGCATTCAATTGAGCATTGATTTGTTCTTCCTTATTCCATTGATTAAAAGAAATATCAGTTTTAACTCTATTTATAACACGTAACGGCGATGAATAATCAGTTAAAATCATATGTCACATACGAAAATCAATCGATTGCAAAAAAGTAGACATGCGAGTTTTCCAAAAATCAAAAGTAATATTTTCAAATAAAGGTGGTCTGTTGATTGAATAACCTTCCGCAAAATTACGATTAGAAAAATTAGCCATGGATCAAAAATTCAAAAGCTTTCAAAAACTTATTTTATGAATCCCGCCCAGATACCACTTAAAAGTTCGTTAGGGATGTTAGACCCTATGAACTAGCCCAAGACTAATTAAAAAAGAGAGGTGAATTGGTATTTTAAAGATCTTTAAAAACAAAACTACAAACCAAGATCACCATAAATACATCAATAAAGCATAAACTAAATGCAGAAGTAATAAAGAAAGGAACACATCAGATTTATAGTAGTTTGGTCAAACCTTGACCTACGTCCACTCATTGGAGGCAACCTCTGAGAATTACACTACAAAAGTGTATCTCATTTAGTCCCCACAGCTAGGCGGAGAAGCCCTTACAAAATCACTTCCACCTTCCATGGTGCGGTGGAGTCGCCGGGTCCTTTGACACCAAAGAGATATTCTTTGGTGAACTACCCTCGAGACAAGCCTTGAATCCGACGGTATTAAGGTGCAAGTCTGCCATAGCAACCATGTGGAATCCCCCTCCACACTCCCTTGAGTTCCCCCTCACAGGATCTTCTCCCTCTCTCAGACTTCACCCTTTTCTCACTCCCTTTTAAGTTCTCTCTTCAAGTTTTTCCCAAAAGAACGAAGCTTCAATTGCTGCCAAAAATACTTACAAAAGTGTCATGTCATAGCTTAAATAGAATATCTCAAAATGTCCTCATTAATGCAAGTTACCGACTTTATCATCCAGGATGATATAAATATCGTTCTGTACGATCAGTGTAATTTAAGCTCAATCAGCTAGGACGATTTGAAACGATTATAAGAAATTTGTTCATATCATTCAAGACGATAATATATCATCCTGGACGATCAGTACAAATCATGGATTATCGTCCTGAACATCGCCCTGAAAAAAGAGTTGTTCGATGTCTAATCGGCCTGGTCGATCCTGTGATCGTCCAGGGCAATTTGATCATCCAATCAAGTCATAATTTCTTTCCTTAAATGCCAGATTAATTTAGGAAAAAATTGTCTTGGATCGTCCAAAACAATATTTTATAGTCCTGGACGATCCACTGGACGATGTCCAAAAATAAGTAATTTCTAAATAGATCTGGTGGCAGATTCTTTCTATTTTAAGCCTATCTTCCTGGTCAATACAAAATTGTCTAGGACGATATTTTTGCATAATGACGTCTGCTTTAATGAGGATGTCCTAATCAGAATTTTTGCTTTTGAACCGATCGTCCAGGACGATATTTAATGTTACCAAAAATAGTAAACTTTAGGGAACATTCAGATAATCTTCCAAGTTGCAAAGCATCAGAAGTCACACCACATACAATAGACTCAATAAAGAAAAGGGTTACAAATTGACTCAAACCTAGTCTACCCAATCTTGAGATGGTTCCAAATTGCAGTATGATCTTGTGGACCTGAAATGTCAGTATATAAGACAGTCCTAGAGAAAAAAAAGTGTTTTCTATCATCAAAACCATAAACAATGAAAACAGATTCGCAACACCGAAAATAGGGGGGCAACTGATACGTCATGCAAAAATTATCTTTATCGGGCATGACTCTTGAGGGAAAAATCAAGTTGGAAACTTCTAAATTAATTTGGAGACTATCTCAACTCCGATTTCAACAAAATAAAATTCAAACTGAGTATCTCAGAAATAGGAATCTAACGACACCAAATTTGACTTAATCCGAGCCCAAATGAGCCCAAATCAAGGACCCGACGCACTGTTGGAAGCTTTGTACCACTTTTTGAGTTACCTAACAGTCTCCGATCTTAACGAGCTTATAGTCGAATCGAACGGCTCAACGAGAAAAATCCAACGAGCCTAAGATCGCCAAATTCCGACATCATTAAGACCTTCAAATGTTTGATGAATGATGCACGATCAAGGGATTCAATATCAACCGTCCATTCGACCACTCCCTATTTGCCCCTGATCTCACACCTATTTACAAGCTATGCCACTCCAAAAAATCTATAAATAGATCCCTCATTTCTCATGAAAGGGGACCTCAAGCAAGAAGAGGAGAAGAAGAAGAGAAGAAGAAGAGAAGAAGGAGAATTAGCACCTCCTCGACCACCGCCGAAGTTCTTCTAGCTGTTTGAATAATGCCGGAATTCTGCCGGATATTCGGATGACGCCAGAAATTTGCACAACTTTGTAACTGAATTTTAATTCAGAAGAAACTCATTGTAATCTGATCGTCCTAACTTGTGGAACGAATCAGCCACTTGTATCTCAAACTACACTAGTTCCCCTTGGTTTTTCCCCTTTTCAGAGTTTTCCACATAAAAATCCTGGCGTTCTTTCATCTTCTGTTTGTGTGTGCTAGATATTCGTGTAACGCTCAGACGAAAAATCTCTAACTCTACCGCCGCGTATCTTGGATCACATTGATACATCAAATATTTGATACAGTATAGCACATGTGTTTTTACATAGGTTTTCCACTAATATCTTTTCCCAAAAAAAAAAACATTGCTTCTTTCTCTATATTTTTCCGTAACCTTGTATAGAAAATGAGCAAACATTTCGCATTTCTGCGCCTAATTAAAATTTCTTATATTATGCTCCTCATTCTAAATTAAGATTAATTGCCCGTCCATTTTAAAATTTCTCTATTTTTGAACATATATGCGCTTCTTGTAATATAAATAATTACTAAAATACACAAAGGTTTACATATGAAGCCATTTATTAAATATATTAATTCATTTTGAATTGTAAAAGTATCACTGTTTTGAAAACCGGACCGGATTGGCCGGTTCAACCGGTTCAACCGTGAACCGGCCTGGTGGCCGGTCCGATTCAGCTTCAAAACCGGCTCTGCATAGAACTGGAGCAAACCGCGGTGAACCGTTGAACCGGTCCGAGTTGGAAAGAACCGGCCGGTTCATAAAAATATTTTATTTTTGTTTTAATTAAAATTTTAAAAATATATATTTGTTTATTAAAATTTTAAAAAATATTTTTATTAAATATGATGATTAATTTCATCATAATACATGCAATTTATCTTAGATAACTCACATAATTTGTTTTGCAAAGAGAGTGTACTTCTAACTTTATAAAGGGTTCAAGGAAACATCTTCAAACTCCCCCTATGATGTGGGAATAAAAAATTTGCATGAATAGTTTAGAATGTGACTTGGGGCTTATTTGGACTAGTTGGGCTTCAAAAATTTTTTTAGTTGGGCTTCAATTTTTTTTAGTTTGGCTACAAATTTGAATGATATGTATTATAAATTTACTATAATATATATTATAATAATTATATTATAAAATAATAATATTATAAATTTATATATTATATTAAATATTATTCTTATAAATATATAAATATATAATTTTTAAATGATATTTATATTCATAATTTTGTATTATATATATTTTAAATTTATAAATATTATTAAATGGTCATATATTTAATTATTTATATTATATTAATGATCATAAATTTTTTATATTATATTAAGTATTATTCTTAAATGATATTTATATGTATAAAATTTTATTATATATTTTTAAATTTTATAAATATTATTAATTGCTCATATACTTATATTATATGATTTTTATGTTAATAATTTTTAATAATATTATTATTTATTACGTCATCCGGTTCGACTCCGGTTCGACCGGTCGAACCGGTCCAACCGTGAACCTCTCCCTCTTCCGGTTCGTTGTCCGGTCCGATTTTCACAACCTTGAAAAGTATGGTTATTTAGCAAGTTTGAACGTCGAGCTTATCCAAAGTACATGAACATGCTGTTGCGTATGCTGTTCAGCGGGGCTGTTGGCATGGCAAATAAAATAACATTTAGTATGAATAAACATTTTTTTTTATCAAACTCGGAATTTTATGCTTGTGTTTTTTTATAACGATTGTTTTTTTTAGATTAATTTTCACAATAAAATTACAATATATATGACGAATGATCAAAATAAGATATTTTGTTGAAGAAAATTCTTTTATATATGATGAATTTTTTAATTCCTATGCGCATTTTACAGGCAACATATGCCGAATAATCAAAATAAGAGACCATTTGATCTATAATATAAATTACATATTTTGCTGAAGAAAATTATATAAAATTGTATTTGAGCATAAAAAATTATAATTTTCCATTTTTCTGTATCTTAGCAAATAATTTTATTTTTTATTTATCTTATGCCCGTGACGGAAAATTGCATGGGAAACTTTATAATTATATTCCTTTATTCGTACGAATCATTTTCTTGAATCAACTAGAACAGCTATAGTATCAATTGGGGACGGTGGAATCTCTGTGTCGCCAGCTTCTTCGCAACACGATCTCTATCATTTAAGTAGCAGAAACTATTTTACTTTAATATTAATATTAATAATATTAAATTAATTATTTTGTCAGAATAAACTCTTTTTGGGAAATGTCAGAATAAACTCCAGAATTGTTAAATTTATTGTACGATTTAAGAAATACACATTTTTTATTATTAATGTCTTATATAACTTTTTAAATAATTTTTTTTTTATTTTAAGAATAAGTTTTGATCAATTTTTAGAGAAGGTATTCTGATTCAACGGTTGAATATTAGGGCCAATCGATTTTGCTGGCCGCATACAACGGTCGGCATTGGCAAATATTCAGTTAATATTATAACTTAAAAATTTCCTTTGCTGAACGAATTAGCGTTGAAACCACGTAGATCTTGCAATTGCTTGGCGCCGCATTTAAAATATATTTGTTTTGCTGTTGCACTGAATCTTTAATTACGTAAATTAATAAAAAAAATCCCTCAGATTATTAATAATTGTTAAGTAATATGAAATTTTATTATTCAACAATAAAAGTTGGAAAACTTTAATTTTAACATAAGATGATATGGCAATGTGAGTAAAATGTTTTATTTTTATTATTGTTATTATTATTTATTATTTTAGTAATGCAAGAAAAATGATTTTTTTTAGTTAAAACTCACGGCGGGGCCTACGCGTTAATATCAAGAAAAGATTACAAAGTCTTTAAAGAAGACGATCAGCTCACTAATACTCCAACGAGCTACAAAACAAAGTAAAGAAAAACCTAGGAGCTAAAAGTCTCCACTAATCAAAAATACAATATAACCTAATAACAAGCTACTGATGCTACAGATAAGCATCCAAAAAACATCAGTATAACCTTTAACCCTTGTTTCCAAGGATGATTTGCATACTCACATTTCGAGGGATAGTGAGGTGATGCGGGGTGACTGGGTACATTCCAGCAATTCCTCAGCTGATGGTGAAGATTTTTATGAGGATTATTTGGCTTCTCGACCGAAATTTTTTAAAAGAAGTGGCAAACGTAGAGCTCGTAATTCTAAAAAGAAGTGATGCTCCTTTTGGTCTTGATTTGGCTTTCGTGGACGTTTATTCGTGCTTTTGGGAGCTATTTTGGTGCTGGCGATGTTTCTGATGCAATCTTTTTGGATGTAAGAGCTGATTTGATTTAGAAAATAAAAATAAAAAAGATAAGCATAAAAAAAAGATAGATGTAATAAAAGAAAGGGAGCACGAACTTTATGCAAAAAATGTATATGACATCCATAGTCCACTTAGCCTGCAAATAAAAGAAAAGCTCAGAGCAAAAGGATGTGATACAACATTTTATAGTTAAACAACATAAAAAAAGGAGGACAAAGACTGATAGAGCACAAGATATTTTTTGTAGAACAACCTCATACAGGTAATCCACAAGCCACTCAATCCTACCCTTAGGAGTTAACACCTTCGAGCAGCCTAAGGTAGTCGAACAGCAAAGCTTAAGGCCAACGATTCAAAACTTCAACACCTCTAGAAGATCAAAAAACCCATTGGCATTCTATAATAGGAAGTGGAACAAAAAACACAAACATCAAGGCTTAAGGCCAACATCAATACAACATAAATCCTCCAGCTTATCGCCAATACCCCGCCCAAGAGAACCCCAGCACATAAAGCGGTACCTAAACCAAGCCAAATCCCCAGGATTATCTAAACCAAGAACTTTAACACCACAACTCAAAGCTAAACTCCCACAATTACCCCCAGTCAACCAAAATCGCCACATGAAGGTAGGAGAGAACCAATGGGAAAACTAATAAGCAACCTCATATGTGCAATCACAACTCAAGTTTAGATCCACTAAGACAAACAGCTAAAATGAGGAACATAGAGAGATGCCAGCAGAAAAACAACAATAACAACAAAAACAAAAAAAAATAAACCTAAAAAAATGCAACAGCCCAGAACTGGAAAACCAGCAGCAGCAGGAAAGAAAATAAATAGAAGGAAAAAGATGACCCAAAACTCCAGATTTGCAAAAGAAGCTAACCAAACCAACTGAGCAAAAACAACACCATGTCCATACAACAAAATATTTATAAGTCTTTATGAAAATCATCAGATTTTTTTAATCTTAATTGTGTTATAACCTGAATTATAAGTTAAAATTAAATTCATTAGAAAATTTAATTATTCTAAGTTTAAGTTTTGGTTATAACTTGATATTATTAGCATTTTTAATTTCATGTCTCTCTTTTAGACTACCTTATTGTTAATATTATTATTGTAATTACGATGATTTCTTATTTTATATTTCACTTATCAATCATTATTTATGCACTTAGAAAGATTTGAAATTTTAGATTATTATTTTTGGAAAGAATAAAATTACTCTTTCAAATTGTATAAATGTACAAAAAATCAAAATGAATGCGCAAATGTTCGCAATGTAAAAAAAAAAGAGGCACAAAATAATCCCATAGTAAAAATGATGCACAAAAATGTGTCACAAATGTGAAAAAGATACGCAAAGCACCACATGTGGTAGTTATTTCTTTCCAAACTCTTTTAATCTCTTAATTCAAATTGATCTTATGTTCATTTCTAATTGATATTAAAATTTGAAATATACAAATTTTTATTCATCCTTAATGCAATGTTTTTCTATATTTTAGTGTCTAAATTGACTCATGTCTTTGATAAATTCTTTTTATTATCTATGTTATATCACTTCTTAAATTGTATGACTTTCTCTGATTTGTCTAATGTTTTAATTTTATTTGCATACATTATTTCAATCACTTTCAAGATTAAATTGTCAAATGATTTTCATATTTCTACTTACATTTCAAGCATTTTTCTTATTCACTTTTTGATGTTATCAAAAAGGGGGAGAAATTATTTATTGTGTCTTGAAATTATTTGTTGTGTCTTGTGTATTTGTGTCAAGTGTATTTTTTTGTATTTTATTATTTGTTTTATCGTATGTTTTCGTATGTGTGTTTGATTGTTTTTGTTTTGTCTTTTGTGTTGTTTTGTGTTGTTTAAATTTTTTTTTTGAAAAACAAAATTTTTTATTTTAATTGCCTCCTTATTTTCATGGGTTTATCAATTCAGGAGGAGTTTAGGAGATTCTTAGAATTTGAAATCCTACAAACAATAATTATTTTGCCATCATCAAAAAGGGAAAGATTATTAAGAGAGTTGCTATTTGCATGTTTTACATTCTTGCAACTTGTATAGTTTTGATAATTCAAAATATTATTATTTTATGTGTAGGTATCTCCTAACACTTTTTAAAATTTTTTTCTTTGCTCTTGTGCGTACTAACATTTAAGAAAAATTGAACTCCAAACTACTGAAGACTTCAAATCAAATTTAACATGAGATATCTTATATTTTGTATATTGTAATTTTTTTATGAATTAAGTTTGAGAGGGAGTGATTGTAATTGAGTGAATAAACACACACACAGTTGAGGAGATCTTAAAAATTTTGTACTGATCGTACGGGATGAATACAATTTGTACGGAACGATCAGGTCAGTTATCTCTTTTAAGAGCAATGGTGCGAACAGGAGTTGGAGAAAATTTTTCTAAGTCTTGATCGTCCAGGATGAAATTATTTTCGTCTCAGAACGAGTTAGGCTCTGTAAAAGTTTTGTTTAGATGAAATATATAATCGTTCCAGGACGACTTGGGCTCTGTAAAAATTTTGTCCAAATGAAATCCAAATCGTCCCCGGACGAAGTCTTCTTTGTAAAATTTTCGTTCAGACAAAATTCATAATTATGCCAGGATGTGTTGCCCTTTGTAAAAAGTTCATCCGGACGAAGTTCTGTTCATCCCAGGATGATAGGAACCGACTTAAGAAAGTTGGTTACATCCTGTGGTAATTTAGGAATCGACCTATGAAATAACTTTTCGTCCGGACGAACCTAGTTCGTACGGGACGATGATCATGTACGAACATAGTTCGTACCAATACTCATTAGGATCGTTTCTAACACTTTAAGTAAAATTGTTCAGGACGATCCATGATCGTACGGGACGATCCATTTCATGTTGACTTGAATATTTGCAATTTTGGACATTTTTTCTTGTCTCTTCTACATAAGGTCCAATTTTTACTACCACCCAATCTTTTTGCTCATTGATCTTTGTACCTATTGAAAGAAGAGTCAAGGAGAGAGTGTGAGAGTGCATTCAAATGAGGATTCCTACCACTAGAGCGTGAATGCTTCGCTTGGTGTTCAAAGGTAAGAATATCTACTTGTGATTTGGGATTACTTCACTATTTTCTTTCTTCCTTCTAGAATTCTTGTGAGAAGATCTGTCAAGGAGATCTGGTTCTCTACCGACACTTGTAGAGTGTGAATAGTCGTGTGTTCTCTGTCCACACTAGGAGAGTGTGAAAGGACGAACGGTTCTCTGCCGACACTTATAGAGTACGAACAACTGCGGGTTATTTGCCCACATTAGGAGAGTGTGAAAGGACGAAGGGTTCTCTGCCCACACTAGGAGAGTGTGAAAGGACGAAGGGTTCTCTGCCCATAATAGGAGAGTGTGAAAAGAGGAACATTTCTCTGACCGCACTGGGGATAATGTAAAAGAATGACGGTTCTCTGCCGCATTGGGTAGTGGTGAAAAGAGTTTTTGTAAAGGCTTCTCCGCCTTGCTGTGGGTGCAAAAGAAGAGTCACTAGTGGTATTAGTGAAATACTCAGAGGGTGCCTCTAGGAGTGGATGTAGGTTTGGTTTTGACCGAATCACTATAAATCTAGTGTCTTTATTTTTCTGCTACTTTTTATTTTTGTGATTTACTATTTTAAAACTGTGGTTGAAAAACTATTTCTACAAAAATTCATTAAAATTTAATTTCAATTTAAAATACTCAAAAGAGGGATAAATTTTTAAAAATTCACCCCCCTCTTGGTTAGCCGTGGCACATAAACTTAGGCTTAACAACCTAATTCATAGTGAATAAGTTTCAACATACATTAGTTATTGACTGCCAACAGACTTCAACTCAGCTATCCATTGCCAACAGACTTCAGCTCAAATAGCATCAAAATTCTCCCCGCTTCTACATATCACGGGAATTTCATTATAATTCACCTGACACTGAACTTTCTCCTGTCGCAGGACTTTCGTCAGAATTCTACCCGACGCTAAAATTTTTCTGTCGCTGGACTTCTGAACATCGTGGGACTTTCATTAGAATTTTAGCTAACATTGAAATTCCTCCCATCGATGGCTTCGACCCATCATGTGATTTTCATCAGACTTCCAACTGTATGCTGATTATCGCCTATTTTTCCCCGACCGTAGGATCTTGAAGAGAGAGGTGGAAGAAGAAAAGTGGCTGCAAAAAAGTCCAACTTCTATATAAGGAGAGAGGCCTTGAATTTGGGTAGGGGATGACACCTATTAAAATAGAGGAATGTCTCAACTATAAGAAAGTCTGAACAAAGGAGGTAAATGAAAAGAAACAACTACAAAAATTTCAAACTGTAGACACGAAGAGGGGCACTGATATTGCATAGGAAAAATCATCTACGAAAAATAGTGGAATGCATCCCCTGTTAGAAAGTTAGAATGCGGGAGGAGAAAGAAAAGAAACGTCAGCAAAAATTTTAACCTCTACACACGGAGAAGGTCACTGATTTTGCGTAAGAAAAATTACTTACAAAAAAGTAGTGGAATGCCTCACTTCTTAGATACTTAAAAAGCGGGAGGAGAAAGAAAAGAAAAAGTTGAAAAAATTTTCTTCTACACTGAAGAGAGGCGCCGATTTAAGCAGGGAAAGTCACCTAAGAAAAATAGCAGAAAGCCTCTAGAGAAAAAAGGAAAACGAGGGAAAAAGAAAGAAAAGGAGGGGAAATCTCCAACTTCTGTACAAGAGGAGGGGCGCTGAGTCAAGTAAGGAAAGTCACATACTAAAAAACAGTGAAAAGCCTCAACTTTCTGAGAGCCAAAGATTGAAGAGGAAAAGGTGCAGGTTTCTCTTAAGCCCTAAGGGTGCTATTTATAGTATTTTGAAGAGAGGAGAAGCTTCCAGATTTTTTTTGGATTTTCCCAAAATTTTTTGAAATTATTTCAGATTTTTTTGGAATTTTTTATGATTTTAAAAAAAATTTAAGTCTGTTTGGCCAACTGCCGGCCCGAGCCTGCGCGTGGCTGTTGGCGGGCGCGCGGCACATCGCAGGCCAGACGTGGGCCGGCCGGGTCAACAGGCGGGCCGAACTTGGGCGCGGAGCGGGCCCAAATGGGTGGGCCAAGCTGGCCTGAGGCGGGTCACGGGTGCGTCGACCGCGCATTCTTAGGAGGGCCTAGGCAGACCGCTGGCGGGGCGCGGCGCTGGCCAGCGAACCAGGCGCGCGGTTCCTCATCGCCGGCAGCAGCGGTGGCGGCCGGCCGACTGGTTCAGCCAGTTCAGCTGCCCTTCCAAGTCTATATTTTGACCCTGCAAAGGTCAAATCGAATATTTTTGGAGTCCCCGAAATCATTTTTCGACATTTCGGACTCAATTTTGGCACTTTTTAAGCCATTTGGAGCTCCTATTTGTAAGATTAGATTTTTAAAGACATTAAAAATTCTCCAAAGTCTATGACGCTTATTTTCATTCTCCTAAAACTTTGACATCCAAAAATAGGAGGGCAACTGAAATATCCTCAAAAAATTATCTTGATCGAGCACGAATCTCAAGACAAAATTGACACAGAAACTTCAAAAATTAAATATTGGATCACCTGAACTCCAATTTCAGCGAACACATAGTCAAACTGAGTGTCTCAAAAATACAAACTCAACACAAAAAATTCAACTCAATCTGAACCCAAATGAGTCAAAATCAAGCACCCAAAGCATTGTTGGAAAGTTTAAAGCAAAGTTTGTGTTACCAAATAGTTTCTAAATATGAGGTTCTTATAGTCAAATCGAGCGGCTCAATGAGACAAATCCAACGAGCTCAAGATCATCAAATTCTAATATCATTAAGACCTTCAAATGTCTGACGAATGGTGCACGATCAAGGGATTTAATATAGGCCATCCATCCGACCGCCCCTTATTTAACCATGATTTCTCACATATTTATAAGCCATGCCACTTCAGAATATCTATAAATAGACCCTCATTTCTCATGAGAGGGGGCCCAAACAAGAAGAGCCAAGACCCAAACCAAAAGAAGAAGAGGAGGAGAAGAGAAGAGAAGAAGGATAAGAGGGAAGAAACTCCTCCTCAACCACCACCACCAGAATTCTGCCCAAGTGACACCAAAATTCAGCCCAACTTCCACAAGAAGCCGGAATTCTGTGCAAGTGAAGCCAGAATTATACTTAACTTCTACGAGATGATGGAATTTTGCCTAAGCGGCGCCAAAATTCAACTCGATCTCCAAGTGACGCCGTAATTTCGCCTGACCTCCAGGTGACTCTGGAATTCCACCTAACTTCCAAGTGACATCGGAATTCCGCCTAACCTCCAAGTGACACCAGAATTCTGCATGACCTCCAAGTGACGCCAGAGTTTCACCCGAACTCAAAATGACGTCGGAGTTCTGCCAGAATACCATCTAACGCCGAAGTTCTCCTCGGCCTCCAATAGACGTCGGACTTCTACCCAACGACGGCCCTCCGCTCGTCGCCAAGTTTCTACCTGACGCCATTCTTATGACCTTCATCGTCAGACAACGGTCCTTCCGACCTCTGTCGCTCACCGACTACAGTCCTTCTGACCTCCGTCGCCCGCCGACTACGGTCCTTCTGACTTATGTCGCTCACTGACTATAGTCTTTCCGACCTCTGTCGCCCATCGACTATGGTCCTTCCGACTTACGTTGCCCGCCGACTACAGTCCTTTAGACCAAATGAACATATCAGTAGTGATTCTTTGTATTCTTATCATTTAATGTACTCTATAAAATGTACATCAAGCTAAGACCTTCTCTTAAGGAAGGGCCTCATTTGTAATCTACTACAATACTAGTAGATTCATTTAAACTGGCTAGGCCCCGTGGTTTTTTTCCCCTTTTCAGGGGTTTTCCACGTAAAAATCTTTGTGTCTCATAAATGCTACGCACCTTCTCTCTTATCTGATTGCATACTGGATATTCTTACAATGTTGAGACTTTAAACATTATATTTCTCTACCGCCGTGAATACTTCAGGACGCAACAAGAATAGATATATTTTTCAATGATCATGAAAGCTCACTATGATTAACTTATTTATTTTTTATAATATATTTAATTCTTTAATTCATCACAAATCTTTATACCATTCTATCAGTTTTTTTACCTCTTAGAATATACTATGTACAGTCGTATGTATCCGTATAGATATAAAATTTATAGATACTTGGATGGTTCGAACAAGAGAACTTAGCCGAAATTGTCACATTGCCCACCGAAGAACTTTCTTGCATGAAGGGTTACTCATTTTCACCAATCAACTCAAGAAATCATCTTTTATATATATATATATATATATATATATATATATATATATATATATATATATATATATATATATATATATATATATATATATATATATATATATATATATATGTGTGTGTGTGTATTAGAGGCTTTTTGAATCTATAGGATGTGTAGATCATGGTCTCAACCCTCTAAACTCGATCAATTCTCAGTTCGTATCACCCAATGGGACTCATCCTTTGCATATAGAAATTTGAAATAGTCTTTAAAATCCTAATACTCCACTTTACATCTAGATGACTCACCCATATAGTAAAAAAATCTTATATATATATATATATATATGAAAAGAAAAAAAGACTCACCCACAAAGAATTGATTCATGTGACTCATCTTGAAGACTCATAGTGTACTCGCCTATGAGACTTTACTCTGAAATCAAGGAACTTGTCAAAAGTTTTGGTTGAATACCCAACAGCCAATGACTACGTATCCTAAATAATTTGTGTAGGTCATATCAAAGAATGTATTTTTGGTTTTTATTACATGCAACCTTCTTTTAAACCTCTGAGCTTTATAAATAAGAGGCAAAGAGACAAATTTTGAATTTTCTTAAAATTTACTGTTTTGTTGCACACTCTCATTTCTTCTTTTATTTTCAATATTTACAACCCCTAATTCTTATGTTCCTATCTAGAATTTTACTTGTTAATTAATAGAGACGTGTATGATTCACCAATAAAATTGAGTCTAAAATAATATGTATTTGATAATTAATTTAATTTTCTTAGAATAACTTATACTCATTGGAGATTTATCCTTTTTATTTTCTTACGCACATTAAATTATTACTTATGACATTTTTGTGAGATCTAAATTTCTTACAACAGTATTTATTGATATTTTTTTATTTTAATGAAGAAGAAATTTATCTAAAATTATAACAAATGAACTTCTGTAACTGTCCACTAGGGGTGTCAAAACTTGACCCGGCCTAAAACCAGGCCAAAAAATTCAAAGTTAGGGACAACATGTTTGTCATAAGGTTCGGGCTAGAGTTCGAGATTCTAGACCGTTTATAAAATCGTGTCAAGTTTGAGTTGACCCAAAAATCTAAAATCAACATGAACTAATCTGAGGCACCCGAACTCTACCAATTCGCCCTATGTAGCTTGTAGCACGAGTGAGTGCTCGCGATCTGGGTCCTCTGGACTCTTCCCTCAATCCTGCATTGGACTCGATATGCGTTAAGCGATGCAGTGGTGCAATCTACCTCCCGGACACTGTGTATCGCTTGTCGCATACGACACACACCCTATCATAGAGAATTTGAACACCGCATATCGCAAGTCGATATTGCACCAGTGAGCCACCCGGACTCTGCTTCGTCTCCAAGTATTTGACCTCAGTACGCACCCAAACTCCAGAAGTCCTCCTATCCACTTTGCATCAAGCTTCATAACCCAGGTTAGTGAGTAGGGTTTTGTCAACCCGGTATATCTGCTCCGTTTGCAAAACAAGTCTGGTTAGGGTCAACTCTTTTGGATTCAGATAAATTTAGGTTGAACCCGAACCTGATATGCTGATTCGTTTTGAAACCCCTACTGTCCACCACACTCTCTTTGCCTTTTTCTTTTGTGCTAAAAAAATTATTTTAAAAAATAATAAGAAAGCTTCCAAAATGAAATCTTAATTTTACCATGTAATTAAAGATTTTGATTTTGACTTGGATCACATCGACACATCAAATATTTGATACAGTATAGCACATGTGTTTTTACATAGTTTTTCCACTATACTTATATCTTTTCCAATTAAAAAAAAAAAAAAAACTTTACTTATTTCTCTATATTTTTCCGTAACCTAGTATAGAAAATGAACAAACATTTCGCATTTCTGCGCCTAATTAGAATTTCTTATATTACGCGCTCCTCATTCTAAATTAAGATTAATTGCCCGTCCATTTTAAAATTTCTCTATTTTTGAACATATCTGCGCTTCTTGTAATATAAATAATTACTAAAATACACAAAGGTTTACATATTAAGCCATTTATTAAATATATTAATTCATTTTGAATTGTAAAAGTATGGTTATTTAGCAAGTTTGAACGTCGAGCATATCCAAAGTACATGAACATGCTGTTGCGTATGCTGTTCATCGGGGCTGTTGGCTTGGCAAATAAAATAACATTTAGTATGAATAAACATTTTTTTTTATCAAACTCGGAATTTTATGCTTGTGTTTTTTTTATAACGATTGTTTTTTTTTTAGATTAATTTTCACAATAAAATTACATATATATGACGAATGATCAAAATAAGATATTTTGTTGAAGAAAATTCTATTATATATGATGAATTTTTTAAATCCTATGCGCATTTTACAGGCAACATATGCCGAATAATCAAAATAAGAGACCATTTGATCTATAAATATAAATTACATATTTTATTGAAGAAAATAATATAAAATTGTATTTGAGCATAAAAAATTATAATTTTCCATTTTTCTGTATCTTAGCAAATAATTTTATTTTTTATTTATTTTATGCCCGTGACGGAAAATTGCATGGGAAACTTTATAATTATATATTCCTTTATTCGTACGAATCATTTTCTTGAATCACCAACTTGAACAGCTATAGTATCAATTGGGGACGGTGGAATCTCTGTGTCGCCAGCTTCTTCGTAACACGATCTCTATCATTTAAGTAGCAGAAACTATTTTATTATAATATTAATATTAATAATATTAAATTAATTGTTTTGTCAGAATAAACTCTTTTTGGGAAATGTCAGAATAAACTCCAGAATTGTTAAATTTATTGTACGATTTGAAAAATAAACATTTTTTATTATTAATGTCTTATATAACTTTTTAAATAAAATTTTTTATTTTAAGAATAAGTTTTGATCAATTTTTAGAGAAGGTATTCTGATTCAACGGTTGAATATTAGGGCCAATCGATTTTGCTGGCCGCATACAACGGTCGGCATTGGCAAATATTCTGTTAATATTATAACTTAAAAATTTCCTTTGCTGAACGAATTAGCGTTGAAACCACGTAGATCTTGCAATTGCTTGGCGCCGCATTTAAAATATATTTGTTTTGCTGTTGCACTGAATCTTTAATTACGTAAATTAATAAAAAAAATCCCTCAGATTATTAATAATTGTTAAGTAATATGAAATTTTATTATTCAACAAAAAAAGTTGGAAAACTTTAATTTTAACATAAGATGATATGGCAATGTGAGTAAAATGTTTTATTTTTATTATTGTTATTATTATTTATTATTTTAGCAATGCAAGAAAAATGATTTTTTTTAGTTAAAACTCACGGCGGGGCCTACGCGTTAATATCAAGAAAAGATTACAAAGTCTTTAAAGAAGACGATCAGCTCACTAATACTCCAACGAGCTACAAAACAAAGTAAAGAAAAACCTAGGAGCTAAAAGTCTCCACTAATCAAAAATACAATATAACCTAATAACAAGCTACTGATGCTACAGATAAGCATCCAAAAAACATCAGTATAACCTTTAACCCTTGTTTCCAAGGATGATTTGCAGACTCACATTTCGAGGGATAGTGAGGTGATGCGGGGTGACTGGGTACATTTCGGCAATTCCTCAGCTGAGGGTGAAGATTTTTATGAGGATTATTTGGCTTCTTGACCGAATTTTTTTAAAAGAAGTGGCAAACGTAGAGCTTGTAATTCTAAAAAGAAGTGATGCTCCTTTTGGTCTTGATTTGGTTTTCGTGGACGTTTATTCGTGCTTTTGGGAGCTGTTTTGGTGCTGGCGATGTTGCTGATGCAGTCTTTTTGGATGTAAGAGTTGATTTGATTTAGAAAAAGAAAATAAAAAAGATAAGCATCCAAAAATGAAAGATGTAATAAAAGAAAGGGAGCACGATCTTTCTGCAAAAAATTTATATGACATCCATAGTCCACTTAGCCTGTAAAAAAAAAAAAAAAAAAAGCTGCAGAGCAAAAGGATGCGATACAAAATTTTATAGTTAAACAACAAAAAAAAGGGAGGATAAAGACTGATAGAGCACAAGATATTTTTTGTAGAACAGCCTCATAAAGATAATCCACAAGCCACTCAATCCTACCCTCAGGAGTTAACACCTTCGAGCAGCCTAAGGTAGCCGAACAGCAAAGCTTAAGGCCAACGATACAAAAATTCAACACATCCAGAAGATCAAAAAACCCAATGACATTCTATAACGGTAAATGAAAAAAAAAGCACAAACATCAAGGCTTAAGGCCAACATCAATACGTACATAAATCCTCCAGCGTATCACCAAAACCCCGCCCAAGAGAACCCCAGCACATAAAGTGGTACGAAAACCAAGCCAAATCCCCAGGATTATCTAAACCGAGAACTTTAACACCACAGCCCAAAGCCAAACTCCCACAATTACCCCCAGTCAACCAAAATCGCCACATGAAGGTAGGAGAGAACCAATGGGAAAACTAATAAGCAACCTCATATGTGCAATCACAACTCAAGTTTAGATCCACAAAGACAAACAGCTACAATGTGGAACATAGAGAGATGCCAGATAAAAAACAACAATAACAACAAAAACAAAAAAAAAAAAAAAACCCTCCAAAAATGCAATAGCCCAGAACTGGAAAACCACCAGTAGCAGGAAAGAAAATAAATAGAAGGAAAAAGATAACCCAAAACTCTAGATTTGCAAAAGAAGCTAACCAAACCAACTAAGCAAAAACAACACCATGTCCATACAACAAAATAGAAGCCTAAAAGAGAGATTCCAGAAACCCAAGCTCGAGCACCAACTCTAAACAACAGAAAGAGCAGGGGAATCAAACAACAAAAGAAACCAACGCCAGAAGATCCAAACAAGCCCCAAGGCACTCCAGCCTAGCCAAGAAAACCACCCTTAGAAAAACCAATTGGATTCTAACATAGGAAATACCAAGGTCATCCAACCTAAAAAGACCTTTAAGAGCATCAGAAATGTTGGCCTCATTATAATCATAAAAAAACCTCAAGATTACAACCCAACTTAGCAAGCTAGGAAGCACAAGAATTACCCTCCTTACAAATTTGGTGAAAAGAGAAATTCATAAAAGCCAAAAGATTTTTAATTTCCCTATCATGATAAAAAAGATTAGGAGAGCAACATGTATCATCCACAGAATTGAAAATTCTGAAATCCAAATTAGAATCTATCTCAATAATGATGTTAGTTAGATTAAGAGAAATGTAAACCTTGAGACCATAAAGAATAGCCAAAGTGTTAGCAACAATAAAATTATCACTCGGAATAGCGCCGGCGAAAGCCATAATTAGATTACCATTACTATCCCTGATAGCTCAACCACAACCCATGAAAGAGTCATTGCTAGCATCTGAAACGTTTAATTTAAAGAAATTAGAAGGAGCTTTAAGCCAGTAGATAATGTTATCCTTTAAAGAAGTAGGAAAGCCTTCCAAGTTGATGCCTAACACAGTAATAACAAAATAATATTGTTTAAAATTCTTTAAAGAGAGCAACTTAACAACACAAAGAGATAAAATCTTATCTTTAACCTTTTGAATAACCCTCTGATGGTTCATTTAAATACCATTAAAGAGAGAATTAGTCCACTCCAACCATAAAAACAAAAGAGTAAGAGAAGGAATAACATTACGGATGCGCCCTTTAGAATTGATAAACCAAGCCTTAAGCATAGATTTAAGAGACAAATGATCATTAAAGCAATTTAAATGAAACAAATCATCAATATAAACCCAAGTTCTAACAGCAATCGGGTGTGAAATAAAAACATGGTGCATATTCTCCATATGATAGCAACATTGGCACTTGGAAGGTAACAAAAAACCTTTTTAATGAGATTATCCTCCATGAGAATAAATCTATGAAGAATTCTCCAAATAAAAACAGAAACAATAGTATGAATGCTCTTATCCCTAATCAAAGAGAAGATATTATCACTATTTCTACGAGTTCTGAAGGTATGCCAAGCCTTCTTTAAGTGAAAGCCACCATCACTAGATCGATAAATCACATAAGATAATGGCCTTAGAATTAGTGTTAAGAGGCAAGTTAAGAATTTGATGTATAATAAAATCAGGAACAACATTAGTAAGTTTTTGATAGTCCCAACAATTATTCGTAAAGAAATAATTAACCTTAGTAGAAGCAATAGAAGATGAGTTTAAGATAGAATCAATAGACTGTTTGCCAAGCCAACATTCTTGCCAAAAGAAAGTATTGCCTTCACCAAGGAACCAAGAGATGTATGGCTAATCCTCTCATTAAACCTTGCAAAGCCTATGCCACACAAGAGAATAACCTTGCTTAAAATAACAAGTAGAAGGATGCTTGCCAAGACAATATTTGTAAGAGATAAAACTAGCCCAAAGGCTCGCTTTAGCGCAAAAAATATACCAAAGTTTAAAGGAGAAAGCTAGAGCTAAATCATATATTAAAAATTCTCAGCAATGCAAGTAAAATGATGTGTTAGAATTTTAATTTGGTTAGGGTTTTTTGAAACTTAAATGACTTACACATTAAAATCCTTAAGCTGCTACATCTACGATCAACATAAGGGATCCTATCAATATAATATAAAATGACTGAATAACCAACTAATTGGTTAATGCAAAGTGAGGGCATTTTCTTAATTCTCTCCTTCCATAGATTGATTATATCTCAAACTGGGTAAACGATGTGATATCATTCCAAGTTTGACAATTTTTAAATGTGGTAAATATTTAGCGGAGAATTTATAAGCTAACTCTTTAAAAGTGGTTATGGAGCTGAGGGTAAGGACTTCAATAATATTTAGCTTTGACTCTTAGAGAAAATGAGAAACAATCTATGTCCAATTGTTTCATCAGTGATACCATTATACTTAAATATTGTATATATTACTAAAAAATTGACTAAATGTAAGTTGGGATGCTTAACATGAGATCCCTAAACTGGAAAATAGGAACCTTTTGAATTATGACATATTTCAATTCAATGTTATTGGCATAGTAGCATGTTTATTGATACTCTAATGAATTCTGTCTACTATAAGGTTAACATATTCTCTAATAGATCTAGAATAATCTTTATCTTGCATTGGTTATGACATCTTTAAAATCTTTTTGCTTTTTTCTTTTCAATTTTTATTAGGCTCATTTCTATCTTAGGATCAAACTATAAGAGATCCTTACCATATCTACCAAGCATGCAACAAGGATAAAATAACTAGAATAAAAATCATAAGCCAAACAATAAACAAAATATTTGTTTGGCTTTTACAATTTTTTTTTTTCAAAAAGAACAAACATACTGGATACAAGAAGGTCTAAATATGCACTTATTTCAATAATATAGTTAGAATTGTATTAAGAACGTTACCTTTCAGGAAAAACTTGATGCGATGCATGAATTAAATTAGTGATTGTTTTATATTGATGTCAAAATATACATATACTATTTTTATTTTGATATAAAAATAATGAAAGCCCAACAAAATACATAAGTATACGTGCCTATCAAGTAATAAAATGTTAGAGTAGAGTGTCGATCTCAAGAAAAAGTGATTTTCTTAATTCTAATTACATTACTACTACCTAATTCAAATGTATGATTTATCCTATAGAAAAAAAAAGAATATTTTTTTTAGTTTTTTTTCACTTAAAAATAACTTTCAACAAGATTTTATACCAATAAAAATAAAATATTTTTTTACTAATGAATGCAACAATATATTTTTCCTAACAAGACTCTTAAATTTACATATGGATTAGAAAAATTACATGCCTAGATCTCCATCGAGCTGGTAGGTGCGAAAAAAAAGGTTTTACGGCATTCCTATAATTTTACTATTCTATATAACATAAAATATTCAAACATGCTTTTTCTAGGCAAGCCAACATTCAATTTAAATACTCCTAATTATTGAAACATTCTTCCAACAAGGTTAATATATCATCTAAACATTATCTTGATCGGGCACAAATCTCAAAGAAAAATTAAGTTGGAAACTTTAAAAATTAAAGTTGGGACCATCTAAACTCTGATTTCAATAAACCTATAGTCGAGCTGAATGTCTTAGAAATACAAACCCAACGACGCCAAATTCAACTTGATCTGGGCCCAAATGAGTACAAATCAAAGACCCGATGCACATTTGGAAGGTTCAAACCATAATTTGTATTATCAAATGGTTTCCAATTGTGACATGCTTATAGTCAAATCGAGTGGCTTGACGACAAAAATCGAATGAGTCCAAGATCGCCAAATTCTGATATCATTAAGACATTCAAATGATTAATAAACGGTCAGTGATCGAGGGAATCTACATTAGCCATTTGTTCAAACCACTCCTTATTTGCCCTTGATCTTCCTTCTATTTACTGGCCATGCACTCTCATAAAACTATAAATAAATCCCACATTTCTCTTAGAATGGGACCACCCAAAGGGGAGGGGGAGTGTGAGAAGAAGGAGGCTCAAGCAACAAGAGAAGGAAGAAAAGGAAGAGAAGGAAGGGACTCCTCCTCGAACACCACCATACTTCCACCTTGCAGCCGCCCGACGCCAGAATTTTGGTCGATACCAGATTTCTAACTGATGCCAAACTTTTGCACCTCACCGAACTTCTTCTCATTACCGAACATTCGTCGGACTTCTACATAGGTTAACGTTATCGAGCGGTTCTCTAATATACAACCTGGGATAGGTCATACATCCTTGGTGGATTCTCTCGATCTCTTTCATGTAAGTTAACGTCAACAAGAAGTGCTCTAACATACAACCTTGAATATGTCATACATCCTTGGTGTATTCTTTTAATCTCTTCTACATAGGTTAATATCATCGAGCAGTACTATGACATACAACCTTGGATAGGACATACTATATATATATATATATATATATATATATATATATATATATATATATATATATATATATATATATATATATATATATATATATTGATGTCATCCAACAGTGCTTTAACATACACCTTAAAAAGGTAAAAAATCATTGGTGTATTCTCTCGGCTTCATCCATATAGGTTACCATCATTAGTTAATGCTCTACTATACAACCTCAGAATGGTCATAAATCCTATGTGGATTCTCTCAGCTTCTTTCATATAAGTTAACATCATTGAGTAGTGCTCTAGCATACAACCTCAGATAGGACTTACATCATTGGTGGATTCTTTGGACATCTTCGACAGAGGTTAAGATTTTCAAGCAATACTCTGAGGGAACAACATTCTCTCTATAAAAATTCCATGAAAGCAAGTGCTTAATGAAATCATGACTCATTTAAAGACCTTAGCAGGCTAAAAAACTTCAAAAAGCATGGGGGCAATATATCAAAATATGTCTCAAAGATGCATAAATAATTTAGGTTCCTTTTGGGGATAAGTTCATTTCAAATGAAAAATAAGTATCGAGCTCATACCATAATCTCAACTTCATATATAATATTATTGAAGCTATATAAATTTCACATCTCGATCAAGTATATATTTAATCTCACAAGAAGATGAAATTAAAGTTACAACGACATCATCCGTATAAGTTAATGTCATCAAGCAATAAACATTTTCAAAATAGCCAAATATCCTTAGAGGATTTAAGTGATATCTTCTCTGATGCACATTGAAGCATGTCCTATAACATCTTCTTTAAAGAAAGAATGTCCGATGTTCGCACATATTAATATGGATGTATATTATCTTTAGCAAAATACTACTAATACCCGCCATCATCGGCCTTTCGCTAGATGTCTATCGCAGGCCATTCACCTCATATCATCCATCACCAGCTTCTTGCACGATTTCTAGTGACAATACACTCTCCAAATGCCTCCTTTAACTCTCCACCCAACCATCGATGAACATCAAACTTCTACTCAATCGCTGATAACTAACAAACTTCTGCTCAATGAACGTCAAAATTCTTGTTGTCTACTAATAACCTATGGTTCTCCTCTCGAGTACTATTATCATCAGATCTTCTCAAATCACTATCGCATACAAGCAGCAGTTAATCTTATTCTATTAAGGGTTGTCTATTAAGAAGATAATGTCTAATCATGACATTTTTTACATTAAAGAGGGGCATCGAAGCTAATAGGGGACACCACCTATCTCAAATAGCAGAATGCGTCTAATGCTAGAAGAGAACACAAGAGAATAAATATAAAGAGAAAATTTTCAATCTACATAAAAAAGGGGCATTGAAGCTTGATAGGGGATTTTACCTATCTCGAATAGTGAAATGCCTCTAATATAAGAAGAAAATTAGGAGAGAAGAAAAAAAGAGGAGGAATAAATATCCTTTTACATAAAAGAGGGGCACTAAAGCTTGATAGAGGATGTCACCTATCTTGAATAGTAGAATGCCAGTAATGTAAAAACAAGATCAGGAGAGAAGAAAAAATTTGGAGGAAAAGTCATTCTAATATATAAAAGTGGGACACTGAAGCTTGATAGTGGATGCAACCTATCTCGAATAGTAGAATGCCTCTAATATAAGAGGAAGATCATGAGAAAAAGAAGTAAAAAATCTCCTTATATACAAAAGAGGGGTACCAAAGCTCTGTAATGGATGCCACCTATCTCGTACAATGAAAAGCCTCTAATGTAAGAAGAAGATCGAAAGAGAAAAAAAAGGGAGGAAAAATCTCATACACAAGAGAGGAGCATTGATGCTCGATAGGGTATGTCATATATCTCGAACAGTGAAATTCTTCCAATGTAAGAAGAAGAACATAGGAGAGAAAAAAAGTGAAGAAGAAAAACTTTCCTTCTAGACAAAAGGGGGGCACAATAATTTGATAGCAGATGCGGCCTATCTCAAAAAATGGAATGTATCTATTATAAAAAGAAAAACATGAGAGGAGAAGAAGGAAAGGAGAAAAAATTCTAACTTCCATATAAGAGAGGGTCATTGAATTTGATAGGGAATGCCGCCTATCTAAGATAGTGAATTCCTCTAATATAAGAAGAAGACCACATGAGGAGAGAAAGGAAAAGAGAAAAAAATTCTAACTTCTACATAAGAGAGGAACATTGAATTTGAGTAGGGGATGCCACCTACAAAAAAATAGTGGAAGATCTTAAATATTAGAAAGTTAGAGGAAAAAAGGAGAAGAGGAGCAATTTTCCCCTTATCTTTGGAGGCTATTTATAAGGGAAAGAAGAGAGAGGAATATTCTGCTAGATTAAGAATATTCCAAAAAAGATTTCAAGAATATTTAAAAAATAAAAATATTCTGAGAATATACAAATAATATTCCAAAATAAAAAAGGAAAGAGAAAATAATTTTTCTCTAAAATATATTTTTCACAAAAAAAGTAGGCCCCACAAAAAAAGTAGAAAGAGAGAAAAAAATTCTATCTCTCCCTTAGAAAAAAAAAAAGAAAGAAAGGGAGAAGGGAGAAAAATTCTCTTTTTACAAAAAAACATGGGCCTCACTCAAAAAATGAAAAAAAAAATATTAAGAGGGGCGGCCCCCTCTTTATAAAAAACAATCCCATGGGCACCACCTAAAAAAAAAAGGTTAACTTCTGCATGCCCCTTTGGTGCGCTCCTTCGCCAGCACTGGTCACCATAGGCCAGCCTGTTCAGTTACCTAAATGTGTATGAGCCCTAATTTTTGGCTTGAAAAGTCCAAATTAGATGATTTTGGGGTCCCTAGAACAGTTTTTAGATGTTCCAAACTCAATTTTGGCACTTTCGAAACTTAATAGTACTTCCATGATCAAATTTGAACAAATTCTGAATTTTTAGAATGCAATTTTTTGCTATTTAACCAATTTAAAATGCATTGATATATATTTTTGGACTTTTCAACCTTCAACATAAAAAAATAGGGGGAAATTGATATATTTTATATAAATTATCTTGATCGGGCATGAATCTTGAAAAAAAAAAACTTAGAAACTTCAAAAATTAAATCGAGACAATTTGAACTCTTATTTAAGTAAACTTATAGTTGAGTTGAACGTCTCGTAGTTACAAACCCAACGACACCAAATTCGACTCGATCTTAGCCCAAATTAGTCCAAATGAAAGACCTGAACTGAATTTAGAAGGTTGAAACCCTAATTTGGATTACTAAACCATTTTGAAATATGACATGCTTATAGTATAATAGAGCGGCTCATCGAACAGGATCCAATGAGTCCTATATCACCAAATTTTGATATCATTAAGATATTCAAATGCCTAATAAACATTCAGTGATTGAGGGAATCCTCATCATCATTGCATTCAAACCACTCCTTAATTACATTTGATCTTACTTATATTTATTGGCCATGCCACTTTCATAAAATTATAAATAGACCCCTCATTTCACATGGAAAGGGGCCTTCCAAAGAGTGGTACGGGGGGGGGGGGGGGGGGGGGGGAAGAAGGAGGCTCAAGAAACAAGAGAAAGAAGAAAAGGAAGAGAAGAAAGAGACTCCTCCTCGACCATCACTGGACTTCCACCCAGCAGTGTCGTACATCAGACTTTTGCTTATCACCGAATTTCTACCCTACATCGGTCTTTTGCCTGTTGTCGAACTTCTTCCTGTCGGAGGACTATTGTCATACTTTTGTCAGACTTCTACCTGATGTCAAACTTTTGCCTGTCGCTAGATTTCTACTCGATGCCTGAATTTTAACCACCGTAGGACTTCTGCCCGTCTCCATACTTTTATCAAACTTCTATCCAACATTGATCTTCCCGCCATCACTAAAATTTCTACCTTAGTTGCCAACAAACTATAGTCCTTCTGACATCCATTTCCAGACAGTGATCTTTCTGGCTACTATTGCCCATCAACTACGATCCTTCTAACCTCCATAGTCAGTTTATAATCCCTTCGATTACCGTCACCAAACTATGGTCTTTCTGACATTTGTCGCTCACTGACTATGGTTTTACCGACCAAACATATGTATCAATAGTGATTCTTCCCATTCCCACCATGCAATGCATGCCATATGATGTATATTTGCTACATTAATACAATGGCATTCCCATGGAAGGGCCTCATTTGTATTCAACTATAAATACTAGTGGATTCATTTTAATTAGGATGAGCTCTATGATTTTTTCCCTATTTAGGGTTTTCCACTTAAAAATCTTAACATATCTTTAAATAATGCACCCTTTCTCTCATCTATTTGAGTGCTAGATCTTTGTCCAAAGCTAAGACAATAAAATTTATACTTCTCTACCGTTGTGATTATTCTAGGACACGATAAAGGTGATAGATCACACTATATATTAACTTTAAATATGACCACTATATGCATTAAATGAAGAACAAGGGATATTAAAATTATTTATATATTCATTGAAGGCATAAGAATCTACCTTAGTACTTTATATGCTTTTTCTTTGGTACACATTTAAAATATATTTGTTTTGCTATTATACTGAATCTATAATTACATAAATTAATAAAACATTTGCTCAAATTATTAGTATTTTTTAAGTAATAAGAAATTTTATTATTAAAAAAAAGTTGGAAAACCTTAATTTTAAAATAAAATGATATGACAATGTCGATAAAATGATATATTTTTTTTAATTTTTTTTTATTATTATTATTATTATTATTTTAGCAATGTGAATAAAATGATGTATTAGAATTTAAATTTTGTTAGGGTCATTTGAAACTTAGATGGTTTAGACATTAAAAATCCTCCAGCTGCTGTATCTACGATCGACAAAAGGGATCTTATCAATCTATTATAAAAAGACTAAATTACCAACTAGTTGGTTAAAGCTTAGTGACGTCATTTCCTTATATCTCTCACAACTTTCATAGATTGATTCCCCCTCAAAGTGGGTAAAATATATGATATCAGTTTAAGTTTTACAATTTTTTTAGTGGTAAATATTTAGCTGAGAATTTATGAGCTAACTCATTCCAAGTGGTTATGGAGCTTACGGGTAAGGAATTCAACAATGTTTTAGCTTTGTCCCTTAGAAAAAATAGGAACAATTTAAGTCTAATTGCATCATAATTAATACCATTATACTTAAATATTGTATGTATTACAAAAACAATTACTAATGTAAGTTTGTATCCATAACAGGAGATCCCTAAACTGGAAATTTGGATTTATTTGAATTATGACATATTTCAATTCAAAGCTATTGACATGGATAGTAGGTTTATTGATGCTCTGATGGATTTTGTCTACTATAGGGTTAACATATTTTCTAAGAGATCTATAATGATCTTGATCTCGCTCTAGTTAAGACATCTCTAAAATCTTTTTAAGGCTCATTTCAATCTTAGGGTCAAGCTATAATAGATCCTTACTAGGCCTACCAAGCATGCAATAATAATGAAATAACAAAAATAAAAATTGTAAGCCAAACAATTAACAAATTATTTGTTTGATTTCTTTCAAAATCTTTTTCAAAAAGAACAAACATACATGATAGAAGTAGGTCTAAATATGCACTTATTTCTTTAATATAGTTAAAATTATAAAATGCATGTTACCTTCTGGGAAAAATTTGATGTGATGCATGAAGTAAATTAGTGATTGCTTTGAATTTATGTGAAAAAATACATATATTTTTTATTTTGATATAAAAATAATGAGATCCTAGCCAAATACATAAGTATAAGTGCCTATCAAGTAATAAATTGGTACAATAGATTGTTGATCCCAAAAGAAAGTGTTTTGCTTAATTCTAATTACACTACTACTACTACTTAATTCAAATGTATAATTTATTCGACAAAAAGTAAAAAATGAATATTTTTTAGTTTTTTTAACTTAAAGAAAATTTGCAAGAAGATTTCATACCAATAAAAATAAATATTTTTTACTAATGAATGCAAAAATATATTTTTCCTAATAAGTCACTTAATTTTAGATCTGGATTAGAAATTACATGCCTGGACCGCCATCGAGCTTGTAGGTGCAAAAAAAAAAAAAAGGTTTTATGACCTTCCTACAATTTTACTATCTCTATAGAGCATAAAATATTCAAATATTATTTTTCTGAGCATGCCAACATTTTATTTAAATACTCCTAATTATTATTCTTTATTAGACTTAAATGATAATTTGACTTTTAATAGGACAAAATGGAGAAAAAGGATTCATGTTGCCGACCCCAAGGACAAAGGGTTGATGATGTTGTTGTTATACTCCTAATTATTATAACATTTCTCCATCAAGGTTATAAATCACACTACATATTAACTACACATATGGCCATTATATGCATTAAATGAAAAACTGGAGATATAACTATATATTCATTAAAGGCATAAGAGTCTACTTTAGTACTTTCAATGGTGTTACATTATTAACCCAAAATTAGAGAATTAGAAAGATATGGAAGAATAAATCACAATAAAGTTATCATCGGGAGATACATAAGAAGTAATTTAAGTCTAGTTGACATCACCTGAAGGAAAAGCCCTCTCATAAACCCTTTGTGCATAGGTAATTTTTAAACTAGACCACATTTTTGTTTAAGTGTGATCAAGTGTGAGATGAGAGGGATCATCTGAGTAAGATCTTCCTATATAGCTATTGGATTAGAAGATCTTACTCAAATGATCCTGTGAGATTATTTTAATCAAGATTTATTTTTTGGATTCCTTTGATTAGGTAAAAAATTCCATATGTTTGAGAAGTCGAGTTGGAGGTTGAAGATGAAATAATAATCATTCACTCCATTTAAATTAGAACAACAACTATGAATGAGTTAAACTGAATTTCATATATCCATCCCATAGTTTCCAAACATTTTATCTCAACTATTCGATCTCTGATTGAATAACTGAAATCCAGTCCACACCATTTGAGTGGCTCACCATTATTTAAATGACCAATATGATTATGTCATGTATTTAGAAATTACTATAAACCCTGAAGACATTGAAGGTTTCAAAATTTTAGGGTTTAAATCTTCAGTTATCATTGACTCAAGGTTCTAATTTAAAGCCAATGAAAGCTCATTTGGTTTACAATTTAGCAAACCCTAAAATCCCCTATAAATTTGACCTAAGAAAAATAATAAATAAATTAACAAGGTTAACTCTAATGTCTATATTCTCTCTCCTCTCCTCTATTGTGCTATGGAGATTAGATTTTTCCTGTTGCACCTCAGTCATGCTTCTTAGATTTTGGTGGTTTTGGTTGCTGTTTTGATTGTGTAGAACTATTTTGGGTTTCCATGCCTAAAACCTTTCCTCCTTTAGTTTTTGCATTCTTATTTTTCCTCATGGTGGCTGGTTCATCTTCATCTAAGCCCTATCCATGGGGTAATCCTCCTGTAGCTTTAGTTATTATCAATAAAGGCTTCTTTGGTGATGCTAGTAATGATTCTAGCCCTAAATCTTGCTCTTTTTGTGATGTTCTTGCAAGTGGTGTTCCGTAGAAAAATTTGGTTTTGTTTTTACTAAATCTTAGTTAAAAGATTTCCTGTATCTATTGGTTTCTGAGGGTGATATTGTGAAACTTGCTTCTCCTTATCATTATACACTGGTAGGGAAGTTTTCGTTAAGGTGTCTTAATTTTGACTCGATTAGGTATTTCTTTGGTAATTTAAAATTGTCTTATTTTTTCTCTATTGGTTTACTTGATGCTCGACATGTTGCTATCCTACATTGAATAGCTGGATCTTTGTGAGACAATCTTATTACATAAAAAAATTGTCAAATGAGGCTTTTGATGTGGACTCCTTATTTTGATATTAAACAAGAATATCCTATAATTCCTATTTGGATTTCTTTTTTGAATTTGAGATTGCATTTCTTTAATCCTCATGTTCTTCTCGCTTTGGGATCCATATTTGGAAGACCTCTTCAATATGATCAGGTCACTACCTCAAGATCTTGGCCTTCTGTTTCCCAAATTTTGGTGGAATTGGACATAACCAAAAAACACCCACGTGAAGTATGTCTTGGATAAGAAAGTTTAAGTTATTTGCAAATGGTTGATTTTGAGAAAATAACAATTTTTTCTCTCATTTCATATTTCATGGACAGTCTTTTAATGAATGTTTTGTGGCTCTCCCAAATTTAAATAATGGGATCAAAGAAGGAAAAAATGTTGATCATTTAGGTAAGAATGATGGCGTTGACCATAAGATTCATACCCATTTAGAAATGGCTTTTCAAAACAACATGGCTATAATACCTACAAATATTCCTAATAATGTGGAGGAAACTAATGATGGAAATCATTTTTTTAAAAGAATCTCATCTTGTGGGCCCAAAGGATGGATTGGTTAGTCAAAACATATAAGAAGAAATTTTAAATTCTAGAAAATTATCTTTGAAGGATTCAGTCCAAAATGGAAATGAAGAGATTTATTTTTCCAATGTTAGTTGTGATAGAGATGTGATGCATAATCAATGTACTTTAAATGTTAGTAATGGTGAATAAGTGGAGAATAAGGAAGGAAATAAGGAGGACCATGTGGAGGAAGGGGAAATTGTTCCTAACAAAGAGGTTGCTTTATTAGGGAAATCGATAGGTATGAAGGATGTCTCTTTGTTGTCTACTCCTTCAAATGCCAATAAGATGGATGAGGGTTGTACTAAAGTGGTGAAGAAGAAATCTATAAACATCAAACTTTATGAAGGTCATTCTTCTAGAGTTACCCGAGCTTCTCATAATTTTTCTACCAATGGTTAAATCCCTCATCTGGAATATTAGGGGGGGGGGGGGGGGGGGGGGTGGTTAATCCTCCTTTTGGAATAGGGACAAGAGCTTACATAGGATTTATAATATTAATGTTTTGGTTTTACTTGAACCTTTAATTCTTGCTTCCAAGATTATTTCCATGCATACTAAACTTGGGTTTGATTACTCTTTTAATAATTGTACCAAAATAATTTGGATTTTTTGCGTTACTTTAAACATTCTAAATGATTTTCCTCAAATTTTGTACACTAATATGAATTTTCTTCAATTTCTTGTGTTACTTATTTTCTGTATGCTTCTTGTTCTAGAGTTGAAAGGAGTTAATGGAATGAAATTATAGATTTTTCTTATAATAATGTTGAATCGTGGATGATTGGTGGTGACTTCAATACTATTACTAATGTTTATGATAGAATTTGGGGGAAACCACAAAATTTCCATGCTATGGAGGATATTAATGATATTTTATTAGCTTCTAAATTACATGATATTGGTTTTTTTGATAAATGCTTTACTTGGAATCAAGCTAGTATGTGGCAACATTTAGATCATATTGCTTTTAATAATGTTTGGATTTCTAAGTACAAAAAGACCCATACCAAGCATTTTTCTAGAACCCTCTCTGATCACGCTCCTTTACTTTTGAACATTTCTATGAATAACAACTCTACTTCTTCAAGTTTTAGGTATCCAAATATGTGGCTTTTACATGATTCATTCCTTACTAATGTCGAAGCTAATTGGCATGCTCCGTTGTTTCCCAGTAATAACTGTTTTGGTATGATTCAGCTTTGGCTTAAGCTCAAACGACTAAAACAAATTTTAAATTTATGGAATAAATGTATTTTTAAGAATTTATTTACTAATATTATGGAAACTGAGAAACAAGTTGATTTAGCATATAATATTTATATGAATCTTCCTTATGCAGAAAATCTAGCTTCTTTAAATAAGGTTAAGGACACCTTAGTAATCTTCAAAAATAAGAAGAAGCCTATTGGAGACAAAACGTTTCCTACAAGTTTTTAGCTAAGGGAGATAGAAAACTAAATTTTCTCATAATACTGCTAACAATAAAAATGTTACTAGTTATATTCACAAGATTTCCACTCCTAAAGGTAAACATTTTGAGTCTCCTGAGTTGGTTTATGATTATGGTGTAATGTATTTTAAGTAGGTATTTAACAAAAACTTTACTCCTGCTTTTGATTGGGATTTTAATTCTATTCTGTCACCTGTGTCTAAAGAGGATAACATTATGCTCACTAAAATTCCATCTGAAAATGAGATTGCGTTTGTTATTAAAGAGATGAATATTTATTCTGTGGTCGGGCCTGATGGTTTTACTACTAAATTCCTTCAAAAAACTTGACATATCACCAAGGAGGATTTAATTAATGTTGTTGTTTATTTCTTTAAAGGTATTCCTTATCCTAAACTTTTTACCTCTACTATATTGTTTTGATCCCTAAAAATGATGTTACTAATTTTTGGAGTGATTTTCGCCCGATTAGTTTTAGTTCCATTTTCAACAAGCTCATTTCCAAATTAATTACATCTACATTAGCTTTAATTCTTCCTAATATCATTTCTCTTGAGAAAACTACTTTTGTTAAAGGTCATTCTATCTTTGGTAATGTTTTGTTAGCTCAGGAGCTTGTGAATGATTTAGAGGCTAAAATTACAGGTGGGAATGTCATTTTAAGAATGATATTTCCAAAGCTTACAATAATCTAAATTAAGAATTTCTTTACATTATGCTTCATTATTTTGGTTTGAATAAAGATTTTATTAGGATCATTTAGAATAGTATTGAGCATTGCTTTTTCTCTACGATTATCAAAGCTAGAACTCATGGTTTTTTTTAACTCTACTCATGGCTTTAGGTAAGAGGATCCTTTATATCTTACTTTGTTTATTATAACTGCTAAATTTCTTTCTAGATGTCTTAATGAACATTAAATCATCCTAATCTTCAGTATCGTACTATTGGTGGTTTTATGGTGCCTCATTTAAGTTTTGCTGATGATTTTATTATTTTTACTAATGGCTCTAGGAAGATGCTTATAGTAGTACTTTTAATTTTCTTGGTCTTTTTCATAGGGCTAGTGGCTTAATTTTTAATCCTGTAAAAAGTTGCTTTATCACTACTAAATCCATAACTCAACCCAAAATCTCTTCTATTAAGGACCACTATGGTTTTTTATTCATAAAAAAAAACCCTAAAGTACTTAGGCACTCCTCTTTATAAAGGTAGAAAGAGATCTCATTTATTTAGGGATATTTTCTCTAATATTCATAAAAAACTTTCTACTTGGGATTTTAATTTTCTCTCATTTGGAGGAAGATTAGTTTTAATTAAAAGTGTTCTTTGCTCTATTCCTATATACTTATTTCACACTTTATCTCCAACTAAGAATTCTTGTACTAAACTTGAATGGATTTTTAACAAATTCCTTTGGGGCGCCAAAGATAGTAAATTTGCTATTTTATGGGCTTTTTAGGATAGATATACTGGTGTCCAAGATGAAGGTAAGTTGGGTTTTAAGAACTTGAGTAACATGGCTCTTAATTTTTTTCTATAAACTCTAGTTTAATCTGAGGTATAAGAAAAGCCTTTGTTTGAAGTTTATGTTTGCTAAATATTGGGTTCATAAGCATACTCTTAATTACTTTTTTGAAAATGGGGATTCTTCCAATTGGAAAAGGCTTTGTTCTATTAAATGGGTTGCTAAAAATTTCATTCAATGGATTTGGGGTGCAGGGACATCTCCATTTGGCAAGATATCTGGATTCGTTTCTCTTCTATTGATAATTTACTCATACTCATACTAATAGTGCCTGTAAAGTAGCTAATTTTATTCAAGATGGGACTTGGAATTTGAATTACCTTGCTTATATGGTTCCTTATTTTTTCATTAATCTAATCTTGAAAGTGCTGTTACTACTTGATCAGAAAGATTGTATTTTATTTAAAAAATCTAAAGATGGGAGCTTTACGTTTAAAGAGGTGTGGCATTCTTTTAGTAATGTGCGACCTAAGTCTAAGATTTTCTCTGCCATTTGGCAAAGAGGTATCCCAACTTCTTGTTCTATATTAATGTGGAGGATTTTCAACAATTATATCCCTCTTGACACCATCTTAATAAAATAAAGGTTTTCATCTTGTCTAAATGTCAATGCTACTATCCTATTGAGAATTTGAATCATGTTTTGCTAATGTGTCGATTTCTCTTAAAGTATGACTTCATTTTGAAAATTTGTTTATCACTCAATTTTGTAACTATAACAACATCATTAATATCATGCATGATTTGGTGGTTCCTCCTAAGAGTCATATTAGAAACATGTTATCCACTATAATTTGTTGGTATCTTCGGAAAAGTAGGAATGAAGCTAAGCATGAAAAAACTATTATGAAAGCCTCATCTGTTGTCCTCAAGTTTAAGGATAAAGTAAGAAATTTATTTATGGCTAAGTTGATTAGTTTGAATTTTCTAACAACTCCTCTCAAATTGCCGAGCAATTTGGCAATTTGGGTGCTCGGCCTAATAGTCAGTTATCTAAAGACATTTTAGTTAGATGGATTAAACCTAGTATGGGTTGCTACAAACTTAATACTGATAGTGTGTTAAAAAGGTTAAAAGCTGGTTTGGTGGTATCATCCATGACTTCAATGGTCATATTATTATTGCATTTGTGGGTCCCTCTAATTTTACCACTGCATTTATGGCTGAAGTTAATGCTTTAAAGTATGGGTTACAATTTTGTATCTTGCTTGGGATTACTAATTTTGGATTGAAACTGATGCTAAGCTAATTATCCATTTTAATTTTGAAAATGGCATAGCTAATCCTTCTTATTTATATATTATTAGAGAGATTAAATAGTGGTTATCTCTTATTAATTTGTCTATAACTCATACTTATTGGGAGGGAAATGCTGCTGATGATTATTTAGCTAAATTGGGTTATAATTTGTCAAATTTTATGGAATTTGCATGATCCTCTATTCCGCCAAGATTATAAGGTTTAGCTAGTCTTGATTGTATGGGAATCCCTTATGTTAGTGTTTCTTAGTACTTTTCATTTCGGTTCTTGCTATTTTATTTTTATGTTTTGTCTAGGTTCTCTAGCTCTCGGTTTGGATATACTCCTTATGGCTTCACTTAGTTTCTGGTTATTGGTATGGTCTGCTGGATGGTTATTTTGATTTCTTCCTATATGGAGAGTATCTTTGTGGGGTTTTACTTGCTTTTTTCCTTTACATTCTGCTCAGTGTTATTTGGGTTGGTTCCTCCACAAACTTGGGTTGGTTCCTCTTCAAGCTAGGCAAGAGTTACTTATTATTGGGTTGATTCATTTGAATATTATTATTGTTTTGTTATCTTTTTTACGTGGTAGGACATATACACTGGTTCTTTGGCATCCAAGGGTCTGCCTTATTTGAGGATTATTTAGTCTCTTGGTATTTTGGTGATTCATATTTTGCTTCCCATGAAGTTTTTTCTGTGAAATCACAATGTTTAGCACAAAGGAATGCAATCTGAATCCCTGAATTTGGTTATTATTAATTCATGCACTATTTTTTCTTTTACATTTAGTTGATGATTATAGCATGGCTAACTACTTGTTGCTCTATAGAGCTGGTAGGCTACAAATGGAGTTCTTCAGAGATATCAATATCCTTTTATTTTTTAATTTAATTAGTTCCAAACATGTGTTAGAATAGTTGCTATTTGAATGATTTATATTTGTGCAACTTATGTAGTTTTAATGATTCCAAACATTATTGTTCAAATGTATAGTTATCTCCTAACAATTTTAGAAGATTTGTATTTGCTCTTGTGTGTACTAACATTTCAGGAAAATCAGACTCCAGACTACGATAACTTCAAATCAAATTCAACATGAGATATTTTGTTTATTTGAAGTTTGCATTTTCTTTGATTTAATTTTGAAAGGGAGTGATTGTAATTGAGTGAACAAAAAAAAACTTACACACACACTTAAGGATATCATAAAATTTTATACTGATCGTACGGGATGATATTTATCATACTGGACGATCCGTTAGTTATCTCCTATAGAGCACATGAAACGAATAGGAACTTGCTCGAAAAAAATTTTTCTAAGTTCTATTCATCCAGGACGAAATTTATTATCGTCCTGGACGATGGGTTCTCTGTAAAATTTTCGTCTAGACGAATTTTATTATCGTACGAGGCGACCAGTCCTCTGGAAAATTTTCGTCCAGACGAAAATAAATATCGTACCGGACGATCAAGTCTCTGGAAAATTTTCGTTCATACGAAAATAAATTATCGTCCGTGGCGATTGGTCCTCTGAAATATTTTCGTCCAGACAAAATAAATAATCGTCCAGGACGATCGGGTCTCTGGAAAATTTTCGTCCAGACGAACATATTTTCGTCCAAACGATTAACCGACTTAGAATAGTTTTCAGCAATTTCTAGAACCGACCTTGTAATAACCGTTCGTACTGGACGAACCTAGTTCGTACAGGACGATCATCTGTACGAAGTCATTTCGTACACATATACAAATTGGGTCGTTTCAGATCGTTTAAGTAAAAAAGTCCAGGACGATCCAGGATCGTACAGGACGATCCACTGCGTACAGAATTGGAAACTTGCAGTTTTTGGGCGGTTTTTCTTATCTTTTATATAAATAGTCCAAATTAGACTGCCACCCAATCTTTTTACCATTTGATCTTCGTGCCTCTTGAGAGAATAGCCAAGGAGAGAGTGGAAGAGAGCATTCAAAGGAGGATTCCTACCACTGGAGCGAGAAGGCTTCACTTGGATTACAAAGGTAAGAGTCTCTACTTGTGAAATTGGATTTCTTCACTCTTTTCCTTCTTCCTTATAGATTCTTGTGAGAAGATCAGTCAAGAAGATCCGGTTCTCTGCTGACACTTGGAGAGTGTAAACAGCCGAAGGGTTCTCTGCCTACACTTGGAGAGTGTGAACAATGGAAAGGTTCTCTGCCTACACTTGGAGAGTGTTGACAGCCGTAGGGTTCTCTGCCCACACTAGGAGAGTGTAAAAGGATGACGGTTCTCTGCCAGCACTGTGGATTGTGTAAAAGGACGACGGTTCTCTGCCGCACCAGGTAGTGGTGAAAAGAGTGTGTTGTAAAGGCTTCTCCGCCTTGCTGTGGGTGCTAAAGGAGAGTCACTTTGTGGTATTAGTGCAATACTCAGAGGGTGCCTCTGAGAAGTGGATGTAGGTCTGGTTATAGATCGAACCACTATAAATCTGGTGTCATTTACTTTATTGTTTTTACGTTTCCGCACTTTAAATTTCAGTTTTAACAACTCTATGGTTGAAAAATATTTTTCTACAAACTTTAAAAGAAAATTTTATTTCGGTTCAACTTTATCATTAAGAGGGTTTAAAATTTTTAAAACTACCAATTCACCCCCCTCTTGGTAGCCGTGGGACATTTACTTAGGCTTAACAACCTAATTACTAGACTCAACAAGTGGTATCAGAGCATAGTTTCAAAATCATAAGTTTGAACTACTTTTTGATTAACGTAGATGGCTACATTTGGAAACCGAAACACACCTGAGGGTTACTCTATCACTAGACCTCCACTGTTTGACAATATTCCTTTTGATTTTTGGAAAACACGCATGTCTACTTTCTTACAGTCACTTGATTATCGCATGTGGATGCTAGTCCAGGAAGGTTACTCAAAACCAACTAGATTAGTTGATGGAATTAGGGTAGAAACACCCTATGCAGATTGGACTATTGAAGAACGTGACTTAGCACAATTAAATGCGAAATGTTTAAATAGTTTCTTTTGTGCTTTAAAATCTGAAGACTACATGCGAGTTTCCACTTGTAAAAGCGGAAAAGACATATGGGATAGACTTTGTATTACTTATGAAGGGACAAATGAGGTTAAGCAATCAAGACTCAATATCTTGTTACATGACTACGAATTATTTCGCATGAAACCTAATGAATCTATATCTGACATGTACACAAGATTCACTCAAATTGTCACCTCTTTGCATGAACTTGGTAGGGAATTAACTAATGCTGAAATGGTCAATAAGATTCTTCGTTGTTTACCTACTGCATACGATGCTAAAATTACTGCAATTACAGAGTCTAAAGATCTGAACATTTATTCCATTGACAATCTTCTTGGTTCACTCATTGCTTACGAGCAAGGAGTAAGTCAAAGAAAGATTGATGCAGGTGAACCAAGAAAGGACAAGAATATTGCACTAAATGTGGAAGAGTCAGAAAGTGAACACTCACAACCTGAGGATGAAGACGATATTGCATTGATGACTAGACAATTCAGAAGCTTTTTAAAGAGGAAGCAGAAGAGACGCCAGCAATGGAATAGAGGTAAGTATAACAGAAATGGCAAGGTTTCTAATGAAGTGATTTGTTATGAATGCAGGAAACCAGGTCATATAAAGACTGATTGTCCAAAACTCAAAGCCACTCCTAGCAAGGAAAGGTAGAGGAGAAACCAATGGTAAAGAAGGGCAAGAAGAAGTTTCAAAAGGCTTTTTGGGCGGACTCAGCTTCAGACTCATCTGAGACTGAAAAAGAAGAAGAAGTCACCAACCTTTGCTTGATGGCAGATAATGCTGAACAATCAGATCAAGAAGAGGTATGTGATTTAACCTATAATGAATTGTTTGAAGTTTTTGAACACATGCATGATGCATATAGGAAAATGAAAAAGATGCATGCTAGTTTAGTTTTAGAATTGAAGAGCTTAATAAGGAACACGAAATCCTTAGGAAAGATCATGCTTTAATTGATAGCAACCACATGAAACTACTTGATGAATATGATGACTTGAATAAAAATTTTGAGAATTTAAAATCATCCTATGCTGAACTTGAAAAAGAATTTAAGAATTTTAAGGATGAATCTGAGAGCAAGACATATAGAATCAATTATACCAATCGAATCTTGGAGGATATGAATTCATTTTACAAACTCACTATAAGAGCTCTCGAGGATAATAGGAACCCCCCTAAACTTGAAGATTTTACAAATCCTAAATATTATCCTAAATTCATGAAATCCCTTAGAAGACAATCATATGAAAGAAAACATAGGAATATTTTTCCTAATGTTAAATGTAACAATTGTGGATTTTTGGGACATATATCTCACACCTGCACTTTAAAGATGAAATCTAATTTGGTGTGGAGAACTAAGATGCATAAACCTAGACATATCATACATGCATCTGATTATAAATTTCATAAAGGTGAACCCAAACTAGTTTGGGTTCCCAGGTCTAACATTTGAGAATTTTTCAGGAATACTCTCACACAAGACCTCGTGAGAGTATATGGTACCTGGACAGCGGATGTTCAAAGCACATGACTGGAGATACTGCTCAATTCATAACGCTGGAAGCCAGGAGTGGAGGCAAGGTTACACTTGGAGATAATACCACAAAGAAAGTGGTTGGATCAGGTATGATTGGAAATTTGAAAAACTTTTTCATAGACAATGTTTTATTAGTTGAAGGCTTAAAACATAATTTGCTTAGCATAAGTCAGCTATGTGATAAGGGCTATAATGTAAAATTTTTACCTACTAGCTGCATAATTAGCCTAAATGGGAAAATTGTTTTAAATGAAAAAAGGGTAAACAATGTTTACATGCTAGATTTAAATTGTATTCAATCTCCTACTGCTTTTTGTTTAAAAACTGTTTCTGATGAATCATGGCTTTGGCATAGGAGACTTTGTCATTCTAGTATGAAAAATCTTAGAAGAATTACCCAAAAGAATTTGGTGAGAGGAATACCTAAACTAGACTTTACCAAGGACCATCTATGTGATGCATGTCAATTAGGAAAACAAGTGAAGTCCTCTTTTAAGTCCAATAAAGATCTTAGGACCAGTAAACCTTTAGAAATTCTTCAAATGGATCTTTTTGGACCTGTAAGCATTGTTAGTCTAGGAGGAAAGGTATATGGATTTGTTATATTAGATGATTTTTCAAGATTCACCTGGGTTAAATTTCTTTTTCATAAGAGTGAATAATTTAAGGAATTTAGAAATTTTTCAACTTGGATAAAAGAAAACTAGGATGTGAAATAATTTCTATACAAAGTGATCATGGAGGAGAATTTGAAAATGAAAGATTTGAAGATTTCTGTAAAGAAAAGGGGATTGATCACAATTTTTCTGCACCTAGAACTCCTCAACAAAATGGAGTAGTTGAAAGAAAGAACAGAACATTAATAGAAGCCGCCCGAGCAATGTTAGCAGAATACTCGCTTCCTAGATATTTTTGGGCTGAGGCGGTTAGCACTGCATGCTATGTTCTGAATAGGGTGAATGTGAGATCAAATTTGAATAAAACACCCTATGAGTTGCTAAAAGGTAGAACACCAAATTTGTCTCATTTGCATGTATTTGGTTGCAAGGTGTTCATACATAATAATGGAAAATCTGCCTTAGGAAAATTTGATCCAAAATCAGATGAAGGAATTTTTGTTGGATATTCAAGTGTTGGAAAATCTTATAGAGTATTCAACAAAAGAACTTTAGTCATTGAAGAAACCACACATGTTGTTTTTGATGAAAATGGAAACATGGAAGAGCCAAATGTTGTTGAAGAAGAAATTGAAGAAAACTCCCAAAAGATTGATAGATTAAATTTGGAAGAAAATGTGGAAGAAAATTTAGAAAGAGAAGACCCTTTGCCTAGAGATTTGAGATTTTCTAAAAACCACCCAAAGGAATTGATTATAGGTGAACCAAGTGAGGGTGTTAGAACTAGGCGTGGATTAAACAAGGAAGTCAATCATTCAGCCTTTATTTCAACTATTGAACCCACTAACATTGATCAAGCACTTTCAGATGAATTTTGGATATTGGCCATGCAAGAAGAGTTAAATCAATTTGTAAGAAATAAAGTTTGGGAACTAACTACAAGGCCAAAAGATCAAAGTGTTGTTGGAACCAAAGTGGGTGTTCAAAAATAAAATGAATGACTCAGGAGTAGTCATTAGAAATAAGGCTAGATTAGTAGCTAAGGGGTATAATCAAATTGAAGGAATTGATTTTGAGGAAACTTTTGCCCCTGTAGCTAGACTTGAAGCAATTAGGGTTTTACTAGCCTTTGCCTGTTTTAAAGGTTTTAAATTGTTTCAAATGGATGTCAAAAGTGCCTTTTTAAATGGGGTAATTGAGGAAGATGTTTTTGTAGAACAACCTCCAGGTTTTGAAAATTCTAAATTTCCAAATCATGTTTTCAAATTAAAAAAGGCATTATATGGATTGAAACAGGCACCTAGGGCTTGGTATGAGAGGTTGAGCACCTTCCTACTTGAAAGATCTTTTGAAAAAGGAAGTGTGGATACAACTCTCTTTTTAAGGAAAATTGGAAAGGATATACTTATTGTTCAAATTTATGTGGATGACATCATCTTTGGATCTTCAAATAAACATCTTTGTGATGATTTTTCTAAAACAATGAGTAGTGAATTTGAAATGAGTCTAATGGGAGATTTAAATTACTTTCTAGGATTTAGCATTAAGCAACTTGAGGAAGGTACTTTTCTTAGTCAAACTAAATATATTAAGGACATCCTCAAAAAATATGAAATGGACAATGCTAAACCTGTTAGTACACCAATGAGTTCTTCAGTTCAGTTGGATAAGGACCTTAAGGGAAAATCTGTTGATCAAAAGAAATTTAGAGGGATAATTGGATCTTTACTTTACTTGACTGCTAGCCGACCAGATATTATGTTCAGTGTTTGCTTATGTGCTAGATTTCAATCAGATCCAAAAGAATCACATTTGACAGCAGTGAAAAGGATTTTAAGATATCTACTAGGAACTCAAAACTTAGGAATTTGGTATCCTAAGTTTAGCTCTTCATTTGAAATTATTGGTTACTCAGATTCTGACTTTGCAGGCTGTAGAGTGGATAGGAAAAGCACTTCTGGAACATGTCAATTCATTGGAAATTCATTAGTTTCATGGTCTAGCAGAAAATAAAATTCAGTGGCACTATCTACTGCAGAAGCAGAATACATTGCATTAGGAAGTTGTGTGGCACAAGTACTTTGGTTAAAACAACAGTTGATTGATTTAGGATTAACTATAGGCACTATTCCAATTTATTGTGACAATACTAGTGCTATTTGCATTTCCAAAAATCCTATTCAACATTCTAGAACCAAACACATTGATATAAGGCATCATTTCATAAGGGATCATGTATCCAAAGGAGAAATTGAACTCATACATGTTTCAACTGAAAATCAACTTGCAGACATTTTTACAAAACCTTTAGCCTTTGATACCTTCAGTACTTTAAGAACAAGGCTTGGTGTTATTGATTTGAATGCTTAAACAAAATGTCTTTGCAACATTGATATTTGTTTTGTTTTGTTTTTTGATTTTGTGAAATTTTGTGTGTTTTGAATGAATTGTTTTTGGATTTATGATTTTGTTTTATGTTTTCTGTGTTTTTGAATATTTTGTTTGATTTTCTTAATTTAAAAATTCAAAATTAAAAATTTTTTTTGGAGGAAATCGTCCAGGACGAAAATGTTTTCGTACGGGACGATGTGTGAAGGAACAGTTTGCGCGAATTTTAACCTTTTTGAGAGCAGTTTTTAATTAGATCGTCTGTACGATCTGATGATCGTCCAGGACGAATTTTTTTTCTCTCAAACGTCAGGACGATTGAATGCAGCGGTTGAGTGGATAAGACAGTTTTTAATATGAACTTCGTCTGTACGAAGTTTTCGTTCGTCCAGACGAACATGTGTCGGTTCATTGTAGGGGACGGTTTTCAAGAGTCATTAAAACGATTTACTTTTTGATCGTCTGTACGAAATTTTTTCGTATGTACGATCAGTCAAGTCAAAAAGCCTGTACGAAGGGACACATCATAAGTTGTGTTGATTACGAAAAGCCGTTACATTTTGGACGAATTGGATCGTTTGTACGAAATTATTTCGTCCAGACGAACGATAATTTTTCGTCCAGGACGAATATTTTCGTCCAGGACGAACGTATCGTTTTTCATTAAATATGAAGGCTTTCTAACTTAACAATCACACTTCCAAATTTCATTTTCAATCCCTTTCTACTTCAAATCAACAATGACCTCCTCAAGCAAAAGACAAAAGGTGTTGGTGAAGAAACCAAATAGGAATGCCCCAGACAACTTTCTTTCTAAGGCGAATGAGGAATCTTTTCCTCGTTTTGCATCCGCAAAAATCACTCCCTCTCGCATTCTTATTCAAACTGAGTTGAAATTTTGGGTAATACACCTCTTTGCCTCAACCCAATTTCATTTCATTCTTTCTCTCGTCCACTTCTACAACAAACAAACCTACCACTACTTTCTAGCGAACATGAGTTTCAATTCTGACCACTACACCATTAGTTCTTATGTTTTTAAGCAAAAAGTTGAGATCACCAAGCACGACCTTTGTGCATTTTTAAACTTAAGAACTGAGGGATATAGAGCCCACACCTTAATGTCAGAAACCTCCTTCAAATGGTTTCAGGTCAATAGGGTAATTAGAGAAAATGTTATTGACAATCATGTTGCTAGAGTCTCCGGTATGACCCAAGATGCCCGAATCATCCAGCATATCCTTCGATCCTCAATCATTCCTAAAGCTGGTGATAGGATTAACATTACTCCTCTCCTTTCTTGTCTAACTTTTTTAATCATGAAAGGACATCCTATTGACGAAGCCCAACTTATCATAGACCATATCTATGGGCTTTCAGAAATAGGAAATGCAGATCAGAAGAGGAAGAAGAACATTTCATTAGGACACTTAATCACTTATATTTTTGAAAAGAAATACAACATAGTGCATACTGATGAAGAATATGAAGAGCCAGTTTACTATAATGATACATCATTCAGATTGCTCTTCAAGGAGGAAAAAGAAAAAGCACATGCCAGTGCTTCAGAAGAGGAAGAAGAAGAAGGAGTGCAAGCTTCTGCTCCTCAATCAAATTACCAGAATCTGATTGAGAGATTTGATAGATTAGAGACTCACATTGATCAAAGTTTTGATCAATTTGATGCTCAACTTACGCAGCAACAACAAGACATTGGTAATATTAGAAATGAAGTTCATGAAATTAATACCAATGTAATGTTAATGGCCTCCTACTTCAACCTTTTTGGCGGCATTCCTCCTCCTCCTCCAGAACAGTAGAAATGTTTTTATGTGTGTCTGTTGTATTTGTTTTTTATATTTTTATCGTGTCTGTTTAATTGTTAAGTGTTTGTGTTTATGTTGGTTTTTCTTTTTAAGTTCAATGTATTTTCTTCTTATTTTTTTTTATGTAATCCGTTTCTTTAATTTCAATGAAAGTTGTTATGTTTTTTTTATTAGATTTATTTTGAAATGTGGTTAATGTTTATGAATTTCATTAGTATTATTTAATCTACATAGTGCTTAAATTCGATTGTAATTTGAGATTATCTATATTAGAAAATCTAGACTTTCTGAATTTATAAGTTGTTTATAACTTATTGTAATTAGAATTGTTAAATTCATGTCTATTCATTTAGACTACATAAAAGTTAATATTACTATTGCAATTTAGATGTTTTCTTATTTTGTATTTCTATGCTCAAGTGATATTTATGCACCTAGAAATATTTGAAATTTTAGATTATAGATTTTGGAAAGAATTGGTCTCAATTACTCTTGAACATTGTACAAATGTACAAAAATCAAAAGGAATTCGCAAAGATTTGCAAAGTGAAAAAGAGGCACAAAATAAGCCCAACCAAGAAAAAAATGCACAAAAATGTGCCCCAAAATTTTGAAAAAGATGCGCAAAGCGCCACATGAGGTAATTCTCTTCTTTCCAAATTCGTTCAATCTCTTAATTCAAATTGATCTTATGTTCATTTATATTCTATTGAACTTTGAAATATAGAATTTTTATACATCTCTCTTGTAATGATTTTCTATAGTCAAATGTCTAAATTGAATCATGTCTTTGATAAATTCTTCTTACTTACAATGTTATATCACTTCTTAAATTTTATGAATTTCTATGATTGACCTAATATCTTTAGTTTAAAATTGCATACCCTATGTCAGTCACAATTTAGATTAAATTTTAAAAATGAATTTCATATAATTACTTACATTTCTTCTCTATTTCTTCTTCACTTTTTGTTGCTGTAAAAAAGGGGGAGAAATTATTGTATTTTCTGTTTTGATTGTTCTGTTTGCAAGTTTTTAACTTTGTAATTGTTTGTGTTAAATTTTTTGAAAAACAAAAATATTGTTCTTTATGCCTCCTTATTTTAATGTACTCATCAATTCAGGGGGAGTTTAGGAGATAGGAGATTTGTTTAACTTGAAACCATACAAACAATAATTGTTTTGCCATCATCAAAAAGGGGGAGATTGTTATAATAGTTGCTATTTGAATTATTTATATTTGTGAAACTTATGTAGTTTTTATTTGAATAGTTGCTATTTGAATGATTTATATTTGTGCAACTTATGTAGTTTTGATGATTCCAAACATTATTGTTCAGATGTATAGTTATCTCCTAACAATTTTAGAAGATTTGCATTTGCTCTTGTGTGTACTAACATTTCAGGAAAATCAGACTCCAGACTACAAAAACTTCAAATCAAATTCAACATGAGATATTTTGTTTATTTGAAGTTTGTCTTTTCTTTGAATTAATTTTGAAAGGGAGTGATTGTAATTGAGTGAATAAAATCTTACACACACAAATAGGGAGATCTTGAAATTCTATACTGATCGTACAGGACGATATTTATCGTACTGGACGATCTGTTAGTTATCTCCTATAGAGCACTTGGAACGAATAGGAACTTGCTTGGAAAAATTTTTCTAAGTCCTATTCGTCCAGGACGAATTTTATTATCGTCCCGGACGATGGGTTCTCTGTAAAATTTTCGTCCAGACGAATTTTATCATCGTACGAGGCAACCAGTGCTCCGGAAAATTTTCGTCCAGACAAAAATAAATATCGTACCGGACTATCAGCTCTCTGGAAAATTTTTGTCCAGACAAATACAAATTATCGTCCGCGGCGATTGGTCCTCTAGAAAATTTTCGTCCAGACGAAATAAATAATCGTCCAGGACGATCGGCTCTCTGGAAAATTTTCGTCCAGACGAACATATTTTCGTCCAAACGATTAACCGACTTAGAACAGTTTTCAGCAGTTTCTAGAACCGACCTTGTAATAACCGTTCGTACTGGACGAACCTAGTTCGTACAGGACGATCAGCTGTACGAAGTCATTTCGTACACATATACAAATTGGGTCGTTTCAGATCGTTTAAGTAAAATCGTCCAGGACGATCCAGGATCGTACAGGACGATCCACTGCGTACAGAATTGGAAACTTTGCAGTTTTTGGCGGTTTTTCATGTCTTTTGTATAAATAGTCCAAATTAGACTGCCACCCAATCTTTTTGTCATTTGATCTTCGTGCCTCTTGAGAGAATAGCCAAGGAGAGAGTGGAAGAGAGCATTCAAAGGAGGATTCCTACCATTGGAGCGAGAAGGCTTCACTTGGATTACTAAGGTAAGAGTCTCTACTTGTGAAATTGGATTTCTTCACTCTTTTCTTTCTTCCTTCTAGATTCTTGTGAGAAGATCAGTCAAGGAGATCCGGTTCTCTGCCGACACTTGGAGAGTGTGAACAAGACGAAGGGTTCTCTGCCCACACTAGGAGAGTGTAAAAGGACGAAGGTTCTCTGCCTACACTTGGAGAGTGTGAACAGCCGTAGGGTTCTCTGCCCACACTAGGAGAGTGTAAAAGGACGACGGTTCTCTGCCAGCACTATGGAGTGTGTAAAAGGACGATGGTTCTCTATCACACCGGGTAGTGGTGAAAAGAGTGTTTTGTACAGGCTTCTCCGCCTTGCTGTGGGTGCTAAAGGAGAGTCACTTTGTGGTATTAGTGCAATACTCAGAGGGTGCCTCTAAGGAGTGGATGTAGGTCTGGTTATAGACCGAACCACTATAAATCTGGTGTCATTTACTTTATTGCTTTTACATTTCCGCACTTTAAATTCAGTTTTAACAACTCTGTGGTTGAAAAACATTTTTCTACAAACTTTAAAAGAAAATTTTATTTCGGTTCAACTTTATCATTAAGAGGGTTTAAAATTTTTAAAACTACCAATTCACCCCCCTCTTGGTAGCCGTGGGACATTTACTTAGGCTTAACAACCTAATTACTAGACTCAACAAGTGGTATCAGAGTATAGTTTCAATATCATAAGTTTGAACTACTTTTTGATTAACGTAGATCGCTACATATGGAAACCGAAACACACCTGAGGGTTACTCTATCACTAGACCTCCACTGTTTGACAATATTCCTTTTGATTTTTGGAAAACACGCATGTCTACTTTCTTACAGTCACTTGATTATCGCATGTGGATGCTAGTCCAGGAAGGTTACACAAAACCAACTAGATTAGTTGATGGAATTAGGGTAGAAACACCTTATGCAGATTGGACTATAGAAGAACGTGACTTAGCACAATTAAATGCGAAATATTTAAATAGTTTCTTTTGTGCTTTAAAATCTGAAGACTACATGCGAGTTTCCACTTGTAAAAGCGGAAAAGACATATGGGATAGACTTTGTATTACTTATGAAGGGACAAATGAGGTTAAGCAATCAAGACTCAATATCTTATTACATGACTACGAATTTTTTTCACAAGAAACCTAATGAATCTATATCTGACATGTACACAAGATTCACTCAAATTGTCACCTCTTTGCATGCACTTGGTAGGGAATTAACTAATGCTGAAATGGTTAATAAGATTCTTCATTGTTTACCTACTGCATATGATGCTAAAATTACTGCAATTACAGAGTCTAAAGATCTGAACATTTATTCAATTGACAATCTTCTTGGTTCACTCATTGCTTACGAGCAAGGAGTAAGTCAAAGAAAGATTGATGCAGGTGAACCAAGAAAGGAAAAGAATATTGCACTAATTGTGGAAGAGTCAGAAAGTGAACACTCACAACCTGAGGATGAAGACGATATAGCACTGATGACTAGACAATTCAGAAGCTTTTTAAAGAGGAAGTAGAAGAGACGCCAGCAATGGAATAGAGGTAAGTATAACAGAAATGGCAAGGTTTCTAATGAAGTGATTTGTTATGAATGCAGGAAACCAGGTCATATAAAGACTGATTGTCCAAAACTCAAAGCCACTCATAGCAAGGAGAAGGTAGAGGAGAAAACCAATGGTAAAGAAGGGCAAGAAGAAGTTTCAAAAGGCTTTTTGGGCGGACTCAGCTTCAGACTCATCTGAGACTGAAAAAGAAGAAGAAGTCACCAACCTTTGCTTGATGGCAGATAAAGCTGAACAATCAGATCAAGAAGAGGTATGTGATTTAACCTATAATGAATTGTTTGAAGTTTCTGAACACATGCATGACGCATATAGGAAAATGAAAAGGATGCATGCTAGTGTAGTTTTAGAATTAGAAGAGCTTAATAAAGAACACGAAATCCTTAGGAAAGATCATGCTTTAATTGATAGCAACCACATGAAACTACTTGATGAATATGATGACTTGAATAAAAATTTTGAGAATTTAAAATCATCCTATGCTGAACTTGAAAAAGAATTTAAGAAATTTAAGGATGAATCTGAGAGCAAGACATATAGAATCAATTATACCAATCGAATCTTGGAGGATATGAATTCATTTTACAAACTCACTATAAGAGCTCTCGAGGATAATAGGAACCCCCCTAAACTTGAAGATTTTACAAATCCTAAATATTATCCTAAATTCATGAAATCCCTTAGAAGACAAACATATGAAAGAAAACATAGGAATATTTTTCCTAATGTTAAATGTAACAATTGTGGATTTTTGGGACATATATCTCACACCTGCACTTTAAAGATGAAACCTAATTTGGTGTGGAGAACTAAGATGTATAAACCTAGACATATCATACATGCATCTGATTATAAATTTCATAAAGGTGAACCCAAACTAGTTTGGGTTCCCAGGTCTAACATTTGAGAATTTTGCAGGTATACTCTCACACAAGACCTCGTGAGAGTATATGGTACCTGGACAGCGGATGTTCAAAGAACATGACTGGAGATACTGCTCAATTCATAACGCTGGAAGCCAGGAGTGGAGGCAAGGTTACACTTGGAGATAATACCACAAAGAAAGTGGTTGGATCAGGTATGATTGGAAATTTGAAAAACTTTTTCATAGACAATGTTTTATTAGTTGAAGGCTTAAAACATAATTTGCTTAGCATAAGTCAGCTATGTGATAAGGGCTATAATGTAAAATTTTTACCTACTAGCTGCATAATTAGCCTAAATGGAAAAATTGTTTTAAATGGAAAATAGGGTAAACAATGTCTACATGCTAGATTTAAATTGTATTAAATCTCCTACTGCTTTTTGTTTGAAAATTGTTTCTGATCAATCATGGCTTTGGCATAGGAGACTTTGTCATTCTAGTATGAAAAATCTTAGAAGAATTACCCAAAGGAATTTGGTGAGAGGAATACCTAAACTAGACTTTACTAAGGACCATCTTTGTGATGCATGTCAATTAGGAAAACAAGTGAAATCCTCTTTTAAGTCCAATAAAGATCTTAGGACCAGTAAACCTTTAGAAATTCTTCACATGAATCTTTTTGGACCTGTAAGCACTATTAGTCTAGGAGGAAAGGTATATGGATTTGTTATAGTAGATGATTTTTCTAGATTCACCTGGGTTAAATTTCTTTTTCATAAGAGTGAATCATTTGAGGAATTCAGAAAATTTTCAACTTGGATACAAAGAAAACTAGGATGTGAAATAATTTCTATACAAAGTGATCATGGAGGAGAATTTGAAAATGAAAGATTTGAAGATTTCTGTAAAGAAAAGGGGATTGATCACAATTTTTCTGCACCTAGAACTCCTCAACAAAATGGAGTAATTGAAAGAAAGAATAGAACATTAATAGAAGCCGCCCGAGCAATGTTAGCAGAATACTCGCTTCATAGATATTTTTGGGCTGAGGCGGTTAGCACTGCATGCTATGTTCTGAATAGGGTGAATGTAAGATCAAATTTGAATAAAACACCCTATGAGTTGCTAAAAGGTAGAACACCAAATTTGTCTCATTTACATGTATTTGATTGCAAGGTGTTCATACATAATAATGGAAAATCTGCCTTAGGAAAATTTGATCCAAAATCAGATGAAGGAATTTTTGTTGGATATTCAAGTGTTGGAAAATCTTATAGAGTATTCAACAAAAGAACTTTAGTCATTGAGGAAACCACACATGTTGTTTTTGATGAAAATGGAAACATGGAAGAGCCAAAAGTTGTTGAAGAGGAAATTGAAGAAAACTCCCAAAAAATTGATAGATTAAATTTGGAAGAAAATGTGGAAAAAAATTTAGAAAGAGAAGACCCTTTGCCTAGAGATTTGAGATTTTCTAAAAACCACCCAAAGGAATTAATCATAGGTGAACCAAGTGAGGGTGTTAGAACTAGGCGTGGATTAAACAAGGAAGTCAATCATTCAGCCTTTATTTCAACTATTGAACCCACTAACATTGATCAAGCACTTTCAGATGAATTTTGGATATTGGCCATGCAAGAAGAGTTGAATCAATTTGTAAGAAATAAAGTTTGGGAACTAACTACAAGGCCAAAAGATCAAAGTGTTGTTGGAACCAAGTGGGTGTTCAAAAATAAAATGATTGAGTCAGGAGTAGTCATTAGAAATAAGGCTAGATTAGTAGCTAAGGGGTATAATCAAATTGAAGGAATTGATTTTGAGGAAACTTTTGCCCCTGTAGCTAGACTTGAAGCAATTAGGGTTTTACTAGCCTTTGCCTGTTTTAAAGGTTTTAAATTATTTCAAATGGATGTCAAAAGTGCCTTTTTAAATGGGGTAATTGAAGAAGATGTTTTTGTAGAACAACCTCCAGGTTTTGAAAATTCTAAATTTCCAAATCATATTTTTAAATTAAAAAAGGCATTATATGGATTGAAACAGGCACCTAGGGCTTGGTATGAGAGGTTAAGCACCTTCCTACTTGAAAGATCTTTTGAAAAAGGAAGTGTGGATACAACTCTCTTTTTAAGGAAAATTGGAAAGGATATACTTATTGTTCAAATTTATGTGGATGACATCATCTTTGGATCTTCAAATAAACATCTTTGTGATGATTTTTCTAAAACAATGAGTAGTGAATTTGAAATGAGTCTAATGGGAGATTTAAATTACTTTCTAGGATTTAGCATTAAGCAACTTGAGGAAGGTACTTTTCTTAGTCAAACCAAATATATTAAGGACATCCTCAAGAAATATGAAATGGACAATGCTAAATCTGTTAGTACACCAATGAGTTCTTCAGTTCAGTTGGATAAAGACCTTAAGAGAAAATCTGTTGATCAAAAGAAATTTAGAGGGATAATTGGATCTTTACTTTACTTGACTGCTAGCCGACCAAATATTATGTTTAGTATTTGCTTATGTGCTAGATTTCAATCAGATCCAAAAGAATCACATTTGACAGCAGTGAAAAGGATTTTAAGATATCTACTAGGAACTCAAAACTTAGGAATTTGGTATCCTAAGTTTAGCTCTTCATTTGAAATTATTGGTTACTCAGATTCTGACTTTGTAGGCTGTAGAGTGGATAGGAAAAGCACTTCTGGAACATGTCAATTCATTGGAAATTCATTAGTTTCATGGTCTAGTAGAAAACAAAATTCAGTGGCACTATCTACTGTAGAAGCAGAATACATTGCATTAGGAAGTTGTGTGGCAAAAGTACTTTGGTTAAAACAACAGTTGATTGATTTAGGATTAACTATAGGCACTATTCCAATTTATTGTGACAATACTAGTGCTATTTGCATTTCCAAAAATCCTATTCAACATTCTAGAACCAAACACATTGATATAAGGCATCATTTCATAAGGGATCATGTATCCAAAGGAGAAATTGAACTCATACATGTTTCAACTGAAAATCAACTTGCTGACATTTTTACAAAACCTTTAGCTTTTGATAAATTCAGTACTTTAAGAACAAGGCTTGGTGTTATTGATTTGAATGCTTAACCAAAATGTCTTTGCAACATTGATACTTGTTGTGTTTTGTTTTTGTGATTTTGTGAATTTTGTGTGTTTTTGAATGAATTATTTTTGGATTTATGATTTTGTTTTATGTTTTCTGTGTTTTTTGAATGTTTTGTGATTTCTTAATTTAAAAAAATCAAAATTAAAATTTTTTTTGGAGGAAATCGTCTAGGACGAAATTGTTTTCGTACGGGACGATGTGTGAAGGAACAGTTTGCGCGAATTTAAACCGTTTTGAGAGCAGTTTTTAATTAGATCGTCTGTACGATATGTGATCGTCCAGGACGAATTTTTTCTCTCTCAAACGTCGGGACGATTGAATGCAGCGGTTGAGTGGATAAGATAGTTTTTAATACGAACTTCATCTGTACGAAATTTTTTCGTCTGTACGAACATGTGTCGGTTCATTGTAGGGGACGGTTTTCAAGAGTCATTAAAACGATTCACTTTTTGATCGTCTGTACGAAATTTTTTCGTCTGTACGATCGGTCAAGTCAAAAAGCCTGTACGAAGGGACGCATCGTAAGTTGTGTTGAATACGAAAAGCCGTTACATTTTGGACGAATTGGATTGTCTGTACGAAATTACTTCGTCCAGACGAACGATAATTTTTCGTCCAGGACGAATATTTTTGTCCAGGACGAACGTATCGTTTTTCTTTAAATATGAAGGCTTTCAAACTTGACAATCACACTTTCAAACTTCTTTTTCAATCCCTTTTTACATCAAATCAACAATGGCCTCCTCTAGCAAAAGACAAAAGGTTTTGGTGAAGAAACCAAATAGGAATGCGCCAGACAACTTTCTTTCCAAGGCAAATGAGGAATCTTTTCCTCGTTTTGCCTCCGCAAAAATCACTCCGTCTCGCATTCTCATTCAAACTGAGTTAAAATTTCGGGTATTGTACCTCTTCGCCTCAACCCAATTCCAATTCATTCTTTCTCTCGTCCACTTCTACAATAAACAAACCTACCACTACTTTCTAGCCAACATGAGTTTCAATTCTGACCACTCTATCATTAGTTCTTTTGTTTTTTTTAAAAAAAAGTTGAGATCACCAAGCACGACCTTGGTGCATTTTTAAACTTAAGAACTGAGGGATATAGAGCCCACACCCTAATGTCAGAAACCTCATTCAAATGGTTTCAAATCAATAGGGTAATTAGAGAAAATTCGATTGACAATCATGTTGCTAGAGTCTCCGGTATGACCCAAGATGCCCGAATCATCCAGCATATCCTTAGATCCTCAATCATTCCTAAAGCTGGTGATAGGATTAACATTACTCCTCTCCTTTATTGTCTAACTTTTTTAATCATGCAAAGACATCCTATTGATGAAGCCCAACTCATCATAGATCATATCTATGGGCTTTCAGAAATAGGACATGCTGATCAGAAGAGGAAGAAGAACATTTCTTTAGGGCACTTAATTACTTATATTTTGGAAAGAAGTACAATATAGTGCATCCTGATGAAGAATATGAAGAGCCAGTTTACTATAACGATGCATCATTCAGATTGCTCTTCAAGGAGAAAAAAGAAAAAGAAAAAGCACATGCCAGTGCTTCAGAAGAAGAAGAAGAAGAAAGAGTGCAAGCTTCTGCTTCTCAATCAGATTACCAGAATCTGATTGAGAGATTTGATAGACTAGAGACTCACATTGATCAAAGGTTTGATCAATTTGATGCTCAACTTACGCAGCAGCAACATGACATTGGTAATATTAAAGATGAAGTTCATGAAATAAATACCAATGTAATGTTGATGGCCTCCTACTTCAACCACTTTGACGGCATTCCTCCTCCTCCTCCAGAACAGTAGAAATTGTTTTTATGTCTGTGTCTGTTGTATTTTTTTTGTTTTTGTTTGTTTTGTTTTTAACTTATCTGTTTTATTGTAATGTGTTTGTTTTTATGTTTTTAAGTTCAATGTATTTTTTTTTCTTTTTCCTATAATATGTTTCTTTAATATCAATGAAAGTTTGTTTCTACTAGATTTGTTTTGAAATGTGGTTAATGTTTGTGAATTTCATTAGTATTATTTAATCTACATAGTGCTTAAATTCGATTGTAATTTGAGATTATCTATATTAGAAAATCTAGACTTTCTAAATTTAAAATTTGTTTATAACTTGTTGTAATTAGAACTTTTAAATTCATGTCTATTCATTTAGACTACATAAAAGTTAATATTATTATTGCAATTTTGATGTTTTCTTATTTTGTATTTCTATGCTCAAATGATATTTATGCACCTAGAAATATTTGAAATTTTAGATTATAGATTTTGGAAAGAATTGGTCAAATTACTCTTGAACATTGTGCAAATGTACAAAAAATCAAAAGGAATTCGCAAAAATTTGCAAAGTGAAAAAGAGGCACAAAATAAGCCCAACCAAGGAAAAAATGCACAAAAATGTGCTCCAAAACTTTGAAAGGATGCGCAAAGCGCCACATGAGGTAATTCTCTTCTTTCCAAATTCGTTCAATCTCTTAATTCAAATTGATCTTATGTTCATTTATATTCTATTGAACTTTGAAATATAGAATTTTTTTTACATCTCTCTTGTAATGATTTTCAATAGATAAATGTCTAAATTGAATCATGTCTTTGATAAATTCTTCTTACTTACAATGTTATATCACTTCTTAAATTTTATGAATTTCTATGATTGATCTATTTTATTAATTTTACAATGTTTATTTGTTAAATTGCATACCCTATGTCAAATCACAATTTAGATTAAATTTTAAAAATGAATTTCATATAATTATTTACATTTCTTGTCTTTTTCTTCTTCACTTTTTGTTGCTGTCAAAAAAAAGGGGGAGAAATTATTATGTTTGTGTTTTGTATTTTTTTTTATTTGTGTTTTGTATTTTTTGTGGTTTGTGTTTTCTATTTTTGATTGTTCTGTTTTTGAAAAACAAAAATATTGTTCTTTAATGCCTCCTTATTTTAATGTACTCATAAATTCAGGGGGCGTTTAGGAGATAAGAGATTATGTTTTAAGTTGAAACCATGCAAATAATAATTGTTTTGCCATCATCAAAAAGGGGGAGATTGTTTGAATAGTTGCTATTTGAATGATTTATATTTGTGCAATTATGTAGTTTTGATGATTCCAAACATTATTGTTCAGATGTATAGTTATCTCCTAACAATTTTAGAAGATTTGCATTTGCTCTTGTGTGTACTAACATTTCAGGAAAATCAGACTCCAGACTACGAAAACTTCAAATCAAATTCAACATGAGATATTTTGTTTATTTGAAGTTTGTCTTTTCTTTGAATTAATTTTGAAAGGGAGTGATTGTAATTGAGTGAATAAAATCTTACACACACAAATAGGGGGATCTTGAAATTCTATACTGATCGTACAGGACGATATTTATCGTACTGGACGATCTGTCAGTTATCTCCTATAGAGCACTTGGAACGAATAGGAACTTGCTTGGAAAAATTTTTCTAAGTCCTATTCGTCCAGGACGAATTTTACTATCGTCCCCGACAAAGGGTTCTCTGTAAAATTTTCGTCCAGACAAATTTTATCATCGTACGAGGCGACCAGTGCTCTGGAAAATTTTCGTCCAGACGAAAATAAATATCGTACCGGACGATCAGCTCTCTAGAAAATTTTCGTCCAGACGAAAACAAATTATCGTCCACGGCGATTGGTCCTCTGGAAAATTTTCTTCCAGACGAAACAAATAATCGTCCAGGACGATCGGCTCTCTAGAAAATTTTCGTCCAGACGAACATATTTTCGTCCAAACAATTAACCGACTTAGAACAATTTTCAGCAGTTTCTAGAACCAACCTTGTAATAACCGTTCGTACTGGACGAACCTAGTTCGTACAGGACGATCAGCTGTACGAAGTCATTTCGTACACATATACAAATTGGGTCGTTTCAGATCGTTTAAGTAAAATCGTCCAGGACGATCCAGGATCGTACAGGACGATCCACTGCGTACAGAATTGGAAACTTGCAGTTTTTTGGCGGTTTTTCATGTCTTTTGTATAAATAGTCCAAATTAGACTGCCACCCAATCTTTTTGTCATTTGATCTTCGTGCCTCTTGAGATAATAGCCAAGGAGAGAGTGGAAGAGAGCATTCAAAGGAGGATTCCTACCATTGGAGCGAGAAGGCTTCACTTGGATTACTAAGGTAAGAGTCTCTACTTATGAAATTAGATTTCTTCACTCTTTTCTTTCTTCCTTCTAGATTCTTGTGAGAAGATCAGTCAAGGAGATCCGGTTCTCTACCGACACTTGGAGAGTGTAAAAGGACGAAGGGTTCTCTGCCCACACTAGGAGTGTGTAAAAGGACGAAGGTTCTCTGCCTACACTTGGAGAGTGTGAACAGCCGTAGGGTTCTCTGCCCACACTAGGAGAGTGTAAAAGGACGACGGTTCTCTGCCAGCACTGTGGAGTGTGTAAAAGGATGACGGTTCTCTGCCGCACCGGGTAGTGGTGAAAAGAGTGTTTTGTACAGGCTTCTCCGCCTTGCTGTGGGTGCTAAAGGAGAGTCACTTTGTGGTATTAGTGCAATACTCAGAGGGTGCCTCTGAGGAGTGGATGTAGGTCTGGTTATAGACCGAACCACTATAAATCTGGTGTCATTTACTTTATTGCTTTTACGTTTCCGCACTTTAAATTTCAGTTTTAACAACTCTGTGGTTGAAAAATATTTTTCTACAAACTTTAAAAGAAAATTTTATTTCGGTTCAACTTTATCATTAAGAGGGTTTAAAATTTTTAAAACTACCAATTCACCCCCCTCTTAGTAGCCGTGGGACATTTACTTAGGCTTAACAACCTAATTACTGGACTCAACAGTTTTGATGATTCCAAACATTATTGTTCAAATGTATAGTTATCTCCTAACAATTTAAGAAGATTTGTATTTGCTCTTGTGTGTACTAACATTTCAGGAAAATCAGACTCCAGACTACGATAACTTCAAATCAAATTCAACATGAGATATTTTGTTTATTTGAAGTTTGCATTTTCTTTGATTTAATTTTGAAAGGGAGTGATTGTAATTGAGTGAATAAAAAAAAACTTACACACACACTTAAGGAGATCATAAAATTTTATACTGATCGTACGGGACGATATTTATCGTACTGGACGATCCGTCAGTTATCTCCTATAGAGCACATGGAACGAATAGGAACTTGCTCGAAAAAAAAATTTCTAAGTTCTATTCGTCCAGGTCAAAATTTATTATCGTCCCGGACGATGGGTTCTCTGTAAAATTTTCGTCAAGACGAATTTTATTATCGTACGAGGCGACCAGTCCTCTGGAAAATTTTTGTCCAGACGAAAATAAATATCGTACCGGACGATCAAGTCTCTGGAAAATTTTCGTTCATACGAAAATAAAATATCGTCCGTGGCGATTGGTCCTCTGAATTATTTTCGTCCAGACGAAATAAATAATTGTCCAGGACGATCGGGTCTCTGGAAAATTTTTGTCCAGACGAACATATTTTTGTCCAAACGATTAACCGACTTAGAACAGTTTTCAGCAGTTTCTAGAACCGACCTTGTAATAACCGTTCATACTGGACGAACCTAGTTCGTACAGGACGATCATCTGTACGAAGTCATTTCATACACATATACAAATTGGGTCGTTTCAGATCGTTTAAGTAAAATCGTCCAGGACGATCCAGGATCGTACAGGACGATCCACTGCGTACAGAATTGGAAACTTGCAGTTTTTGGGCGGTTTTTCTTGTCTTTTACATAAATAGTCCAAATTAGACTGCCACCCAATCTTTTTGTCATTTTATCTTCATGCCTCTTGAGAGAATAGCCAAGGAGAGAGTGGAAGAGAGCATTCAAAGGAGGATTCCTTCCACTGGAGCTAGAAGGCTTCACTTGGATTACAAAGGTAAGAGTCTCTACTTGTGAAATTGGATTTCTTCACTCTTTTCCTTCTTCCTTCTAGATTCTTGTGAGAAGATCAGTCAAGAAGATCCAGTTCTCTGCCGACACTTGGAGAGTGTAAACAGCCGAAGAGTTCTCTGCCTACACTTGGAGAGTGTGAACAGCGGAAAGGTTCTCTGCCTACACTTGGAGAGTGTGAACAGCCGTAGGGTTCTCTGCCCACACTAGGAGAGTGTAAAAGGACGACGGTTCTCTGCCAGCACTGTGGATTGTGTAGAAGGACGACGGTTCTCTGCCGCACCGGGTAGTGGTGAAAAGAGTGTGTTGTAAAGGCTTCTCCGCCTTGCTGTGGGTGCTAAAGGAGAGTCACTTTGTGGTATTAGTGCAATACTCAGAGGGTGCCTCTGAGGAGTGGATGTAGGTCTGGTTATAGACCAAACCACTATAAATCTGGTGTCATTTACTTTATTGTTTTTATGTTTCCGCACTTTAAATTTCAGTTTTAACAACTCTGTGGTTGAAAAACATTTTTCTACAAACTTTAAAAGAAAATTTTATTTCGGTTTAACTTTATCATTAAGAGGGTTTAAAATTTTTAAAACTACCAATTCACCCCCCTCTTGGTAGCCGTGGGACATTTACTTAGGCTTAACAACCTAATTACTGGACTCAACAACATGCATATATCCTAATATACATGTTTTGGTTTTGTAGTTTTATTCTTATGCATATTGACGGAGTTGAGAATTTTGGGAACAAGATGGATAATATTGGTAGAAATACTACATTGAAAGTGTTGACATTTTTCTTCCTTTTTTGGGTGCTATCCTGTAACATACCTAGAATGTTATTAGATGATTTTGTAAATTATAAAATAGGGAGCCATTATGTCTTAGGTTTTCTTTTGATTTGTTTTGTAGCTCTTTCGAGCAGTAGCAAGCTGAAGGTTCTCTTTAAGGACCTAGGAATTTGTTTTTATATTATCGCGTAGGCCCATTTTATTGAGTTCCCTTAAAAAAGAATAATAATAAATATTTTTTTTAAAAAAAAGAACATTAACAAATAAATCATCACACCCTCTCGCTCCACTAGGGTTTTCTAGTAGCTCCTCGGTGGTGCTGGCCTCTATTATTTTTACTCGTGCAGATTTTAAGAAAGTTTTTTATTTTTCTCCTCTACTTTTACATTCTTCTTGGTTTCTTTTTTATCTCTATTCATCCACCTCTGGCATTCATGGATAAAATGGCGGTGAATCGTGTGGTCGATGCTGGTTTTTTAGATGGATGGATCAAATCACTTTCCTTCGTTGATACCCACTTTGGTATTTCCCCAAATGTAAGATTTCCTAAGCTAAAATCTTCTTCTTTTTGTGGCTTGCCTTCACTATGGATCTCGGAGGAGGAGATTCTTGTGCTTACAGTCCCTCTTCAATTTGCATTAGTTAGTTTTTTCCTTTTCACTAACCTTTTCTTAACTTTTTTCAAAGGTTTTCCTATAATATAAAGCTAAATAGTGATTTATTGATTACTTTGTTGGATTCTTCACTTATTTTTATTGAGTTGGTTAATGATATGGACTATAACAATGTTTTTTTTTATGAATCTTACCTTCTTAACAACTGCTATATGAAATTGACCAAATAGTCTCCTTTATTTGGCATTGGTGTGGAGTCTCCATTTAACCCTATTTAGATATCTTTCCCAAACCTTCAGCCACATCTATTCTCCTTCGTATCCTATATGGCCTTGGATCAATTTTTGGTCACCCATTAAAAGTTGATAATACTACCTCTATATGCTCTCATCCCTCTTTTGCACATGTTTTAGTTCATCTTAACAATAAAAAAAAAAAAAAAAAGATCAAGTGTGGTTAGGACTTGAAATTTTTTTTGTATATTTAACTTGTTGTGATGGAGGATTTTGCTCCCTTTTGTGTTTGTTGTAATAGTATTAGGCATTTGAATGGTGACTGCTACTTCCATCCATCCTCAACCCTGCTGACTATTATTTCTAATGCCTTTAGTCATGTTAAATACAATGTTTGCTCTCATAAGAATAATGTTGGTGTTTTAGATACTTTGGATAATATATCTATTCCTACTTTGATTCCTACTTCACCATTTGATAATGTGTGCTTTATGGTGACATTTGTTATGAAACTATTAATGTTGTAGAGATTAGTGTTGTTGTTGTTAAGACTGGGGAAGTTGTTGGTCATACTATGGAGGACGCTGCTCCGATGATTTCTATTTTGCGTATGGGTGTTCCTGTTTATGCTGGGGAGGGAGCTATTCCTTCAACTACTATTTTGCATATGGCTATGTCTTGTGATAATATAGAAAGTGTTAATGAGGCTATGGGTGTAAATAATTATATGATAGCTAGTCCCATTGAGTCATCTAGTTCAATTGTTGGTGATGGTATTGATGTTGAAGCAGATGCTAGTGTTAATTCTTTTTCCTTGGAATCTGGGGGCTATGAGTTTTTAATCCCTATGTCTTATGTGGTTTCTACCATGCCTATTGTGATTGAGGATGTTGTGGATTCTATTGGAATGGTTGCAGCTTCTAATGAATTATCCTTGGCTTTGTTGTGAAAGTTCGTTAGGGATGTTAAGCCCTTATGAACTAGCACAAGGCTAACTGAGAGGGGGGGGGGGGGGGGGGGGGGGGGGGGTGAATTGGTATTTAAAAAATTCTTTAATCAAAACACAAACTTAAACCAAAGTTCACCATAAAGAAATTAAAATGTGGAAAATAAATGTGGAAGTAGTAATAAAGAATACAAAGATTTATAGTGGTTCGATCAATTTGACCTACGTCCACTCCCCAGAGGTGCACTCCAAGTATTGTACTAAACTCAGTGACTCTTCTTTTGCTCCCACAGTAAGGCAGAGAAGCCTGTACATACCTTCTTTTCACCAACCTCGGTGAGGCAGAGAACCCAACTCCTTTTGCTTCCTCCTGAAGAAGGCAGAGAATCTCAACGCCTTTTGCTTCCTCCAGAAGCAGGTAGAGAAACTTGATTAGTTGCTAAAGTAGACCTCTCTAGAACCCCCAAGGAACTAGGGACGATGTTTGAAGAAGATGACAAAGGATCCTTTCTTGGAGAAACCTTTGTAAAATACCTCATAAACTCCCCCTCACATGATCCTCTCTCTCTATCCCTTGCTCTCTCTCTCCCCTTGGCTTTCTCAGGTCAGGACAACAGCAAAAGATGCCCTCTTGGGTGAAACAAGAGATCTTATATAGAAGAGCTTCAAAATATCTCTTAATTACAACAAACTGACATTATTATCCTAGATGATCTGAATATTGTCCTGTACGATCAGTATAAATTTAGCTCAATCATCCAAGATAATTTGGGATGATCATAAGGTTTTTATTCATATCATCCAGGACGATCGTATATCGTCCTGTATGATTAGTACAACTCATTAAATATCATCCAAAACATCACCCTGAATGGATGTCTAGATGATGGAAAAATAACCAGATCGTCCAGGCCGATCTCACGATCGTCTCAGACGAATAGTTCAATTTAGTACAAATTATCAAGAGCATCTCCTTAAATAGAAACTGGCTGATTTTGATCGTCTAGGAACAATTAAGGTTTTTGAATTGATCATCCAAGTCAATCCTGCGATTGTCCAGGATGATATGATCAAGCAATCAAACCTTAACTTTTTTCCTTAATAACCAAATTAATTTAGGCATAATTATATTGTATCATCCAGGATGATGTCCTAGATGATGTCCAAAAATAAAAGCAACCTAAATAAATCTGGCAACTGATTGTCCCTTATTTAAGTTTACTGTCTTGGTTGATACAAAGATCATCCAAGATGATATGCATAATGATGGATACCTTAACTAGGACCAATGAGTTAACATCATCGAAATTTGAAACCGGTAGAATATCTGATCTTGTTAACCTTGCTCGGACTTCTCTAAGGGAAAAATCATCTTTTGAAAATAAAAGATGTAACTTAGAAAAACTAATTGGATAGGAAAAAGAGATCTGTTCAAGACTTGGTTTCAAAAAAATATCTTAAAGAATAATGTATCAAAATAATTTGTCAGAATTGCAAAACTCGAAATCAAGCCTTTAAAAATATTAAGTGACACATGAATTCTTCTAAGTTTTAATGTTTGAAAGGGAAGAGAACTTGATTTTGGTGGGCTCATTTTATGGCTCTTATCAATTGAATGGCGGACTTTGTGCATCTTTTGATTTTTGATACGCTTTGTATATAATTCTCATTTTGACGTCATTGCACATCTTTTGATTTGGCATCATTGACTACTTTTTTTTATTATTATTTTTTTATTTTTACAAGCTAGATCCCTTTTCAAAGCTCTTAAATACTCTTAGTTGTGAGTATATCTTTTAGATATTAGAGAATAAAAATCCACTCTCTAATATAAGGAAGAATAAATCACAAAATAGAATCAAAATCATATGTTAAATATAATAACAAGATAACGAGAAAACTTAAAAGTAATATAAAGACTTTAAATATTATAAATATGAGATAGATTATTATAGAAAGATATAAAAAGGATCACAATTACAAAGTTCAGTTGTTAATTTGAGATAGACTTTTGTTTAGAAGAAAATTATACCACTAAAAAGAGGTTAAAGGAAGAGAAACAATCAACGTTGTTTTCTCCCTTTAATAGATTAAGAGATGTAAAACATTGACTACACATTTTCAAAAAACAAAAACATGGCATAAATTATCATTTCAACAGTGATCACAAAAAGAAAAACTAAAATAACAGAAATAAAAATAAAAAGAAACAAAAGGTAATAAAAAGTAAAACAAATAAAGTGAAATAAATAAAAGAAAAAAGCAAGAAGAAAATTCAGAATTCCATAAACATCAAGTTTATACATTTATGTCAATCACACCTAATTTGGTCCTAAAGATGCTGAAAGTGTCAAAAGCCAGTTGTTAAGTAAAGATGTCAGTCAATTGATTCTCAATTATGACATGGTGTAACTCAATATCTCCTTTGGTCACATGGACTCTAATAAATTGATGCTTATGTCAATGCGTTTGGTCATTGAATGTTGGATAGAATTCTTAGAGATGCAGATGGCACTAGTGTTGACACAAAGAATTGAAAGTATGCTTATAGGTAATCCTAAATCAAGAATTTGTTGGTTCAACGAAAGGATTTGGGCCACATAAATTCCTAAGGCAATGTACTCATCTTCAGCAGTGGAAAGTGCAACTGAGTTTTATTTTCTACTAGACCAGGAAACTAAAGAATGTCCTATGAATTAATAAGTTTTAGAAGTGTTCTTTTTATCCACCCTACATCCTACAAAATTAAAATTAGAATATCCAATAATCTCAAAATAAGTGTTGTGCCTAGGATACCAGATTCCTAAGTTTTGGGAACCCAAAAGATATCTAAGAATTATCTTAACTACAATCAGGTGAGATTCTTTAGGATCAGCTTGAAGTCTAGCATAGAGACAAACACTAAACATTATATCAGGATGACTAGTAGTCAGATAAAGTAAAGATCCAATCATCCCTCTATACTTATTTTGGTCAATAGATTTTTCATTTGAGTCATTATCCATATGAATATTAGAAATTATGGGAGTATTTATTGGCTTGGTTGTATCCATTTCATATTTCTTGAAGATGTCCTTAATATAATTTTATTGACTTATAAAGGTTCCATCGTCCAATTGTCTTATGCTAAATCCCAAAAAGTAGGACAACTCTCCCATCATACTCATCTCAAACTCCTTACTCATTTTTGTAGAAAAACCATCACATAGCTTTTTATCAGAAGATTTAAAAAGTATATCATCAACATAGATCTAAATAATGAGCAACTCATCTCCTACTTTCCTCAGAAAAAGGGTGGTGTCTATACTTTCCTTAACAAAATTGCTCTTTAGTAAAAATGTGCTAAGCCTCTCATACCAAGCTCTTAGTGCATGTTTTAATTCATATAAGGCCTTTTTTAATTTTAAAACATGATTTGGAAATTGGAAACTCTTAAAACTTGGGGGTTGCTCTACAAACACATTACCCTATTTAAAAAGGCACTCTTCACATCCATTTGGTAAAGCTTAAATCCCTTATAATAGGCATAGGCTAGAATCACTCTAATGGCTTCCAATCTAGCTACAGGGGCAAAGGTCTCCTTAAAATCAATCCCTTTAATTTAGTTGAAGCCCTTAGCTACCAATCTTGCCTTATTCCTAACCACCACACCAGAATCATTCATCTTATTCTTAAAGACTCATTTGGTTCCAACTACACTTTATCCCTTTAGTCTTTCTACAAGCTCTCAAACATCATTCCTAATAAATTGGTTTAATTCCTCTTGCATGGCTATGATCCAAAACTCATCAAATAAGGCTTGATTAATGTTGGTTGGTTCAGTCATTGAGATAAATGAAGAGTAGTTCACTTCCTTTCTAAGTCCATGGCTATTCATAACACCTTCAAAAGGGTCTCCTAAGATCACTTCTATAAGAAGACTCAAAGAATATCTCCAATCCCTAGGCAAGGTGTATATAGATTCTACCTTTTCATCCAGATTTACATTTTCTATTCAGGTAATCTCACCTACACCGTCAATGTTTTGTGGTTCTATACTCTTCTCCAAAATTTCAACACCTTTGGAAATCTCTCTAACACAATCTTCATCCTCAATTCAAGACTCCTTAGGATCAAATTCATCAAACACTACATGAGTAGTCTGCTCCATCACCAATGTCCTTTTATTAAACACGCTAAAGAATTTCCCAACTTATGAATAACCTAAGAATACTCCTTCATAAGATTTTGGGTCAAATTTCCCTAAGTGTGGCTTTCCATTGTTATGAATGAAAATCTTACAACCAAAGACATGGTGGTGGGAAAGGTTGGGTATCCTACCCTTAAGGATCTCATAGGGTGTCTTATTAAGTTTGGCTCTAACACTCACCCTATTTAACACATAACAAGCTGTGTTTATTGCCTCAGCCCAAAAGTATATTGGAAGTGAATACTCAGCAAGCATGGCTCTAGTAACCTTAACTAAGGTCCTATTCTTTCTTTTAGCTACCGTATTTTGCTGAGGGGTCCTAAGAGCTGAGAAGTTATGACTAATCCCTTTATCCTCACAAAAGTCTCCAAATATCTCATTTTCAAACTCTTCTCAATGGTCACTATGGATGGTTAAGATCTCACAACCTAATTTTTTTTAAATCCAAGTGGAGAAGGATCTAAACTCATCAAAAGACTCACTTTTATGAGATAAAAATTTAATCCAAGTGAACCTCGAGTAGTTATTGATAATCAAAAAATCTTAAAATTCCCCCCCTAAGCTGGTAATGCTAATGGGTCCAAACAATCCATGTGAAGGACTTCTAAAGGTTTAAAGGTGCTAATGTCTTTAATGGAGTGGAAAGAGGATTGGACTTGCTTCCCTAGTTGGCAGGCATCACAAAGGTGATCTTTAGAGAATTTAAGCTTAGGGACACCTCTAACTAGGCCTTTCTAGGCTACTTTCCTAAGGGTTTTCATACTAGCATGACATAATCTTCTGTGCCATAACCAACAAATCATCAGTAATAGTTTTTAAGCAAAATTAAGTAGCACATTCAATATTATTTAAGTTAAACATGTAAACATTATTGACCCATTTTCCTACAAAATAGTGTTGTTATTTAAGCTGATAATACAAGTGTTTGCCAAGAATTTTATTATGAAGCCCTTATCATAAAGCTAACTAATGCTGAGAAAGTTGTTTTTCAGTCCATCTACAAGCAAAACATTTTCCATCAAAATGTTTTTAAAATTTTCAAATATACCAGAGCCTACCACTTTCCTGGTGGTATTATCTCCAAGAGTAACCTTGCCTCATGTCCTGGTTTCCAGCAAAATGAATTGATTAGCATATCCAATCATATGTCATGAGTATCAAATGTCAAGGTACCACATGCTCTCATGAAGTCTTTTGTGAGAGTTCACCTACAAAATAATCAAATGTTAGATTTAGGAATCCAAACAGGTTTCGGTCCCTCCTTATGAAAAGAAAAATGTAATGGACATGTGTTATGTTGTGAATCGTGCAATTTGGGTCTCTACACCTAATGTGTACTATGGTGAACAGTGCAGGTGTGTGAAATGTGTCCTAGCATGCCACATGAAAAGCATCTAACTCTAGGAAAAGGATTTACTAATATGTTCAGGTTATAATGCCTCTTCCTAGATTTTGGCTTTAGATTAAGTGTGGTGTAAGATGCTTTCAAGGAATCATGCTCAACAATCAATTCAAAATGCTTTTATTTAGATCATCAATCTCATCAAGTTAAGATATATGATTGCTTTCAAGTTGAGTGCATTCTTTACTTAAACATCATGCTCTTTTTATAAATTCAAAAACTCCAATTTCAAATTAGCATGAAATTTCTTATGTTTCCTATATGATGTATGAATTTTCTCATAAATTTCAAGTAATTGATCATAGGTTGGTTCACATATCTTATCTTGATGAGACTGACCAAGATGATCACCCATCAAGCAAAATTTTGTTATCTCCTCTTTATCTTCAGTCTCAGATGAGTCAGATGCATAATCCGCCTAGAACGCCTTTTGGTACTGCTTCTTGTCCTTCATATATTTGGGTTTCTCCTCTCCTTTATCTTTGCTTGAGTGATCCTTAAGTGTAGGATAATCAGCTTTGACTTGTTCAAGCTTCCTGTATTCAAAACAAATAATATTAGATGAAGTTTTAAAGTTTTTTCTATCCTTACATTTTTTCCACTTATGATTATACTTGTTATTCATCCTTAGAAAGCTTTTGAATTGCCTAGTGATGAAGGCAACATCATCACTTTCAAACCTGAAAGAAACAGTGTCCATGTTGTTGGCCTTCAGCACTACAGTTTTCTCATTTTTTTTTCTCACATGCATCAAGATTTCTTTGGTTCACCCCTTACTCGTAAGCAATGAGTGATCTAAGTAAGTTATCAATAGAATAAGTATTCAAATATTTGGATTCAGTAATTGCAGTGATCTTAGCATCAAAAGAAGAAGACAAATATCTTAAAATTTTATTCACATTTTCATAGTTAGTTGGCTCTTTAATACAAGCATGCAATGAGGTGATAATTTGAGTAAACCTAGTATACATGTTAGAAATTGATTCATTAGATTTCAGACAAAAAAAAATCATAGTCATGCAACAAAAATTCAACCTAGATTATTTAACCTCATTTATTCCTTCATAAGTAATACACAATCTATCGAAATTTCTTTACCAATTGCACATGTTGAAACACACATATAAAATTTTTAGATTTCAAAGAACAGAAAAAATAGTTCAAACATTTCACATTAAGTTATGCTAAATCATGTTTATCAAAAGTTCATTCAGTAAAAGGAAGTTCAATTTTAATTCCATTAATTTCACGAGGAGGTGAATAACCATCTTTAACAAGCATCCACATGTGATAATCAATCGATTGTAAAAATATGGACATGTAAGTTTTTTAAAAATCAAAAGGAATACTATCAAATAAAGATAGTCGTGTAATATAATATCCTTCTACAGTATTATGATTACCAAAGTTAGCCATGGATCAAAATTCAAGAAGTTTTCAAAAACTTAATTTTATGAATCCCGCTCTTATTCCACTTGAAAGTTTGTTAGGGATGTTAAGCCCTTATGAACTAGCCCTAGTTCATAATGAAAAAATTCTTTAAAAACACAAACTCAAACCAAAGTTCACCACAAAGAAATCAAAGTGTGAAAAGTAAATGTGGAAGCAATAATAAAGAACACAAAGACAAAGATTTATAGTGATTCATTCAACTTGACCTACGTCCACTCCCCGAAGGTGCCCTTCGAGTATTACAATAAACTCATTGGCTCTCCTTTTACTCCCATTATAAGGCTAAGAAGCCTATTCCAACCCTATTTTCAATAACTCCAGTGAGGTAGAGAACTCTTTTGCTTCCTACTGAAGTAGGCAGAGAACCTCAACTCATTTTGCTTCCTCCAGATGAAGGCAAAGAACCTTGATCAGTTGCTATAGTAAACATCTCTAGAACTCCCAAGGAATTAGGGATGATGACCAGAGAAGATGACGAAGGATCCTTTCTTACAGCAACCTTTTTGAAACCACTCACAAACTCTTCCTCACAAGATCCTCTCTCTCTCTCTCTCTATCCCTTACTCTCCCTCTCCTCTTGGCTCTCTCAGGTCAGGACAACAGTAAAAGATGCCCTCTTGGGTGAAATAAGAGATCTTATATAGAAGAGCTTTTGAATAACTCTTAATTATAACAAACTAACATTATCATCCATGATAATCTGGAGATCATCCTATATGATCAGTATAAATTTAACTCAATCAGCCACGATGATTTAGAACGATCAGAAGGTTTTTGTTCATATCGTCTAGGATGATCGTATATTATTCTATATAATTAGTACAAGTTGTTGAATATCATCTAAAACATCGCTCGGAATGGATGTCTGGATGATGGAAAAATAACTTAATAGTTTAGGCCGATCTAACAATTTTCTAGGACAATTAGTTCAATTTAGTACAAATCATCCAGAGCATCACCCTAAATAGAAGCTGGCCGATGTTTAATCATCCAGGAACAACAAAGGTTTTTGAACTAATCATCCTGGTCAATCATGTGATCATATAAGATGATATAATCCAACAATCAAACCTTAATTACTTTCCTTAATTACCAGATTAATTTATGCATAATTGTATTAGATCATCTAGGATGATAAAAAAAATTTAAAGCTACCTAAATAGATCTGGCAGCTAATTATTTCTGATTTGAGCCTATCATCCCGGCTGATACAAACATCATCTAGGATAATGCACTTAGTGATTGCTGCCTTAACAAGGATGATCTAATTAGGGTTTTAAATTTTAACTGATCATCCAGGATGATTTTTGAATCATCCTGGATGATGTGAGTAAATATAAAAAACTCTAAAATTAGTTAAAAAAAATTCCCAAGTGTGTGTGTGCAAGGTACTTAGCATCAAGAGCTATATCAATCACAATTTACTCAAGAAAAGGTAAAAGATTTACAAACTAGCTCAAACCTAGTCTACCAAATTTTGAGCTGGTTCAAATTACAGTTTTGATCTTGTGGATCTAAAATTTTAGTAGTCAAGGTAGTCATAGAGAAACTGAAGTGTTTGCTATCATCAAAATTCTATTCCCTGAAATTTGATTTGCAACATGTTGGAATCTATTTTATCAAATGTGCCATTTATTAATGTTCTAGTTTAACTCATTTATAATGATGCTTTTAATGATAAATTAGCCGTAAATATGAAGGGTATTTGTGTGGATCAAAATGATTGGCTTGATGCATACTTTTTCACACCTTACCTGGGTGATAGAGAGGACTTGGATGTGCCTATGGATGAAGTTCATGTGATGTATAATTTAAATGTGAGTCGAAAAAGCTTTTACCTTAGGTGGTGGAAAATGTTGTAGGAGCAAAACTAATAAAAAGTAGTTTATGTTCTATTCTTCTGCTAAAGGCCTGCATTTGGGTTGGTTCTTTATATTTTGGTTGGTGTGCTCTTTTTATTGTGGGGCTCAGTGTGTTTGTTTCAATGGGTAAGCCTGTTGGGTTTAGCTTTCTCGATTGTGGGTCTGTGTGTTGGAGGTAGGGTTGTGGGGTTTATTTGTTATTTAATTAGTGTTTGGGTTTGGGATGGCTGGGGTGTAGGGTAGGGGTCTTTTGTAGTGTATTGTTCTTCTTGTGAAGCTTTTTTATCTTGGTGCTCATTGTGGTATTATGTTGGTTCTGAGGTCTTTTTGGTTGAATTCTAGTTCTTTGGGGCTTATGGTTTATTAGTTGTTGTCCAGCTTGGGTTGTTTCTTTGGCTTTGTTTTGTTTGGTTTATCCTTTTTAAGATTTCTTTGATTTTGTGTTGCTATTTTTGGTCGAATTGATACTATCTGCCTCAGGTGTCTTGCTTGAGTTGTTGTTTTGGTTAGAGCTCTCGTTAGCATTAGTCTCTTTCAGATGACCTCTATTTGGTGGTTCTCTTGGTGTTTATGTGTTTTTAGATTTACTTTCCTTTCTTTTCAATGTGTATATTAATAGATTGAATCAAATACTCAATGGTTTTGTTTTAAATGATATTTTTTAGAGAGCTGTTGATTCATTAAGGACTATTAATCTTTTATTTATATTAACACATAGAACCCTGTAAGTGGGTTTTATAAAAAAAACATTAATAAATTATTAACAATAAATTAAAATAAGAAAAATATAAACCAAATTACATTTAACTTTAAATAATTATATGAAATAAAAAAAACAATCAAATACTTTAAAATTTAAAATATAAAATATAATTCCAAATGACCTAAAACTTCATATAATCATCAAATTAGGTCCTCTCTTACTTATGTTAGGGATTGTAAAATGATTAGAGTTAACTTGGTTCAAAAATAAAAAAAAAAATTTAAATACCTTAATTAATAAAATATAGTAAGTGTTAATTTTTAATAAATTATATATACATTAAAAAAAATCTAAAAATGTAAACTCAATTGTAATGAACTTTCAATGAAATATAGAATTTAATATTAATTATAATCTTTTAAAATTCTAAATTAAAATAAAAATTTAAAGTTTAGTGAAAGCCTTCATATATGAATAAAAGGATTATAAATAAATAAATAAATGTAAACAGAATAATAAATAAATAAATTGAAATAAATTTAAATTAAACTAGTAAACCAAAAGAAATAAATAAATAAACATAAAAAAATTAAATAAATTCAAATTTAATAAATAAAAAAAATTAATTTAAATAAAATATAATTAAAATAAAAAATAAAGTAAATAAAAATTTAATAAAAAACAATAAAGAATTAATTAAAATTATATAAAAATTTAAATTAAAATAAATAATTAAACTTAAATAAATTAAAATTTAATTAAAATTTTAAAATTTAAAATTAAATATATAAATTAAATAAAATTAATTAAAATTAAATAATAAATCAAATTCAATTAAGTGTAATTAAATAAATCATTTCTAATGAACTTATATAAAAAAATCAGGCTTTAATAAATACTTAAGTAAAATGATGGCTTTAGGCATTTGCTTTTGCCTTTAAGAGGGAAAGAAATGCATTAACTTGACCTATGACTTATTAATTAATAGCTTCAAATACTTTGAAGTTGTTAATCAACATTCTTCTTCAAAACCTAAATTAAGTAAACACAATCTTAATTAAAATAAAGGCTTTGTTTGTTTGCTTTATCCTCAGGAATGAAATAATAACATCTACTTATAAGCTTTGGACTAACTGATTAATTATTTCTAGTATTTTAAAGTTTTTAGTTAACATGGTTCCTTATAACACAAAGTTAATATTTAAACATCTACATGATAAAAAAACTATGAAGCAAACAAAACTTAAATTTAAACTAAAAGCTTTTGACCTATAAAAAATAAATTCAACTTGTAGATAATGTCAATCAATAATCTACCTAGGATATATCCAAACCACATAGCTTAGCACACACATTAGAATTTCTTGATAGGACAACCAACTCTAGCCTACAATAGAACTGAGTGTTTACTTTCTTACAATGTTGTATTATGATACTATTTTGCTAGATGTTTAATGATATGATTGTTTACTTTCACTACACATAGTGATGTCAAATAGATTGTACACACACACTCATAGCACACTATTTTACATACTGAGCCTGCATGAGTGGTGTCACTCTCTCTTTTAAATATAAATATAAATGTATGGAGTTGTAAAGTGTAAATAGTTATTAAAGTCTAAAGTAATTTGCTTATATATGATTGTAGAATCCCAAAAGAATGTTTATTCTTCCTTTGAAGTTTATTATCTTTTAAAATTCTATAGAAAATCTGGAGCAAAAAATATTTGAAGACATTAAATGAGAAAATTTACTTTTTGCAGACTTTTGTCAATGTATAGGTATATATATTCAAGCTTATTATTAGTGCAGCATGGCTACCTTTACTTTACAATAAAGTCCGATTTGTACTTTATAGGTGAATTTATCACACACTATCTTTTACATTGATTTATTTATACAAACACATAAAGTTCATAGATTGTAAATGATTGTGAATAGTACGACATGCTTATTGTAGGTTTCTTGGCATGGTATAATCTTTTTCTTGGGAATACATGTTAGGCACCAAGGATGCTATTATTTTTAGACTTTACACCCTGACTCTATTACTTAAATTTGCATACAAGGCATGAATATTAACTTTTATTCTATGTACACAATTCAACATAGAAAAGCCTACCACTATAGGAAAATCATTCATTTCTAGTGAATTTTTTCGGCAGAAATGGGCTATTTTTAAGTGGGAATTATAATTTCCGACAAATTCTTCCGAATATATAAATCGCATACGAAACTTAAAACCAACAATTTTTTTTTTCTGCTAGAAATAATTTCCAGGGGCTTCCTGGTGGATTTTCAGTGGATTTACATTATGTTTCTGGTGGTGACGGGAGGGACGACTTATGTTGAAATGCTATCGAAACTTATAGGTTGTTTAACCACAGGTAAATTTTTGCGCATAAACCACTGAAGAACCACTAAAAATTTTTGATGTTCAATGTCACAGAATAATATGGATGCTCACTATTTTTTTCTAATCAATTAATGCAAACGTTTTAAAAATAAAATTGCATACAATTAAAAAACAAATTGCAACTAAAAAAAGTAAAACTATGTATACTTTAAGAAAAATTACAATAAAACCCTAAGTTGTCCAAGTAGCATTGTAAGAACTAAATGCACCTTAGGTGTTTAGCCTTTTTAGGTGAACACTCCCTTATGGGCATAATGATATGTTATTAAGATAATAGGTTTGACATGCAAAGTGGAGTCACTAGTTGGCATAACCACACAAGCACATAGGATTTCCTACAATATGCCATTAATCCAAGTTTAACTTATTTTAAACTTATTGTTATAAATGTCAATTATTAACACGACACGACAACCTGACAATAAATCGACCTAAAAAATTTAGCTTAGGGTCTACTTGTTTAACAAATCGGTTGAGATTGGGTTTTAATTTTTGACCCATTTAAAAAATGGGTTCAAGTTTGGGTTAGCCTGGTAGCCCGAAATTGACTGGAGAATTACTTGGTAACCTAGGTTTTCAAGCTATTCGCAGTTCAACTCTCTACATGGAAGGAAGAGAATGGAGATTTGAATTGCTTATTTGGTTCTTTCTTCATTTGATACGCTGTGGACTCCAGTGGTAGTGAAGGACTTATCAAAGGGTGATTCCGTAACATTAGGTTCATCACAAAATAGGAAAATAGTATGATATTACTGCCTTGCTAGATGCTAGGTCCGAGTGTCAGACCGGTCACCTGGTCAATGAGCAAAAGAAAATCTTTTTTTTTTTTATTTAAAGGGGATTTATAGGGATGAGACATCATCGAGAAGCATGATTCTCAGCTTCATTAAAGTGACGGAGTTCCCGATTGTCAGCTCATCTGCTCACGGCCAATCTTACCCAGGTTAATGGGCCATGTTCGATCAACCAAGAAACCCATGCTAGTAAGGTCTGTGTTTAATTTCCTAACCCGTTTGTAAAATTTGTTTGTGTTAGAGTCAACCTGTTTAAACTCGAGCAAATCCGGGTTCGACCCAAACCCGACCCACAAACTTGTTTTGATACCCCTACTTTGAGTTAATGATTATCTTTTTCATAGCTTGAATTTCTTGACACATCAAATATTAAAAACAAAATGCATAAATTTAAAAAAAATGTGGAAAGAAAGAAGAGGAAGGAAGGAGTGAAGATCACCTATGGTGGCTGGGGAGACAAGACAGATTACTAATGTCAACAATGATACAAGGATGACAGGAGGCGCTGAGAGGGGTCTCAACTTTCTATGTGTTGGAGATGCAATAAAATAAGGAAGAAAGAGTGGGTCAGGATAACCAGTAGGATATTTGGCCACCAAAACAAAAATTACTTAAAATCAGTGGTCAACCTACTAAAAATTGTGTTGAACTTAAGTAGAACCAGTAGGATATTTGATGGTTATGGGATCACCATAAATTTCTACTACTATCTATAGAGCCGATAAATATCGACAATTAATTCCCTGGAATTACCATTAGTATTTTTTATGGTCCCATAGCCGTATAAAATTTTATTGGTATTTCATAATTTTTATGTCTTATACAATAAGTAAGAGACAGCCTATGAGATGGAGCTTGCATTAGTTACTTATTAAAATCAATTGATTTTAGGTAAATTTTGTTATTATTCAACTAACAGCTGATCTGACTCAATAATTTGAGATCATCCTTGATGATCCCCATCGTCCTTAATGATCTGATTGAATTCTACTTCAATTATTTTTTATTTTCATGGATGATCCACCTGTTTATCCTGGATGATCCACATGGAAAAAATTGTTACATATTTTAAACTCAGCCTGTAATATCCATTATTATATATTATCCTAGACGATACACATAATTGTTTTGGATGATCCATTTCATCAATGGTCATCCAGCATGACTCCTTGGGATGATCACTTGAGTCTAATAATCCTAGATCGTGTCTAATCATCCTGGATGATAGGACCGCCATTTTGACCAATCATCTTGGATTTCATAAATTTGCTTGATCATCCTGGATGGTCTTATGATCATCTTGGACGATGTGGCTAATTCTTTATAAACAGCAGATTTCAAAGAGTTTTCTCACCCTCACAACCTCACTTTCCTCTTTTTCCTCACTCATACTATGAAATTCTTATTAATGTTAGGTGGAAAATGATTCAGGATGGCGACCGATACTTCCTCGGGGGCATTTATCGACCCTCGCTTCATTGAGGATGCTGAAAAAGCTATTTATCTTAGCTACAAGATAGTCAGGATCACTTTCTCACAAACTATCAATCCTCGCACGCTCTCTAACCCAGTACTAGATCTTTACAGTCACACCTCTCTTACCTTTATTTTGACCCTAGCTTGCCCTTTCAATTTTGAACTCCTCTATGAGTTCTTCGTGAGCCTTTGAATCAATGCTGCCTACTACCTTACAATCTTATGTCCATAAACATCCCATAGAGATTACATACCAAGATTGCCATGAATCCCTTAGACTTTCTACTACTGGAGACAAGCTTCATAACTTGTTTTCATATTGTTATTTTGACTGGGCTCCTGTAAACCATCTATTGAGAAACACAAATGTCTCCTGCCATGTTGGGACCTCTAGCCCTTTAGTCAAGGATGCTAGAATAATCCATCATATCCTTTGCACCTCAGTAATCTGAAAGGCTGGTGATCGAATCCACATCACTCCCTTACTCTCAATCACCACCTTTTACATCATGGGCCATAGGGTGTTTAATGAAACTGGCCTTTTCTTTCGCTACATCGAGCACTTGACTAGTATTAGGGATCCAGGACACTAAAGGAAACCTAATTTTGATTTAGGACTCCTCATTACTTTTGTCCTAAAAACCAAATACAATCTTCAATATCATGCCCCACTCGACTTTCAGCCTGCCTACTACACCAACAACTCCTTCCATATTCTTCACAATACTTATCTCCACCCGGAGCATAAGGAGGTTGAGGGAGCTGAAGCGAAAGCTGCTCTTGCACCTAGTGCTACACTTATTCCTCATACAGCAGCAGCAGCAGCATGACTAGAATATGGCTTGGTTTGGGGATCTGTTGGCTACCATTTCTAGTTTCTTTTATTCACCACCACCACCTCCTTTTGATGATAAGGGCCCTTCATTCTTATAGATTGTTTTTTTTTTTTTTTTTTGTGATGTTATTAGTTTCTCTTATGTATTTTTTGTTATATATTTCTTTATTGTTTTCTCCTCTTTTATGTGATGTCAAAATGGGGAGTAGTGGTAGTGTTAGTGTGTTCATATTGATTCATTATATTATTATTTTTTGATACTACTATTAGTTAGTGTTTGTACCACCTGCTTGATTTTAGTAAAATTTTTATTTCTTGGTTCATATTGTTCACATTTACTTTATATTTCATTTATCTTCTTAAGTTGAATTTCTTACTAAATTTTTGCCATCATCAAAAAGGGGGAGATTATTACAAATCTGAATTCAAGGATTATAATTTTGATGATAGCAAATATTTCTGACATTTCTATTTTTCTACTATTCGACTACCTACTAATGTTTCAGGTCTACAAGGTCAATTGCAAATCAAGCTAGCTCAAGATTTGATAGATTATGACTGAGTTAATCTATAAGTGTATTTCCAAAATTTTTACCTTTTATTGATTCAAATGTAGTAATGTAGATCCTGTTGATAAGTAACCATTCACACACACACACTAAGGGGGAGAAATTCTATAGGCTAAGAGTTTTTTTATTGTTGATCACATCGTACAGGTTGATCCAAAATTGTCTTGGATAATTATTTAAAAATAGAAACTCTAATTAGGGTATCCTTATTAAGATAACCAAATTAAGCAAATTGTCATGGATAATAGGCTTAAATAAGAAAGAATCAGTCACCAACTCTTTTAGGCATGTTATTATTTTTAGGCATCATCCTAGACGATGCATTATAATTATGCATAAATAAGTCTAATGATTAAGGAAAGCAATTAAAGTTTGATTAATCAATCATATCATCCAAGACGATCAAAGGATCAGCTAGGACGATCAGTTAAAAGAACCTTAATTTCTTCTTGACTCGTTCATGATGAGCAGAATAATGTGCTAGATGATGTTTATTGTTTAGAACTAATTGTACAAGATGATTCTGGAATCGTCCTGGATGATAAGTTATTTTTTCATCATTCAACATATAAAGTTTGGCCGAACCGAGCGATGTTCTGGATAATACTTGACATTTTGATATAATCATATAGGATGACGTACTCATCACCCTTGATGATCAGAACAACAAAAAATCTTCTAATCATCTAGCCCCTCCTAGATCATCCTGGCTAAAAGGGCTAAAAATGTATTGAACGTAATGGATGATCTGTCAATCATCTTCGACGATCTTTGTCGGTTAGTTACAAATTAGGACAAATTTGAAGCACTTCTATATGATCTCTTGTTTACTTAAGATTGTATCTTGTGCTACTGTTCTGACCTGAGAGAGCCAAGAGAAGGAGAGGGAGAGCTTGGGAGAGAGGGAGGATCTTGTGAGCGGGAGTTTGTTAGGGTTTCACAAAGGTTGCTCCAAGCAAAGTTCTGAGTCATCTTATCTAGTCATCATCCCTGGTTCCTTAGGCTCTAGCGAGGTTTTCTTAAGCAATCGATCAAGGTTCTCTTCCTGCTTTAGGAGGAAGCGAAAGGAGTTGGGTTGTTTGCCTTCTTCAAGAGGAATAAGAAGGAGTCAAGTTCTCTACCTCACCAGGGTCCATGGAAAGGAGTTTATATAGGCTTCTCCCCGCCTTGCTATGGGAGCAAAAAGAGAGTCACTAAGTTTAGTGCAATACCCAGAGGAGAGGCTCCAGGGAGTGGACGTAGGTCAAGTTGACCAAACCACTATAAAATCTGGTGTGCTCTTTCTTATTATGTTTCTACATTTTAACTTTCGCACTTTATTTTCTTATGGGTGATTGTATCTTTTATGTTTTAAAATATTTTAAAAAGATCATTCCTTTTTTTTTTTTTTAGATTTTTTAAAACTACCAATTCACTCTCCCCCTCTTCTTGGTTAGCCTCCGGCTAGTTCATAAGGGCTTAACATCCCTAACAAACTTTCACCAGCCACCTAATCTTTTAGGGTCCAAGGATATCTACCTTTTTGTTGGATGGGTTAGTTCAGTTGGCTGGATATTTCTCCCTAATCTAAGAAGGATATTTTAACATATATGATCTTGACCTAATTAGAATAGAAGGACTAGTGTACTTTTAAATTGGGTGGGTTTTATTACTCTGGTTGAATTACACAAATCATGAATAAGAATTAGATACCATAACTAAACTTAACTAGGCCCCCTACGCATAGATTGGATAGTTTGGAAGAAATTTTTTCTCAAATTTATAGTCATTTATTTTTTAATATAGTAATTTAAAATGCGCCTATCCTTCATCACCTTGCTTAGATTTTCTTGGCATAAGCTTTTCATAAATGAAATAATGCCAAGTTTTAGATTATTGGATGAAGTTAGATGCAAAAAAATTAAATTTTTTTCATCTCTTCTATTCCACTAAGCATTTAAATCTCTCCAAGTTAGTAACCTAATTATTTCATTAAATTTTATTGCAGTCATACAAAAATTTAGTTACTCATCATCGTTGAATTGAAAGTTAGGGGTTTGGAATATTTGATTTATAGATACAAAAGTAAAAGGGACCCACTTAGCATGGATGAAAACATATTTTGGTTATTCTACATGTTAACTAAGAATTCTTGGATGATAAATGTATTTTTAGAATGAGGTTGGATGACAAAGAAATCCAAATTATATTCCATAACATAGACCTAGATCACCCCCTAGGGTAATCAAATCCCTAAATAAGAATGATAGACGTGCCCACTAAGTTATTGTACCACTTCTCAGTTGCAACACTCACAAATCTACAAGCATCAAAGGAGATGGATCAAGATATCTTCTGATTAACAGAGAATTTAGAGGACATTATAATAAGAAAAATAATTAAAGATCTTAAAAAAAATTCTAGGAGAACTATAAGACTACAATGGTAGATGAAAAATGGAATTCATCCTAAAGTCCTTGTTTATAAATTTACTAATGCTATAATATAGGATCGAGTAATAATGCGATCAACATAAGTACTAACATTTTGACACTAATGAAAGGTAGCACTATCACTCCCATCTAGGAAAGTAAAATCACTAGTTTTTTTACCATGAGACTATCATAATTCTCAATATATAGAGTCAATGTGGAACTTCAAAAGACTGCTACCATGATGCTTCATCTAGACTATTAATATTTTGACTAGGATATGCAATGTTGTGGCACTCAGTTAGGAAATATAAATAGGGATGTCAGTGTTATTGTGTTGTATAGACAATACTATGATTGTCCAAAATGTGATTAGGTGTTCTAATACTAGATTCCTCTAGCACTCTGGTGTGAATGATTTAATTAATTATTTTAATAATTTTCAAAATACTAAAGCACATCAAGGTGCAACACTATAATGCTAAATAAAATTTTCTAAATTAAATTTCTACACATAAAATTAAAATAAATACACAAAGTAATGATGTAATTATGCTCAAAACTAACAAGGAATACAATTAATATGAGTAACCAAAATACTATCAGATATATGATAAATGATCCTCGCTTCCAACCACTTCAAAATTCCTTTATTACTTTTTTCATGGATGGATTCAACCTCCTTTGTAGGTCAAATTTTGGTTGGCAGAATGTTTCCAATAAAATCTTATGCATATGAATAAAAGCACTAATTACTTGAATGTTAGTAATAAACTAGCAAAACACCCTCTTGTACAAACTATAAACTTTGTTCAAGTTACCTTCCATATCTTTTTCAAGCTCAGGTGAAACAATGATAAGAAAAATTGAATCATTTCCTAAAATTCATATATTAAATTGTCAGGAAATGTTTTTAGTTCTAAATTTTGTGCCTATACTACAAATATGTGCAAATGTTTTCCAAAGGACAATTTATCTAAGACCTCAAATCTTTCCCTGTACATGCTATGGATATCACTAATAACTTGGATAACATCTCCATCAATCTCATATGAATCATCTTTAAAAAAAACCAAAGCCATCTAACTATGTCTTAATAGTTCTTCCACAATTTCCTCTATACAAGAGCCTACCAAATCTACTTTAAAATAATCCTTACACCAATGCCTTAAAATTTTCATTAATTGAAAAACAGAAATGTAATGTCTTGATCTTAAGCTCTTATGGTTAGCTCTCATTTTCGAACATCAATCATTACCCTATTAGTAGCTACAAAATGTCTACATATGATAATTAGTAAATTCCTATCTTCCTACATGAAAAATAATAAAATCTATAGGAAAAATAAACATTATTCTCTTCTTGAGAGAGAAATGCAGAATGAAGGAAGAAGTTTAATCTAAATAAACATATCTCAAACAAAGTCATAAGAAAAAGCTAAGTTAGCACAATAATAAGTAAACTTATAACAATTATGGCCAACAAAATGAAATAAAACATTATTGTAACTATTTAAAAACAATAAATCTTCCTCTTCAATGCTCCCAATCAATCCTTCGATTTGTTGTACAGCTTATGAAGAAATTTGATCACATTTTTATTGTCACCCTCAATAATAATACCTTTGGCATCTTGCATCCAACCTTGCATCACCTCCTTCAAAGATCTGAAAGCCATTAGCTTAATTATGCGATGTCCCAATGAACACAACAAATCCAAATGCTAACATAAATCTTACTTTACTATCTCTAACAATGCCACCAATAACTGCCTCATTATTATCTTTTAATGAAGCATCAATGTTAATCTTAAACCGCTTGGAAGGAGGAGGGTGCCAAAATTCAAAAAATAGTCTTAAAAACTTATTAGCACCCTAGTAATCTGATATGATTTCTTTATTATTAGTAATATTTACAAAACCAAGTACTCTAATAGCAACCACTGCATAACTATCTTCCACCTTGCCATGCTTCACCTTGTTCCTTTTAATACATGAAAAGAATATCAAACTAAAGTAGATTTTAACAATAAGTGGATATATCCCAGCAATCTTCTCAAACTCCCTCAAGCATTCTTGGAACAAACTGAATTTTGGTACTGTGAAACCCCATCTAATCAGCATATTAATAACTTTTAGAAGTTTTGAATAAGTAGTTGCAATATGATTGATGTCTTCAACCTCACCACATCCCCTTGGGCATAAATTGCTATCAGATAATCTTCTATGCATTAGGAATTCAGCTGTAGGAATAGCATTCTTACAAGAATGCCATAAAAGAGCTCCACCCAAGAATTCATCTTTAGCTTATAAAACCATAAAAAATAGGATCAACCTCTTTATCTTTATTCAAGCTATCATCTAAAATTAATGTTGAAATAGTCTTTCTAGTCATTGCAAGCTTTAATTCCATATAATCTTCATTCGAATTATAATAAATCAAAACTTTACTTATCAAACTCACAAGTTCTTTCCCAAAATACAAATTCAATTTGTCATAATTCCATGAACCATTTTGAAAGAAAAAGTTAAGAGTTGTACATTTTTCTTAAGAAAGTGCAACGAATGTAGGCCAGTTATCTATACAATTATCCATAATTCATACATCGTTCAAGAAGTTAATGCTAGAACCAGATACAACTTCCATCTAACAATACTCTTTAGAGCCCTCCATCCACTTAAAAGGATCTTCCATGAAGCCGAGCCACCTTTCTTCTCATCACTTGTCCACCAATTATCTCCAAATTTGGTCAATAGATTCTTGTTCAGCAGAATAGATGGATTATTTAGTAGATTCCATGCAAACCTTGCTCTCAATGGCCCAATTACGGATACAGCTGATAGGATACCTCATCCCACCAACCCTGTCGGTTTACACAAGACATCCCACACCACAAAATGTAGCCCATGACTTCCATCATGCTTATCCCAAATATAATTCTTATATAACTTATCAAAATCCTTCAAAATGCTCAATGGAATAAGAGAATGAGTTGAAAGGAATAAAGGAAGTGTAGGAAACACTGCCTTCACCAAAATCAATCTTCCATCAAGAGATATGTACCTATTTCCCCAAGCATTTAATTTCTTCAATGATTTGTCCAATAATATTTAGAAATCAAATTTCCTCAATCTTCTTAGAGCAATCTAAATTCCCAAGTACTTTATCTCTTCTACTAGCTTAAAACCCAGTAAACATGTAATTTTTTTCTTCTTCCTCCTTAAAATAGATTTACCAAATAGCATGGAAGATTTTTGAAGATTGATTACTTGCCCAGTCCAATTGCAGTAATCCGTTACAATATTTTTCAGCTTCTTACTTCTCAATTTAGAAACATAAAATAATAAAACATCATCTGCATATAACAAATGTGAGATTTTCTGTGCATTTGCAGAGATTTTGATACCCAGATCCATGCCTCTATAGATAAAAGTATTAGAAAGTAATTGTGAGGATAAAATAAATAAAAAAAGAGATAGTGGGCACCCTTGAAGAAAACCATTCTTCCCCACAATCCATTTAGAATTGCAACCATTGATAAAAAATGAAAACCTAGGTTCCATAATCCATCACCAAGCTCACATATTTAGTATGAAAACCCAAGTTGTCCATCATCTGATTAAGAGTCGCCCAACACATGTTGCCATATGCTTGCTCCATGTATAACTTTAAAGCTAAGAATCCATTAATTGCTTTGGAAAATCTAATTTTATTGAACACCTCTTGAGCTAATAACAAATGATCCGAGATTGATCTACTTTTATAAAGCTATATATTCTTTAAATATAATCTTAGGGATGACCAATATCAACATATTCAGTAAAATGTTAGCCACAATTTTGTAAATAGAATTACAAAGGCTAATTAGACATAAGCCAGAAGGAAGCACTGGATTACGGATTTTGGGAATCAAAACAAATAAACTATCCTTCCAATCATTACACATCTTTCCCGAAACCAAAAAAAAAAACTATTCATAACTCTACAAACATCTTTCCAAATTATATCCCAATAGGCCTTAAAAAAAGAGTAAGTCACTCCATCACATCCAAGAGCTTTATTTTTACCTAAACTCATAATTACCTCAATTATTTTTTAATCATAAAAGTCCCCATCCAAAATGCTTCTATCCTCCTCTCCTAATACCTCCCATGGAATCGACTACTTGTCCAAATAGCACACCCTATCTTTCAATTTATTCTAGAAAAATCTGATAAACTCCTTCTCTTCCTCTTTTGGATCCTCAGTAAAAATACCATCAGTTTTGCTAACTTGAGAAATCCAATTTCAATTTGTCCTAGCATTTGCAAATGCATGGAAAAATTTAGTATTAGAATCCCTTCTTCAATCCACTTTACTTTGGCTCTTTGCTTCCACCAAGTATTCAAACGGCCAAGGTGAACATTCAAATCTCTAACTTTTGATCTCATCAACCTAAACTTCTCTTCATTCAACCAACCTTCTCTAGCTTCCTCTGCTTGAAGTTGTAAAACCTCCAACTTCAATCTTTCTTTCACTTCCAAGAAATCCTTCAATTTAGCCTTACTCCAAAAGAACAACTCCTTCAAAGCTCTTATAAATTTCTTATTAAAAATTTGCATATAACCCCATCATAAGCCTTCTTCCACACTTTAGAACTTATATTAGTCAAAGCTTTAAAAGAAATTCATACATCTTCAAACTTTAGAAAACCTTTTTTTTTAATAGAAGAATAATTTTTTTTAGCACAATAGGACAATGATCCCAAGCAACTATGGCAATGTGCCTTACCACCGCAACTTGGATATACTCAATAGCCAATGAATTAAGCAAAAACCTATCCAGACTTTCCAGAATCTATCCCCCACCAAATTTATTATTACACCAAGTGAACCTTGGTTCAATGATCCTTACTTCATGAAAACCGTTATCATTCATAAAACTCATCATTTCCATCGGACCTTAAGAAAGAAAAACATCCTTCCACCCTTCTTATACTCTTGGGAAAGAATGTAATTGGAGTCCCCCCCCTATAACAGAAGGAACAATCCTATGAGACACCTCTTGCATAAAATCCCATAAGTTTCTCCTCTTATGAACCCCTTTACTACCATAAACTGTCAAAATCATTCACACTCCCTTATTAAGGACATTAAGATCCCCAATAAAACATCTGAAGTATTTATCATAGAAAATGAAGCCAAATCAAATCTCCATAAAACCATAATTCAATTAGATAAACCTTCTAACGGAAGAAGAAAGAAATCCCAATGATGCCCCATCACCTTCTCAAAATCCTCTTTATCAAACAAAGTAATTTTTGTCTCCACCAAACCCACAAACAAAACATTAAAATCTTTAATAAATTCCTTGAGATAGAGAGGCCTATCTTTTCTTATCCCCTCTACAATTCCAAAAGGCAATAGAGTTCATTGAACCACCATGGGGGATGAGCCCCCGTCCCTTCTCTTACTACCAACCTCAACATTTCTACCACGAGGAAAATTTTTAATTAGCCCTAAAGATTTGAGCTCTTTTGCAAGCCTAAATTTTTCCATTTCCCCATTGTTACCAAACTCCTTCATCACACCAATTTCCATAAAATCATTACAAATCTTTTCTCCACAACCTTTAATTTTTTCCAACAAAGCATCATTTTCTAAGGAACTACAACCTTTATCACCACTTCTAGTTCAACTTTTTTGTTATCCTCATCCTCCACCTTGTCCTTCTCCCCATCATCTAAAACTTTGAATTTGTTTACTGCCACAGATAAAAAAAAGTAAGAGGAGTGTTGTCCATACCCTTATTGCCATCTTAATTCTCTAATTCTTCCTATGTTTTCACATCTTGCTCCTTAGATCCAATAGCTGATGTTCCTTTGATACTTTAATCCTGCTCCAAGATTATCTCACCCACTTCATTTTAATGCATACCTGCATTTTTCTTCTCCAGCACCAATTTTTTTAGATGCATCCCATTTTTCAAACCCCAATTCGAGCGTAACCTTATGTACCTCCATGACCAGCTTCAATTAGTTTTTTCTTTAAAAACTTCAAATTTGAAGGCTTTACATTTGTGGCTCTTTGAATTACCCTCATATTCTTCTTATGATTGATATGGACCCAAGGACCATAAGTAGAATGATTTACTACCTCTTGTCTCATCCCACCAGCACTATCTAATCCATTCTTGCTAACAACATCACCCGCTTCTTTGGTAACAAAAATCTCTTTTTTAAACTCACTCTTCACATGGCCAATCATTCCACATTCAAAACAAAATGTGAATTTTTTTTTTGTATTCCACCTTTTGGAAAACCTTCAAAAGATACTCTCCACCCAAACACCCAAAGGAAGGCATTAGTCAAGTTTCACATGAACACAAACTCTTGTAAACTCTCTTCTCCCCCATTGGAACATGTTCCCATCCAACATTAATGGTTTACCAACCATAAAAGATATTCTTGCCACATTTTCCTTAACCCAACATTGCAAAGGTAAATGAGGCATTTTGATCCATATAGGAGAAGTAAGTCCCTTCATAGATAATGGAGATAACTCTAGAGTCCATTTATCCATACCTACAATATGCCCATTCACATACCATGGGTCACATGAAATAATTGCTTCTAAAGTTTTAGCTGATCTGAAAGAACATAAGAACCAACCCCTTGCAAGAGTAGTAAAATGGAATTGTCCAAATTGATTCCATTGTCGTCTCACTTCCCATGCCACAATATGAGAGGGGATTCCTCTTCCAAACACCTTGATTACCAAAAAGTTCATCAACATATTTGAATTCAAAATCTCATTATCTTCCATCAGTTTCAATGCTTTACCATCCTCCAACAATACCATTTCTTCATCCTTAAAATTTAATTTAATGTATGGCTTTTTGTTCCAAGGATTTACATCAACCACTTTTAAGCTTTAATAGATAATCCATCATTAACTTTCAACACAGTAGAATCATTCTTATTCAGCAAAATTTATAATTCTTTCATTATCATGAATATGTTTTTTAACTGAAATAGGTGAATTTGCATTTATCACACCGTGGCCATGGATTGCATTTGAATCCCCAAATCTATTAACAAAAATTTTCATCCCTGTCAAAGAAGCACTAGGTTCGATTGAGTTCATAGGCACTAAACCCTTATTATGCTAAGGAGTAACAAATTCAATTTCATCAAAAACAGCCTTACCTTTACTAATAACATGGATACTCTTTTTAGGAACATCTTCAGCATTGTCCTTAATAATCAAAACACCTCTTGAAGCTTTATTCACCAAGTCCACATTTTTATTTTTTGAACCAGCAACCAGATCAGCATTTCCTTCTAAAACTTGATTCGAACTTCCACCAATGGATGTAGTCTTCAACGATGAAGGCATAGATGGCCGGTGGCCATCAGCCACTATCCCCACCACAAAAACCTAAAAAGTAAAAATGAAATATGGGAGATACAAAATTTGAAAATTCAAAAGCTTTTCTCTCTCTAATGGGAGCCGCTATAGTTGGTCAACTCAACCATTATTCATCTTCACTAAAACAATATTCACCTTCACTAAAACACCCTCTATTACCCCTTTATGATTGGTAAATTAATGATTATCTAATTATAGAGTAATTGTCATAGATTGGACTTCTTCTAAGTATATTATTTAAAAAAAAAAAAGAGATGGGCATAAGATTAATACTAGCACCTAAATTATAAAGCACTGTCACATAAAAGTTATCTCATATTGCCATCGGGATGCTGAAATAACTAGGGTCCTTAAGCATTTGTAGGATTTTATTTTTGTATAACAGTGCTACTTTCTTTATAAAGAGCTACAATTTTAAAATTTCCTAATTTCCTTTTTTTTTACTTAAAATATATATATCATTTGTTTTTCATAAGCAGGCCTTTATTCTAGAGCTTCAACAAAAATTTATATTAATTATAGACTTTCTAATGATCTCTAAAAATTAAAAAATTTCCTATCCAAGTTTTATTTTAGTGATATTTGAGTAAAAAGTGGTGTTGTTCTCTAAACTACATTCTTAATTAGTTTTTCTAACTCTTTATTATTCTAAGGTGAGTCTTTAATTTTAATTGGATCTAATGGGGTTTCTTCAATAATATCATCAAATGATTTCTCTTCATTATCCTCTAGTTCCTCTAGTTCTTTGCCACACCTTAATTAAATTGCTTTTTATTGTTCCTTACCATTTCTTTATGACTTACTTTTTGCGTTACTCAGTAAAATTCCTGGTGTTTTATTGGTTAAAGATATTACTAACTACCATAATTGTTTTTCAATACTTCAAATGTTAGCAGCTAGACTTCATAATTGCATACGCATTTGTAAAACAAATTCTTTCAATGAAGGCTTTTTATCCTTAAGTTGATTGGTTGAGAGAAATTTAAGGGGATAAATAGGCCTTTAATTCTTACAATTTTGAGGAGGTTGACTCCAATTTCCTACTTGATTTATCTAGTTATAGTTTCAATTAGGATTACCATTTTTATTATTACTCTAGTAAAAAATTGGGATTGTTTTTCTAGTTAGATTATAAGTGTTTAAAAAAAGGGTTATTAGTTATGTTATTGATGCATTAAGAGATTATTCTCCAAATACACTTGGGTCACTTAAGGCTCAAAAAAATTTCTCTTCTATAGTCATAAGTGAATTCTAAGGCAAATTGATTCAAAAAAAATATCTAATTTTATATATATGGTAGCTACTTGTGAAATTAAAATTGATAAAACATATAATACAATGAATATAGCTACCTTTCTGGAATTAACACTTTTTAGGATGGCCATTAAAAAATTTTGGTATCCATCTATTAAGTCAAATCATATACCTTGTCAATGGATTTGACATCTAAAAACTAGATGCAATAGTATTATCAATGATCGATCTAAGAGAACCAAGAAGGAAATCAGAAAAGGTTTGAATGATTAACCAATAAGGAAGGGCATGATGAAGATATCTTTTATGAAGTACTTTAAGTCTCTTATATGATTTATAGATAGATTTTCCATCTAACTCAATTAAATATGTGATGTCATCACTAAGCTTAGTAATTTTAGATGGCAAAAAAATATTTAGCTAGGAATTAATGGATTAAGTCATTCCAAGTTTAAATTGACCATGGGGGTAATAAATTTAACAACATTATCTGCAACACTAGCTATATCAAGATTAGGATCTTAAAGTTCTACCAAATTGAGAGTATTAACTCATTTGAATTATTAAAAGTTTTAATTCAAAATTGTCAGTTTAAATGCATGGTCATTTTATACTTAGATAAATGCCTTCTATCATAGGGTTAGCATATTTCCTAAGTAAACTATGTTGATCTTTTTTTTAGAAATTGTTGATCCATTTTTTAGTATTTTTGTAATTTTTGAGTTCTCTAACTTTTCTAAGAGTCTTTTTAATTTTAGTGTCAAATAAGAGCTCTACTGATTATTTATTCTATGCATGATTAATAAGCAAGACAATGGAAAATGTTTAAAACACTGAAATAAAATAATTAAGCATTAAGCAAGAAAGTATTAAGTAAAATAATTAAAAATAATATTATAATAGCAATTTTTTAAGCAATATAAAATGTAAAATGTGATAATTAAAAAAACTTGATAGTATTTTTTTTTTTCTTAAGATTACTCACACTGCTTGTTCCTCTAAATATTGTTCAATTTGCTATGGTGTAAGTCTTATTTTATGCAATTGCACATGTCATGTCAAGCAATAAAGTGATGATTAGAGTATCATTCCCATGGGGAACCATAAAATTTCCTAGATTAACTTTTGTACTACTTACTAAACTATTATATTTATTAAGCCCAATGATTTGAAATAGGTGAAAATTAAAATAAAAAGCTACAAATATAAAAAAAGTGATAAGGCCTTGACATTAAGCTCGCCATTATATTTTCTAAGGATTATCTATTGTTGTCTGAGGGTGTAGTGTTATGGTGCTAATGTAAGCTATGGTGTTATAAAATTGAGTTTGTGAAGCTATGGTGTTGGTTCAATTGTTTTATTTTTCTTACATGTTTCTTAAACCAAAACATAATAATTAAAAGCACAAATATCATAATATATGCACTTTGGACTTAGCAATTTTTCTCTTACAAGTAGCACATGAAAATTAATTTTAATTTTCATAATTAATATAGATCAATCTTATAATTAACTTGAATTATTTGATTTCATTCATATAGTATAATATTATCTACATGAGATTAATTTATGTCCACAAGTTAAAATTATTGGCATTAATTATATCATTTACCCTTATGTGTATGTGCTGGTTTATTAAAAAAATGCAGCTATTTGGAACATCAAATTGGGTACTCAGCACACACACACACACACACACACAACTCTTATCACCTTATTGTTTATATATTCTATGAAATTTCTTAATGCTAAACACTTTATTTCTTAGTCTTAGCCATAGCATCTTGATCCAAAAACTTTTCTTATCATCTTACCTCTATCCTCACATAATATATTTCCATTATATTCTCATGCACACCTACATTTGTTAGGTCTACTTACTATAATATGAGATTTAGTTGATAAAATAATTTAATTAATTACAAAGTCAAATTAAATTTAAGATAATCAAAATAATATAATATCTTTTAAGAATCATGAGGTCAATGAACTCATCCTTTTTTAAGATGGCCAATATACTTTAGTTATATATGTACACACACACACACATAGAGTTTAATGCCTTAATAATACTTAGAAAAATATACTTTGATAAATAATCATAATTTTCTTACTAATCTTTTATAAAGATTTTTTATAAAAGAAAAGCATGCAAAATATTCAAATAATACAATATAATACAAACAATAATTCCTATACATATTAATTACATAGATAAAAGTAAAGAAAATCTATGAAGAAATAAAAATATACAAGTACAACCACTAATAACAAGACATAAAGCCACTAGTCTTCCTTTTGACATGTCAAAAGAAAAGTAGATATTAAAACAGAATTACACAAGACCACACACAACAAAAGAGAGAATAAAGGCTTATGGAACCATGTGAGGATACTTGGTTAGCCAAAAAAGAATTTGAAAGGCTCGTAATAGAACTTATAAATGGCTAAATTTATTTTAACTCTTCATAGATGGGTTCTTTGAGCTCCATGAAATTTATGTAGCATAAGGTGCCAATATGAAAGTTTAAATGTAGAAACCAAAAGAACTCAAAGAAAAAAAATAAAGTTATTTATAATCAAGTTCCCATGGTATGGACGAAGATGAATTTTAATTCTTAGGATTTATATTTATTTATTTTTTGTTGATGGTTGTATGAGATTATGTTATGTTATTATATTAGAAAATATTTAAAAATTTGAATTTTAAATTTCAAATATTGAAATTTTAAATTCTTATAATTCAAAATTTAAAATATTAAAATTATATTTTTTTAAATTAAGATGAAATTATATAGTAATAATTTGAAAAACATTAATCGAAGAAAAATAATTTAATTTATGAATTTTCCATCTACAAGGGATTGCCATTACAAGTTATATTGTGTAACATCTTCCTCCTCTCTCCTGATTTATTTGTTAGTGACAATACTTATTTCATTTTAGTATTTATTAAGTTTCTTTATTCATAAGAATATTTTATCTGATTTTTTGAAATATAATAAAAGTTGTTAATGTTGGTATGAAGAAAATTATTAAAGTTTACATCATTTGAGTGAAGCTTGGTGACCAACTCTTCCTTTAAAATGTTTAGTACTCTCTTCAAACTAAGTCCCTTCGTGAGTAATAGGCTTACCTATTTCATTAAATCATTTTTGTTTCATATTAGACATATTACTGCTTGAAATACTAAAATGCTGAAGAATATTTCTTTTAACTTTTTAAGTTTATGCCAAGACTACTAATCATCCGATCCACATATAACATAATACCATGGAATCAACATTTCATTTCATATAAACATCAACATACACATTTATATTAAAATTCCCAAAAAAATCATATATAATAACAATGAACATTAGTTACTTACAGTAGCCAAACCTAATATCACTAATGGCTTCTAGAATAAATAGTTGAAAATAAAATATCTATTAGCAATTCTAGATCAATCACATTCCACTAGGTTCATACCCTTCAGTAAAATCTTGTAAATTATATAGCAAAAAGCCTAGTATGTTACCCAAATTTATAGTGACATTCAATACTTGGAAACAAAATCAATATACATGCTATCATTCATATCACATAAGTGTGAACTTGTAGCAGTCAATATGAGCAGTATTAATTCTTTTAAGCTATAATTTAAGTTGAACAATTGAGATTAGTAATAATAGTGATAAAAATGATGAAGAATATGTCTCAATCCAATTTCTATGTATCATGGAAATACTTTAGAAAAGGCTATCATATGGTTCATACAACATATTTGTGTCTACCAATGATCAATGCAAGTTTATCTATAACTTATAAAAGTATCATTAATATCATGGATGTCATTTTTGTATTAATTTATATATATCTCTATGTCTATTTCTATGCATGTCACATCATGTAAATGTATGTATATTATGTACATATATATAATTAATGATTCGATATTATGTATTATGTATATCATGTATCTTTTATATCATTTATTAATACAAATTATAACATGTATATTGTACCAATATCAAGTTCAACACATATCTTGTTCTTGTATCATGACACATCACATATCTAATGCATAAATGATATCATTTAATATCATGTCATGTTATACCATATAAATTCATATCATGTATTCATATATTATTATATTCATATTGATATAAGTCAGGACATCTTGATCATATGATTTATTATCGATATTAAGTCATGTAGTCATGACAAACTAAATAGCTATCAATCACATCAAACACATTAGTCTTGTGAACAAGAATTACACATTCAAACTCAAGTCAAGTGTCTTTATATATGAGCTAGACTCCCCATATTGTAAATTCAATCTCTTTATTCCCCACATCATATTACTTGGGATTACATAACAATCCTTATTTAAAGGGAAGTCCATAACCCACCCTCTTGTGCAAAGTAGCATATTATTGACCAATCAGAATCAATCAAACATTTCTAGCTAGCATTTCTTTCTTTAACATGTATATGAAAGCTGGCATATTATAGTAATAATGAAAATTATGTACACATAAATTGAAAATATAAATTTATTTAGGATGCTTATCTATATAGATGTATAATGTCATAATAAGTGTCATGTTAGATGAATAATAGCTCTATAAATGTTAGGCATTTTATGTTAAGATTTTGATATACTAGTTCCTACTCATTTTATGCATGTTTTTTCTCGTAATCATTTATTATAAAATAGTATATATGCAAAAATAATTGTTGAAATCTCAATATGATCATATCAAAATGCTCATAATGATGATATCAACCACATATTAGAAGTAAGATGATATAAATCATCTTAATCATAAGATAATATATTTAAATTGAATTTGAGAATGAAAAATAATAGGAATCAACACCAATAAAAATAGACTTAGCGAAAAGGTCACGCACCACAATCAATTAGAGCAACTAATAGAAAACTCTAAGAGTAAATCCCCTCTCTCCTCTCTCTTCTATATCATTTCTCTCCTCACCCAACCATCCATATGAATGGGGTAAATGAGGCTGTGGTGAAGTTTACATAAAATGTATTAAGATATTTTATTGAAAAATATTTTGGCCCAGCTAGTACAAAACACTTTAGACCATAATGCCATAGTGCTAATCCCAATAATTATAAAATAGTGCAGCTTACACTCCACATGAAATTCCAATGGCACCATGCTCGATCACATAAAACCGACAATATATTGAGGGGCAATGCTAACGTGCTTTCCTTTATAGCACTGCAAAGTTCTCAATCAAATTTTTATACATGCATAGTTTTCTAATTTGATACAATTATTATAATTAATATTTCATTAATCAAATAAAACTTGAGCATATTATGATCTTCCTACTTCATAAAAATATCATACAAAGTATTTCCCTATTAGTCATTAATTGACATAATATGTTATTGATCAATGATTAAACCAATCATATCTTTCAAACAAATAATTTATTAATTCAAATTATTCATACATCTATGTGTTACAACTCAAACTCATGAGTTTATATTTTTTATGATAACAAATACTATGGCTCACATCCGTATGCCTCCTATTATTTGCAATATATATATAAATATATATATATATTGTTTGTACTAACATTTCCGGAACATCTTCCACCATTCAACAAATATTCAAGGCTCAAGATTGGGTAGGATATGTTATGGCGTAAAGTTTTTTAAAATATTTATTTATGTATTTTTGATATCTTGAATTAAGTCCTATAAGGGTGTATGCTAGCTTGGTGACCACACACAAACACACACTTAGAGGAAGTGAGATTATGTCAAAACTAGAAGTTCAAAATTTTGAACTAATTGTAATGTATGATCTATATCGTACTGTATGATTAGCTCATCTAAAAAATTGTATTGGATAATTTTTATCATACATAATTATCCATTATAGACATAAAAACAACCGCCGATCATATTTAGGCAAGATTTTAGATTTAAATTATATTCTAATCACCCAAGATGATATGCATTTTATTGGATAACTTATAAAAATTATGCATAAAGTGATCCTATGATTAGGGGACTAATAATGGTTATTGTGCTTGATCACTTCATTTTGGATGATCTTTGACATTTTATGGGACAATCCCCAATCATCCAAGATGAAAACCGCAAATTTCTTCTAATCATATATGCGATCGTACTAGACGTCCCGAGGGATGTGCAAGACCATATATAAATTGCCACCCATCATCGCATATCATACTGGACAATCAATACAGTATCTTAAACTATTAGTCCTAGATATTTACAACATCATTCCATATAATTTGTATAAATAAGTAGACTTATTTTGCATGTTTATACTAATTATACTAACTAAAAGGGCTATTTGTACTAATTATATGAGATGATATTTGATGATAAAGTTAAATTTTTAAGGTTTTGGAAGCCTCTATTTAAGGTTTCTCCAAAGACATTATAAGTTTCTTTAGCATGCATTGAGTCTACATTCTTCTTGAGAAAACTTGAAGAGAGAGCCATGAAAGGGAGAGAAGAAAGGGTGGATTTTGAGGGGGAGAAGATCATTGTTGGTTTCAAGGGTGAGTAGAGGGGGTTTCACACAGTTGCTTCGACAAGCTTGTATCTTAATACCATCGGATTAAAGGTTTTTCTTGAGGGAAATTTTGGGGAAAAGAAGATCTTTTTGGTGTCAAAGGACTAGGCTACTCCACCGCACCCGGGAAGGTGAAAGTGATTCAAGGTTATCTACCTCACCAAGAGGGCAAATAGGAGTCCAAGTTCACTACCTCCCTAGGAGGGTGAAATGGAGTCAAGGTTCTCTTCTTCCGATAGGAGCACTGTCCTCTACTGCACCGGGTTGGTGGAAGAGATTTTGTAAGGGCTTCTCCGCCTAGTTGTGGGATATATAAGAGAGTCACTAAAGGTTTAGTCAATACCTAGAATGGGAGGTTTCGGGGAGTGTGTATAGGTCAGGTTGACTGAACCACTATAAATCTCTAGTTTGTTTATTCTTGGTTTTATTTTTTTATACTTTATTCCTTGTATTTATTTTTTTGATAAGTGCATGGTTGAAAATCTCCTATTGTCTGTTATTGTAAAATTATATTGATTATGCATCAAGAGATAAAATTGATATTTTTTTATATGTTAAAAAAGTTTTAAAAGGGGGATTTTCTGTGTTTTAATTTTTTTTAAATTACCAATTCAACCCCCTTTTGGTTAGCCCTGGGTTAGTTCTATAAGGTCAACAACCTTCACAAACTTTCAAGTGGTATTTGAGTAGGATTTATAAACTAAGTTTTAGAAAACTTTTTAAAAAATGTTAAATGGCTAACTTTAGAAATTGTAATACTGTGAAAAGATATTCAATCATGTGACCACCTTTGTTTGAAAATATTTTTTATTTTGGAAAATTTGCATGTCTACTTTCTTGCAATCAATTAATTATCGAATGTGGCATATGATTCAAACTGGTTATTCTATACCGTCACGTATTATAGATGAAGTTAAAACTGATATTCCTTTTACTAAATGGAGTATAATGAAACAAATCAATGCTCAGTTGATTATTAAATGCTTGAATTATTTTTTCTGTGCTTTGAACTTTGAAGAGCTTGAGAATCCCTACATATACAACTAGCAAAGATATTTTGGATAGATTATGCACTACAAATAAAGGTAAAAATTGTAAGAATGATAAGATTTCCTCTTACATTATTTGATTTAGGTGTAGGAAACCTGATCATATGAAAAATAAGTACCCCAATTTAAAAACTCTTCCTGTAATGGAAAAGGGCAAAATTAGCCAATTGTAATAAGGGCAAATGATAAAAACCAAATGATATCCTATGCAGACATAGCTTATGAATCATCAGACCAAGAGCAAGATGATGAGGTATAAAGTTTTGTTTGTGTGTTTATCTATTTTATAGTTAATATATGCGTGTATGTTTTTAGTTCATTGTGAATGTGTTTACTTTTTATATTTTTCTTTGTATTTTTTGTATAAAGTTATTTATGTTTATAATCTTTTTTTTTATATTCCATATTTTTTTGTGCAGTCTCTCTAATCAACACACACAAATCACATTAGCTTCCATATATGCATAAGAGAATCAAATCACTTCTCTTTAATCACATTTTTTCTTAAAAGATAAAAATGTACCTTCTTTCTTTAAGTAATGATTGACTTCCCTAAACAATTAAAGGAAGGAAATTCATGATTATGTCTCTCCATCTCACTTCTTTATTGGGATTATTTCTCTTTTTGAATCAAATTCTATTTCAAATTAAAAATTGGACCAAGAAATTGAGATATGTTTCATTTTCTCACTGTTCTCTATCTCATTTGAATATTTTTTTTTTCAAATTAATAAATCTATTTCAAATTTTATTAATCAAGCTGTTTGTTTAGATTAGATGTATTAGGTTTTGATTTGTGATTTACTCATCCTTATATCAAAGAATGATTTCTTCTTCTCTTATATTTGGAAAACAATCACACAACTAAGAATCTTAAAGACTAAGAAAGGAAGCAAGTTTGGAGAAATGAAAAAGATGCACAAATTGAGCCCAAAAGCTGAAAAGATGTGTAATGAATGCCACAACTTGAAAGATTCAAAAAGTGTATCAAAAATTAAAAGATAAGAAACGTTTTCCAATCACTAACAAAAGAGGTACAAAATTTCCCCACAATGAGTTAGCGGAAATTCCTTTGAAATCTAAGACAAATCCATGTGCCAATTGATATCGTCCACATCTGAATTTGAAAATCATGATTTTTGATTCATCACGTTGCAATGCTATTCTCTTTGATTCTTTTCTGAAAAGAAGTTTGAAAAGATCACATTTCATTTCTAATTTATTTTTTCAATTAGATTTTTATTTAAGGACTTCAGCCCATAGGAAGTTTGAGCTTGATTAACAAAGGTGAGGTTGATACATTTCTTACTAAACTTTTGAATAAAATCAAAAAATTACTTTCTCAATCCAAGAAAATTTGCTAAAATTAATTGATTCTTCTTTAACATCACCACCACCTCCAATTGATCAAAATCCATATGATATTTTATTTTTTTCTGTGTTTCTCTTCTTTTTGATAATATCAAAGGGGGAGAATGTGTTTATCTAGTTTTATTTGTGGTTAGGTTATATATGTTCATCTTATATAATCTTTTATTTTTATTATTTTGTTCCAAAATTTTATTTGTCATTATTTAAAAAAAAAAAGTAAAATAAAATAAACTATTTTATTTTTCCCTATTTTTAATATAATTCTCTTAGTGAGGGAGTGATTAAGAGAAAATCTTTTAGTTTGAAAATTTAACAAGTAATGTTTGTCATCATAAAAAAGGGGAAGATTATTGTAACTTGAGCTCTTGAGTTTATATTTTAGTTTATAACAAACATTGTGGAACACATCCTTATGTCTTTTTGTATTTGCAATATATTTTTTTTAGTATGTGTACTAACATTTCGGGAACACCATGCACCATCCAACAATGGATCAAGGCTCAAGATTGGGTAGAATAAGTTTTTCTATAAAGATTTTTAAAATATTTATTGATTTATTTTTTATTTCTTAAGTTAAGTCCTATGAGGGTGTATACTAGATTGGTGAGCATGCACACACACACACTCAGGGGGAGTGAGATTGTGTCAAAACTAAAAGTTCAATTTTGAACTAATCTTATTATATGATGTATATCGTATTGTTCGATCAGCTCATCTAACAAATAGTATTGTATGATTTCTATCATATATGATGATTCATTATAAACATGCAAAATAGCTGTTAAGTATAATTTAGATAAGATTTTAAGATTCAAATTTTATTCTAATCATCCAAGATAAACTACATCATACTGGATAATTTGTGATAATCATACCTAAATTGATCCTATGATAAGGGGACTAATTATGGTTAGATTGCTTGATTAGATCATACAGGATGATCTATGATGATAGTACTAGATGATCTATGATATTTCATGACATAATCCCCCTCATCTAAGATAAAAAACATAATTTTTTTTAATCGTACAGACGATCGTACTAGACATCCTAAGGGATGTGCATTATGATACATAAATTGCCGCTAATCATTCAATAACATACTAGATGATAAATATAATATCTTGAACTAATCATTCCGGATGATCATAGAATCATACAAGATAATCTATATAAATACTTGAAGTAATCGTATAGGTCAATGCTAATCATACTGGCTAAAAGTGTAATTTTATATTAAACGTACAGGATGATCTCAGGATCACGTTGGATAATCTTTGACGACATAGTTTATTTTTTTAGGGTTTATTAAACCCTCTATTTAATTTTTCTCCAAAGACATTGTAAGTGCCTTTGGCATGAATTGAGTCTTCATTATTCTAGAGAAAATGTGAAGAGAGAGCCTTGAAAGGGAGAGATGAAAGGGTGGTTTTAGAGGGAGAACATCCTTGTGGGTTTCAAGGGAGTATGGTTGGGGTTTCACATGATTGCTCCGAAAAGCTTGCATCTTAGTACTATCAGATTCAAGGTTTTCCTTGAGAGAAGTTTGGGGAAGAAGAGCTATTTGGTGTCGAAGGATCCAGCTACTCCACCAACTTGGGGAAGATGAAAGTTATTTAAGGTTATCTGCCTCACCATGAGGGTCAAAATGAGTCAAGGTTCTCTTCCTATGAATGGAGAATGGTCCTCTACCGCAACAGATTGGTAGAAGATATTTTGTAAGAACTTCTCTGTATAGCTATAGGAGCTAAATGATACTCACTAAAGGTTCAGTGTAATACCTAGAATGGGAGGTTCTAGGGAGTTGACGTAGGTAAGGTTAACCAAACCACTATAAATCTCTAGTATTTTTGTTCTTGGTCTTATTTTTTTACACTTTTTTTTTGCATTTATTTTTGTTATAAGTATATTGTAGAAAATCTATGATTTTCTATTATTATGAAATCACTTTTCTTCTACATCAAAAGATTGAATTAATCTTTTCAGATTTGTTGAAAAATCTTTAAAGGGCAGATTTTTCTTTGTGTTTAAAAAAGTTATTAAATTACTAATTTACCTCCCCCACACCCCCCCCCTCCTGGTTAGCCCTGTGCTTGTTTTGTAAGGTATAACAACCTTCATGAACTTTTTTTATAAATTGAAATGACTATCAATTGTTCTAAATAAAACTTTATAAAATCAACCAAGACATAAAATCATACTAGCAGATTTCTTAGGGATTTCTCTCACTTCCCTCTAACTTAGAACGTACACTCTTTGCCATATTACTATTATCATCATAGAGGGGGTAGGATATCCTTAACTCCCACTAACATTTTGACCATAAATCTAATTCATAGATCCATCAGTGTATGTCCTAACAGCTGTTCTCCTCTATCTATTTAATTTTCAAAACTAATTTGGCTGATTATAAATCTTTCACTATATCCTCTTTGTGGATAATCTTTCATCATAATTCCATGACCCCATCTGAAGCATTATCTTATAATCAATTAACCTTATCGCGTGTTTTTTTTACCACATAGGATATAGTTAGGTACACCATAAATAAATATTATAGGTCCTCTCTAAAAAATATAAGCCTTCCTGCTTCTCACTTCCATATCTTCTAGTTATTTTCAAACATGCTCTCCCTCTAGTCATATCTTTTTTAAAATAAGAAATAACCAAATCATTTTTAACTAATTTCTCCCCCTCTCTGCCTATATATATATATATATATATATATATATATATATATATATATATATATATATATATATATATATATATATATATATATATATATAATCTCTTAAAACCTTATAGGCACCATTGGGTATTTTAACTAATCCTTCGGCCCCTTCAAATGTATGTAATATTTATCTTATGGAGTACTAATTAGCAAGTGAGCATATCTAATCATTGTTGTAAACTCAACTTTCTATTCTTCAAGCTCAATCAAATGAATGCCTCATGCATTTATTATCACATTAATGGAGGTATGAAACAATCTATAAAGGTATTAATGAACTCCTCCCACGTGATCTATGAATTCACTTTTCCTTGAAACTTATCTCATTGCTATCCTATCCACCATCTCTTTGCTTTACATTAAACTAAAAAAATAGCTAGTGGTACTTTCCTATTCTCAAAGTATTATATGCTGTAAAACATTTTATTTATACTTATTATCCAATCTTCGATAGTTTGTGGCTCTACAGTACCATTCAATAGGAAAAGATTCAACATTTAGAACATCTATCAATTTCTACCTTCTTTTTTTTACCTTTTTTCATACTATCTACTCCAGACATTACTCATATGTTATGCAATCAAACTGGCAAATTGTATCATTAAATTTTAAAACACTATAATAGTTGTTTCACTTTACTCATTTTGTACATCTTAAAGATTTGGGTCAATTTATACACTTATATAGTTCTCTTTCAAATGATATAATTTATTTAAAATTATTTTAGAATATTGAGATAAGGCATCATCTCAGCAATCATCAGGCATTATATATAAAAGGAGTGTAGAAGGCTCAACAATTATTTATTTAGCAGATCCCTATTTCAGATTTTCTAATTACTCCTTAAGTATCACAACATCACTAGATTTAATATTTTTCTCAAGCCACTCCTTCAATGTGATATAATTTTTCAATTCATGACCTTAAATCAAGTAAGATGGACGGTAATTATGGTTCCCCAATTTGCTAACTTCTTTTAGCCTCATAAGGCCAAGAATTTAAACTCGTCTTTCTTCTGGAAGTTCTTAAAAATCCTTTTAATTACATCTCTTTTAAATGAATATGATTTTTTTTAGAGGGCTTTAAACTTCTCTTTACTCTCTTCTAGAGTAAGATTGGATCAAGGTCTAGATGACTAATTAAACTATGATTTATTAGGTTGTTGATACTTAGGAGTGCATGCTACATTTTGTATTTCTACCTTCATTAGTTGTTTACCTATATCTACTATACAAGATTTCTCATATTTCTTATCCAAGACCTTGTAGGATTTTAACTCTTAAGAATTTAATGAAGACATATATTTTAAGAATGATTAATTACAAGCTTTCTTTGGAGTTTAGAGGCTTTTTTCAACAACTACTCAAATATCTATATGGTAAGCCCTTTGATCGAAAAGGCTATCAAACGATGAATATTTGTGAGGAGAATTTTTATAGCATGTTGCTCTTTCAATTGTGGTTCATACTCTATACTATGGTTCTTCCATCTTAAGATATACTCTACCAGATGCTCACCATGTTTTTACTTCTCAATAACCAAATCCTCAAAGGTGACATGGTATCTTACTCCAGCAAATGTTTAGTGACTAGACTTTCTAATTTAAAAAGGTAAGATGGATCCAATAGATATTTTAGTATACCATTCAAATGTAACTCCTTCCACACTACCCATAAACTATTTAACAACATTGCATCACTTCCCTCGATGTTACAATAACTTGTTCTAACATGTGTATGATGCTATTTAGGGTTACTTGTGCCATAAACTTTTTTAAATAAAGGAAACAAAAATTTTGCCAGATATAACATTGAACCATATTCTTTTGGGTATGATCATCTATATAAAATAGATGAGGTGCCATGAAATTGTGATAAATTCTCTTTAAAATGCTATTCTACCATTTGTTTGGTGTATATATATTATATGAATTTCCTTTCTAGTTTTACTACCTTACTTTCAATTTATTCACTAACTTCATTCTTATACTCAATATGAGGTGATTTAATGTGAGCTTTGAATAATAAATGCTCTTTATTATATAGCACAACTAAGGCTACCATCATTTCTTCCTTCTTCGTCTTCATTCAAGATATATGCTCATATTTTTTACTTATGTGATCAAATAGATGGTAAAATAAGCCCACTGTATTACATTCCTTTACCTTTGCTTCTAAGAGATTATTTTAGTTTTACCTTTCTATTTATGAGTTGATTCATTAGTATATACCATGCAAATATTACCAAATATTTCCTCCTCATAATACTTCATTGTTGCCATTTCAATGGCCTCTTCTTCATTTGTTTTTGTAATGATATCTTTAAGTTTGTTCATTATTTCTTCTTTAGTTCTTCATGACATGTAATGTGTGTTTATTGAGTATACTCTTTAGCTAATTCAAGATTTATCAGAGCTTTATCTTTAGGATAACTTAATTCCTCTACTACAAGATCTTTAGTTGAAATGAGTGTTGATGAATTGGGTACCATTTAAAGCACCAAACCTTCTTCTCATTAGATGTTGGAGTTGACTGATTTACTTTTTTTATCCTCTTCACATTAGGATGAGAAGATGATTAGATACCTTTTAATAGGTTTTGGTCGACTCTAGGCGATTGAAGAACAAAAGAGTGATGGGAGACTTTAGCTGAGTGATTATTTACATGTTTTGATGTAGGTAAAGATCAAGAGGTATAATAATGATGGCATGAACACCTAAATTTAATTGGTTTATAGGATATGTTTTAATGTTCAACATTAGCTAAATCTGCATAATCATATGTGCTCAAGAACTTCTATTCTATATGATAATTTGGAGCAATAACAAACTCAGCTAATTTTTCTTCTTCCAAGTTCACTTTCCTCCTAACATGGATAGAAAAATCTTCAGTCCTAAGCAATTTTGAATCTGGTCTATCACTGATTATCCCTTTCATACTCTTTAAAAACTCATATTTGGATTGCCAAAATCTAGATGCACACTCCTGAACAAATCTTTTTAGTACGACTTTAAACTTTCTCTTCCTCTCATTTAAGGATGGGACAAAAGGTTTTTTTATAATGCAGGTTATGGAGAGTTCGCAATTCTTTTGATGCATTCCTCTCAAGTTGTAATAGATGAATGATGGAATGGACTTCAGCTAATAGTGGTGAGATAGTAGGAATTTCACCTACTATAGATTCCGTGGAAAAAGATAGAATTATTTCTTATTTTACCAGTTTTACATTCTTAGCACTCCACCTCAATAGATGGTTCTTATTTCTATACTGAGATTTATTTATCTCCATTATAGAAGAAGATAACCAAATCTCAAAAATATTTAACACTGGAATTTTAGAGGGAATAACTAACTTCGTTTTTGGGTTGATAGTAGATTTAGTAAATTTAAGATAAGAGAACATTAAGCTTTTAGTGGCTGCAAGAGAAATCGTAAACCCACCCTCAACTATGAAATCCAGGTTAGGCTTCTTGTTAGATACTTTGTCCATCTTTATGATAGCAAATTCTGAATCATTGACTATAATCAATAGGTTCTTAAAGTTTGAATCAAATTTAATCTTAATGCATTCAGGGATTTAGGATTGATTGAAAGCATTGTTGAGATTATTGGAGAAACTGAAGAAGAGTTTATTCCCTTTCTAAGATTGACCAAAAATTCTATATTAGTTATTGAACTCATTTGCTTTAGATAAGACTATAAATTTAGAGAATTACTCCCAAAATATCCTTAATGAATAAAGTTAGATATATGATTTAAATATGAAATAAATTAATCTTGACCCCACCCAAGTAACCACATCAAGCTACATAGAGAAATCTTTCTATAATGAATTACTAAAGACAAGATGAATGACTGAAAAAGGATTTCAAATTCAAAGTAGATTAAATCTTGATTTTAAATTCATGATTTAAAACAATTAAATTTGACCCAACCCAAAAAAAACCGCAACAAAATACCTAGGGAAATGTAACTAAGATGCAATATTTAAAACTAGGCTATTGATTAAAATTAGCTTTTAAATATTAAGATACAATTCAAGCTAAATTTAATTTAAGGTAAGTTGAGGATTTTAATGTTGATCACATCCACTAAAGGGTGAAGTGAATAAAAGGTACAAGAGAATGAAAGATAGTTTCAACCAACTCCAAAAAGAAAGTACAGTAGCGATGTAAAAGTTTTATCACATCTAAAGATAGAAAGTGAAACATTTCTTTAGTAGAGTTTCCTAAAAAATATGTGAACAAATATATTGTGCACTATATTTTGATTTATATTTTTATAATCAAATTTGCATATCTAACAACATACCATCTTGAAAAAATACTTGGGTTTCAATATCATTTTGAAATAGAAATAAAATTTATTTTTTTTAATCAAACTTAGCATAGAGAATATACTATTCATCAAAAAAGATAGAATGATATTCAACTATCATTTTGAAAATAAAATTAACTATGGATAAAACTTTTATCTATATCAAGAAATTTTTCATCTACTTTAGTAAACTAACATAGTGCTTATTTTTTATTTGCTTTTAGGTCTCTCATAAAAGTAAGCCTCTATAGTTAATTACATCTCAAGATTAATCTTGAGAAAACTCTTCATTAAGTGGTGAATAAATTTCTTTAGATTTAAAGATATCTTTATCAAGGGTATTTATAATTATCCTACATATTAGAAAAGCTCAAAGCCCGAACACTTTTTTTATAGAATTAAATGATGAAAGGTAAAGAGTGCATTAGATTATGGAAAAATAGAAACACTTTTACCTATACTATGTTTGGAATTTATTAATATAAATCAATAATTAATTTTTGGTTAATTTTTATAATTTATTAGATAATCTTGATAATCCTCCTAAAAAGAAAATGCAAGAATTATGCAAAAATGTATGCTGGACGTACTTCTTGGAGTGGATAGATAGCCTAATCACCAAGCTAGTTTGTAAACCATATTTTTCAGGTTTAATGTACGCAAGGTTGGTAGGTTATTTACTTTAGGAAATAAGGTTTAATGTCTAGAATTTAATTAGGATTTAAAGATTCCATGTATTTAAATGCACCTAACTAATATAATTTGATAAAGGGTAATGTGATGATATCATCCAGGATGATAGGAATATCATCCAGGATGATGTGATCAAAAAAATTAAAATTTTGATAATAGAGGGAGGTGATCAGAGGTGCCCTAAAACATAAAAATAAAAAATAAATAAAATATCAAATAAAAAAACACAATAAAAATTATAAATAGAATAAAAAATAAAGCTTTTTTTTATCAAAGCAAGAATATGATAAATTTTCCATGTAATTGATTTAAAAATTTATAAGAAATTGAGTTAACATCATTGGAATCTAAAAAATGGTAGAACAACTTATACTATTAACCCTAGCTCAGACTTCTTATAGGGTAAACCATCTTTTAAAAACAAAGATTTAACTAAGAAAAGCAATTAAATAAGAAAAGGTGATCCATTCAAAAATTCATTCTAGAAAAATATATTATAGAATAATATAACTAAGTCATTAGTCATATTTTTGAAATTTGAAATCAAGTCTTTGAAAATATCAACTGACACATGAATTTTTCTAAGATTTAAAGGTTTGAAAGAGAATGAAGCTTGCTTTCTTGTGGGCTAATTGTGCGCCTCTTATCAATTAGTTGGTGCACTTTGCGCATCTTTTGATTTTTGATACCCTTTGTGTATCTTTCAATTTTTGTTCTTTTTGGGTTCATTTTATGTCTCTATTCATTTTTTTGGAAGCTTCCTCCCTTTTGAAACATTTAAATACTCTCAGTTATGAGAATATCTTCTAGATATTAGAGAAGAAAAACTCACTTTCTAATATAAGGAAGAGTAAACCAGAAAGGAGAATCAAATTCATTTGATAAATACAATGACAAGATTAAGAAAGCTTGAAGGTGATTTAATGACTTTGAATATTATTTATATACGATGGATTATTGTAACAAGATAGAAAGGTCTCAATCATAAAATCCAGTTGTTAAATTAAGATAGACTTTTATTTAGAAAAGAAAATTACACTGCTAAATGGAGTTAAGAGGAAGGGGAACAATCAATGGTGTTTCTCTCTTTAATTGATTTTGGGATTTCAATCATCGACTACAAATTTTCAAAAAATAAAAATAAGGCATGAAATATCATTTTAGAAGTGACCAAAAGAAAAACTGAATGAAAAATTGGAACATCAGAAATAAAAACATAGAGAATAAAAGCAAATACAAATCAATAATTAAAACTAAAAACAAAAGAATAGTCAGAAAGAAAAGAAAGAACAGAAAACAATAACAAATAATTTATTTGAAAACATAAAATTTAGAATTCAGTAAGCATCAAGTTCAAGTATTTATATCATTCACACCTAATCTGGTCCTTAAGATGCTGAATGTGTCTTTTGCATTCGCTGTCTAGGTACCACATGTCACATAAGGTTTATATGAGAACACACCTATAAAATCATCAAACATCAGATTTAGGAACCCAAACAAGTGTGGATCCCTTATTATGGAAAGAAGAATGCAATACATGTGTATTATACTATGAATCATGCAATTTGGATCTCGACACCCAATGTGTACTATAATGAACAGTGCAAATGTGTGAGATGTGTCCTAGCATGCCACATGAAAATATATCGAACACCAAGAAAAGGGTGTACTAATCTATTTGGGGTATAATGCCTCTTCCTAGATTTCAAGACTTTTGGCTTTGGATCAGGATTAAAAAATAGTTCACGTGTGGGTAAAATCCTATTTTCCTCAAGTGCTTTTAATTCAGCTTTAAAAAATTAGTTAGCACTTTCTAAAACAACATAATCAACTTTCCAATAGTGCTCCCTACTTTTATATTCATCAATCTATGTTTTAAAATCATTTTCAAGTGCAGTGTAGGATGCTTTCAATGAATCATGCTCAATGACCAACTCAAAATGCTTTTTTTTAACCGTTAAGTAATGACATGTGATTGCTATCAAGTATAGAGCGATCTTTAAGCCACACTTCATGCTCTTTTAGCGAATTTAAATATTCTAATTTTAGGCTACCATGCCATTTCTTAAGTTTTCTGTATGATGCATGAATTTTCTCAGAAACTTTAAATAATTGATTATATGTTAGTTCACATACCTCTTCGTGATTAGAATGACCAAGATGATCATCCTCCATCAAACATAAGTTTTTTGTCTCCTCCTCAGCTTCAGTCTCCAAGGAGTTAGATGCAGAATTCATCCAAAATGCCTTTTGAAACTGCTTCTTATCCTTTCTAAACTTGAATTTCACCTCACTCTTCTCCTTATTTGAGTAAGCCTTAAGTGTAGAACATTCAGATTTCACATGTCCTAGCTTCCTACATTCAAAATAAATAACATCAGACAAACCTTTAGAATTCTTGCTACTCTTACCTTTGTTTTATTTCCGACGGTTCTTTTGTTTCTTCCTTAGAAAGCTTTTGAATTGCCTAGTTATTAAGGCAACTTCATTACTTTCAAACCCAGAAGAATTAGTATCCGAATCATTAGCTTTTAGCACCACCATTTTCTCTTTCTTTTTATCACCTGCATCAAGTTGTCTTTGGTTCATTCTTTGCTCGTAAGCAATGAGTAATCTAAGAAAGTTATCAATAGAATAAGTATTCAAATCTTTGGATTCAATGATAGTAGTTATCTTAGTATTAAAGGAAGAAGTCAAGCATCTCAAAATTAATTTAACTTTTTCATAGTTAGTTAGCTCTCTCCTAAGGCATGCAGTGAGATGATAATTTGAGTAAACGATTCACTAGGTTTTAGGTGAAAAAGTTTGTAGTCATGCAGTAAGATACTCAACCTAGATTACTTATTTTCACTTGTACCTTCAAAAGTAATTCATAATCTATCCCTGATTTCTTTACCAGTAGTACAAGTTGAAACACACATGTAATCTTCAGACTTCAGTGCACAAAAAAAAGTTTAAACATTTTGTATTAAGTTGTGCTAAGTCCCTATGATCAATAGTCCATTCAGTAAAAAAAAATTTAGTATTTATGCCATTAACTTCACATGATGGTGGTGAAAAACCTTCTTTAACAAGCATCTCACTATGATAATTTATAGATTGAAAAAACATGGACATGCAAGTTTTCTAGAAATCAAAAGGTATATTATCAAATATTGATGGTCGAGTAATGGAATACCCTTCCGCAGTATTTCTATTACCAAACTTAGCCATAGATCGAAATTCAAAACTTTTCAAAAATTATATTTTATGAATCCAGCTCTGATACCATTAGAAAGTTTGTTAGGGATATTAAGCCCTTATGAACTAGCTCGAGGCTAACCAAGAGGGGGGGGGGGGGGGGGGGGGATGAATTGATAGTTGTAAAAAATCTTAAACAAAAAGCACAATCTTTTTGAAATATTTTAAAACATAAAACATATGATCACCCTTAAGAAAAATAAAGTGCATAAATGTAATAAGAAAGAGCACACTAGATTTTATAGTGGTTAGGTCAACTTAACCTACGTACACTCCTCGAAGCCTCTCCTTCGGGTAATACACTAAACTATGTGACTCTCCTTCTGCTCCCACAGTAAGGCAAAGAAGCCTATACAAAATGCCTTTCCACTGACCCCGATGAGGAAGAGAACCCGATTCCTTTCGCTTCTTCCTTATGTAAGAAGAGAACCCGACTCCTTTCATTTCCTTAGGAAGTAGGCAGAGAACCTTAGCCAATTACTAAAGAATACCTCCCTAGAGCCTCCAAAGAACCATGGACGATGGCTTGAGAAGATGACTCGAAACCTTGCTTGGAGCAACCTTTATGAAACCCTTAAAAACTCCCCCTCACAAGATCCTCTCTCTCTCCTAAGCTCTCCCTCTCCTTCTCTTGGATCTCTCTGGTGAGGACAATATAAAATGATAAAATCTTGAGTAAATAAGAGATCTTATATATAAGGGCTTCAAATTTTCACCTAAATTACAAATAACTAACAAAGATCGTCAAGGACCACCAAAGATCATCCTTTATGATCAGTACATTTTATGCCCTTTTTGCCAAGATGATCTAGGAGGGGCTAGATGATTAGAAGATTTATTTATTCTGATCATCTAGTTTGATGAGTATATCATCCTGAACGATTAGTTTGGAATATCAAATATCGTCTAGAACATCGCTCTCTTCAGACAGAATTTAAACATTGAATGATGAAAAAATAAGTTATCGTCCAGGTGGATTCTTGGATTGTCCTGTATAAAATTTATCAAACACGTCATTTTATTGATTAAGGATGACTTAGGAAGAAACTAAGGTTTTTTAACTTGTCGTCCAGGCCGATCTTGCGATCATCTAAGACGATATGATCAATCAATCAAATCTTAATCACTTTCCTTAATCATCAAACTAGTTTAGGCATAATTGTAATACATCGTCTAGGATAATGTTCTGTATAATGTCTAAAAATAATAACATGCCTAAAAGAGTTGGTGATTTTTCTTTCTAATTTGAGCTTATCATCCAAGACAATGTGAATATCATCTAAGATAAATTGCTTAATTTGTCTATCTTAATAAGGATGTCCTAATTAGGTTTTTTATTTTTAATTGATCGCCTAGGATGATTTTGGATTGTCCTGTACGATGTGATCAAAAATTGAAAAACTCTTAAGCCTACATAATTTCTCCCCCTAAGTGTGTATGTGCAAGGTTACTTAACATCAAGATCCATGTTATTACATTTGAATAAAAAAAAGGTAAAAATATTGGAAATACACTTACAGACTGACTCAATCCTAATCTACCCAATCTTAAGCTGGCTTGATTTGCAATTGACCTTATGGACCTGAAGCATTAGTAGGTAGGGAAATAGTAGAAAAATAGTATTTCCAAAAATGTTTGCTATCATCAAAATTATAATCCTTGAATCCAAATTTGGAAGACGAGACCTTCCGGTTCGACTTGATTGTATTAGGGTTTATGTTCATCACCTCAAGTATTTATTTGTCGAGCTAGAATAAGGGATGTATAAACATGATCTGGGTAATGGAGTATATTTTTTATTATAAACAAATAATTTTAAAGCTCTACCTTCCCTAAATAATTCTTATTTTTTATTTGGTATATAAAAATAATAAATCTCACTCAATATACACAAGTATATGTATTGATTAAAGTAATAAAGTGATTTAGTAGAGTGTCAAACGCACGAGAAAGTTATTTTCTAAAAATTATCTAATAATGTTTACTCTAATTGCAATATTATCCTACGAAAATAAAAATATTAGTTGTGGAGGTTCAATCGCTAAATAAAAATAGTAAATATAATTTAGATAATATCTAAATAAAGTATTTTGGATTGATGAATAGAAATTGCATATCTTTCCTAATGAAATTCTTATTTGTAATGAGAATTAGATCAAATGCATTACTCGATCTTTATCGAGATTGTAGGGTTAAAAATGATATCTTTTAACCTCTTATAGTTGTATCATCTCCATAAGAACCTATTATATTATACATCCTACGTATAGGTATACAAACTTACTTTTTTATATTCGTGGTTATTTTTGTATTTCTCCCTCAAGACTATACATCACACAAGATTTTAACTACACATATGGACACTAAATGCATTATTTAAAGAGAAAAAAAATATTGGAAACATTATTTAATTTTGGAGAAGAAGAATCTTCATTTGTTCTTAATATATTCTCTACATCATCAATCCAAAATTAGAAAATTAGCTAAGCATGAAGAAAAGATAAGAAACTCAAATTTTCATTAAAATAAAAGATCAATAAAAGTAGAAAACAAAGATATCTCCATGAATTATCAATATTCCTTCTCTACACTCCTTCCTTAATATATTATCAAAATGGAATGTTTGATCATGAGTTTAAACTAAGATTTAGAAATTCTGGTGCATTGATAATCAACGAAGTAGGTTTTATTCAACCTAAGAAACAACTAGATTATTCTGGAAAAAGAAATAAGGTTCTTGCGGAAATCGCAGATGTTTCGCGCAAAGTTTCTGTCTTGCAGAAAGATTCAAAAATTGGTTACCAATCTGTGGTTACTGATGCAGAGGTTTCAAAATTAAATTTCAATTTGGCATTAATTCCTATTGTTACTGTCTCGGCTCACCCAGACATGGTTTTGGATGGAAGCATTGTTGATAAGGTTAATGAAGAAATGATGGAAATTCGAAGATTTGAAGGTAATTATGAAAAGGTCCGAGAATGTATATTAGCTGATCTGGGTAATTGCAGTAAACAATTGGAAAAATCGGAAGTCCAACCAAGCAAGGCGGATGGCAATGGATTTCTTGAAAGCAATTCTATTATCTCTAATATCAAACCTGAAAGCAATATGGAAAATTGTATTCAACAAAAAAGTTGCTTGAAAGCGCCAGAGATGAGTAAGACAGTTGGGAATGTCTGGAGGAAGAAATCTAATATTCTAGTAGCTGATTTGAATCTTGGAGATGATTTCATTACTGATGGGTCGGTTGTTAAACTCAACATTGATAAGGAATTGGAGAAAGCTAATAAGCTTAAGAAGTCTATGGTTATCAATATTTTTGGGGATAATATCCCATTTCATATTATCAGTATTGAATTAAGAAGACAGTGGAGCATTTTTGGGAAGTTTCATTTAACTCTACTTGGTTTAGGTTGGGTTCTATGTGCATTTGAAGAACCTGAACCGTTGGAGAAAATTTTAACTTCAGGACCTTGGAATGTCAATGGGAACATTGTTGGGATGGACAAATGGTCTCCATCATTCAATCCTTCTTCATTCAAAGGCCTTACGACTCCCATATGGATTTGAATGCCAAATCTCCCTCTTCATTGTTGGGACGAATTTAATGTTTGTAGAATTGCATCCAGGGTCGGATCTCCCTACCTTATTGATGGAAACATGTTCTAGTGGAGTAGAAGAGAGTTCGCAAGAATTTGCGTTCGTATAAAGCTTGATGAAAAATTGCCTCTTAGAGTTTGGGTGGAAGGAAAATTTGGTAAGTTTTATCAAAACATTGAGTATGAAAAGCTTCCTACATTTTGCTTTTAAGTGTGGGAAGTTAGGACATTTGCAAGAAGATTGTCTGCGAAATGGTTTAATTTCTACTCAATGCCCTGTTAAAAATACTAATCAAGCACTGGAAAAATCTTCTATTATTGTTGAAAAAGAAGCAAATGCAGGAACTCTGGAGGAGGATAAATATGGACCTTGGGTCCATGTCAAATATGGAATGAAATATTTTAAGAATACAAGGCCAAAGCAATCAAGTTTTAAGCCGGTTTTTAATGCTATTACTAGCATTATACCTGGGAATGTAGTTAAGATAAACACCATACAAAAGAATGCTAAATCTACTACTCGAGACAAGAAAGGGGATTATCTGGAGTCTCGTTCTGCCCATTCTAATGAATGTTCAAAAATTTGATCAACACAGCTGCTGATGATTTGAATACCATGAATGCTGGAAAAATTCAGAACATGGAAAATATGCAAATAGTTCCATAACAAGGTTTGGTTCCAGAAACTGATGTTTCATTAAGCTCTACAAACAAATTTGAAGTTCTTAACTCATTATTGGAGGAAGGAGAAATTGGAGAGATTGATAAAACACTTAATAGTTGCAGTAATAAGGTTGATCCTACTGAATCTGATAAAGTGAAACAATCGGATTCAGGTTCTGGGAAAAAGGATTCTATTGGAGGGAATTCTTCAATAAGTAAGAAAAGAGGTGTGAAGCAATTAAAAGGACTTGGCTCTATTAGATTGATTTCAAGAAACAGGAGAGCAGATAATGAAATTAAGGATAAAGTGGGGAAATCATCCCATCTTATCCATCAATGACTTCTCTAATTTTTTGGAATTGTAGAGGAGCTAGAAAGAGGAAAGCTTATCTTTATCTAAAGGAGGTTGTTAAAGATTTTGATGTTATTTTTGTAGGATTGCTTGAGACAAAATAATCTTCTATAAACATTAAGGACATTGATTCCTTAATTGGATCCGGATGGGATTATTTTCATGTTCCTTCGGAAGGATTATCAGGTGGTATTGTGGTAGTTTGGAAGAGCAGCATTGCTTTATTTAAAGTTATGGATTATTCTTCTCTATTTATTTGTGGTGAGTTGGAGATTCCAAACAAAGGTAAATGGAGGATTGGTATATTTTATGGAAGCACAGATCTTTAGAAAAGAAGGTTACTTTGGGAGAGATTATAGCTTCAAACAAAAACTGATATGCCTCTGTTGATAGGAGACGACTTAAATTGTTTTCTTTCAAAGAATGACAAAAAGGGTTGAAGAAGATTTTATTTTTCTTTAGGTTCCAAAGAAATGAAATCCTTCCTTTCTTGTAATGATTTGCATGAAATTGGCTTTGTGGGACCAAAATACACTTGGTGTAATAACAAAAATGGTGGAGACCATATCCTAGAAAGGTTGGATAGGTGCTTTGTAAATTCTATGGCTCTTGGCTTGTCTCAACATTTGGTTGTAAGGCACCTTTCCAGAGTTGCTTCCGATCATTCTCCAATTATGGTAAATCTTTTTCAAACTTCTCCAAAGGCCAATAGAGCTATTAAATTTGAAGATATATGGGCTTCACACCCAGCATCTACCAAAGTTGTGAGGGAAGCTTGGAGTAAGAAAGCCTTTGGATGCCATGCACAAATTCTGAATCTGAAATTAAAAAGAGCCATTAAATCCCTATTTTTTTGGAGTAGACAGAAGATGAAAACGTTGAATCAACAGAAGGAAGCTCTTAAGAAAGAAATTTGGGATCTCCAACTTAAAGAAAGTGAACAAGGCTTTCTCACGGTGGATGAACTTTGGTTACTTAAATCCAAAATCAATGAGCAAAATTCTACTCTAGCTCATTTAACTACATGGTGGAGCAAAAATCAAATGGTGGATAGAGGGAGATTGCAACTCAAACTTCTTCCATTCTTCTGCTAGTGCTAGAAGAAATAATAATTTCATCAATAGCATAAGAGGTGTTGATGGAAGAATGGAAGAGGATCATGATCGTATTGAAGAAGCTATGATGGAATTTTCAAAGGGAAATGGCAACAGAGAAATTGCAACATGGACGGCTGGCCAGAAACTACGAGCTGCTTGGATAAAGAAGATAGAAATTGGTTAAACAATGATTTCACTTTGCTGGAAGTTGAAAATGCTATCAAGTCTTCAGGAGGTTTCATTGCCCCAGGTATGGATGGCATAACCTATTCTTTGATTAAAATTTATTGGAACATTATTAAAGTTGAGCTATGGAATGCAATGCAACAATTTTTCATGACTGCGGTTATGTGTGAGAGCTGGAAGGAAACTCTCATAGTTTTAATCCAAAAAGTGATTAATCCCATTATACCTTCAAACTACAGGGCAATTAGTTTGTGTAATACTCTTTATAAAATTACAGTGAAATTTTTGTTTAATAGAATGGCAGGTATCATTCCAAAACTTATTTCTAGAGAGCAAGCTGTATTTGTATCTGGAAGGTCTCTTAATGACAACGTTCTATTGGCTCAGGAGATTTTCCACAAATTTAGGTATTCAAAGTCTAACAAAGGCCTTGTTTCTTTCAAAATTGACATGGAACAAGCATATGATTCCATGGGCTGGCAAGCTTTGAACAAGGTCTTATATTATTTCAGATTTCCTGAAAATTTCTATAAACTATTAATGGAGTGTGTAAGAGATCCTAAATTCTCTTTGTTAATCAATGGAAATTGGTCCCCTTGAATAAAAGCTTGTAGTGGATTTCGGCAAGGATGTCCTCTATCGACTTATCTCTTCATTCTTTGCTCTCAACTCATGTCTAATATGTTCCAGATTTCTCCTAATGGTCCAAAAATTTCACCTTTACTTTACGCTGATGATATCATTATTTTTTCGGAAGCTAAGCTTAAAATGGTGAAGAAGATCAAAGGATTGGTTAAGAAATTTTGTGATTGGACTGGGCAAAAGGTGAATAATGGGAAATCAATGATTCTATGTGGAACCTCGGTTAAGAGGAGAAGAAAAAAAAAGAAATTTCCAAAATCATGGGTTTCAAAGTGGTTAAGGAATTTAATTATCTTGGTATCAAGATAGCTTTGAGAAGACTGAAGAAATTTAACTTTCAATTCTTAATTCATAAAGTCCTGAAAATGTTGAGCATATGGGGAAGCAAATTTATCTCCTTAGCCAGAAGAATTATGCTTGTGACGATGGTCCTTCTTTCTTATCCAACATTCTACTCTACTCTTTCCTTGATTCCTAAAGGATTACTTTATGAGATTGAAAAGCATTGTAGAAATTTTATCTGGAACAAAAATAGTGGAGAACTTGGTCTTCATTATGTTAGTTAGAACTCTTTGTGTGACCCGGTGATGTATGGGGGACGTGGATTACATTCCTACACTAAAAAGATTGGTCCTCTTAGAGCAAAATTGGCCTGGAAATACACCACACATAAAGATTCTCTGTTAAATAGATTTCTTTTTCCTAAATATGGTCTGCTTGGTGATATGAAGAATGGTAGAAGATCTAATTCATCTTTTTGGAAAATTATCATGAATGGATGGAAATTCCTCAAACTGATTGTGAGATGGGAAATCACAAATGCTGACTCAATTGATTTATTCCAGGATACCTGGATTTTAGATAGAAGCTTAAATGGCTGGCCAACGTTTGTAGTTCTGGATGATAGTATGGAAAGAAATAGAAGAGTCAATTCTCTGATTTCAGATAATTGCTGGAATTTAGATGAATTGAATAAATCCTTTGGAAAGGATCTTGTAGAGATTATCAAAAACATTCAAATGAACTCTTCTGAAAGTGATGACCGAATGGTGTTGATAAAATCCTACTCTGGAATGACTATTTCAGCCATGGCATATGCAGAATACTATGATAATTGTGATAAACATTTGTACTGTAATTGGATCAAGGAGGCAAAACTGAATGCTAGAGTAGAAAACTTTTGGTGGAGCTTATTTAACAATGCAATTCCAACTTTTCAGCTACTTTCTAACCGAAAATTGCAAACAAAGATCCTATGTCCTAGAGGTTGTAATGAGCTCGAAGATTTGAATCATGTGACTAACAGATGTACAAAAATTTCTGAAGTTTTCAATTGTCTTTATTAATGGGGTTTTGGAATTCCGGTTTTTTGAAATTATGGAATATAGATGCAATTGGTTAATTGATCAAAATGCTCTGTTATATAACATTAACTACAGTTTTGTATTTCTAACCTTGAAAGAACGGAATGAAGGTGTTGATGGAAAGACTGAACGGACTGCTTCCTTTATTGCTTCGGAAGTAATTAGTTTTGCTACAGTTTCTACAGGATGGAAATTCTTATGCCCGGGCCGGTTGGATGTTAATCAGCAAATGCTGTTGGAAACAATTTGGCATCCTCCTCCACCTGGTTTGATCAAGATTAATTTAGATGCTTCTTTGTTGAGATCTAACAAAGGAGGCATTGGAGGTGTTATACGAGACTATAAAAGCAGATTTCTTCTAGATTTTGGCAAGCCTTGCATTCATTGGGATATAGCATATTTGGAGCTTCTAGCAATAGAGATGATCAAGGATATCATTCAAGATTGGATGCTTTAGTATAAAGGTATCATCATTGAAGGAGATAGTGCAAATATTATGAAGCTCATTCAAGAGACAATGAAGAAAGGTGATCAAAATTTACATAATCTTGCTTTTCTGCATGAATTCAATTTAGTTCTTTTCAATTGTATAGATAGAAAATCTAATAGGTTAGCTGATCTTTGTGCTAACTTCGCTGTTTTTCTTCTTTTATTTGGGATAACATGGTGCTTGATAAGATTCCTTCTTCATTCTTAAAAATTTTGAAGGAGGAATCTAAGGTAGTACTCTTGTAATTTCTTTGCTTTTCCGTTTCTAATGCATTCCTTGCTTTCTTCAAAAAAAACTGGCACTACGACATTTGAATGATCAGCGTCACTGTGCCCATCAAATGAAAAAAATAGTGTTACGCTAATGTTTTCAGCCCACTGTAGAGCTTGATAATTATTGAACTCATTCTTATCATGAGGATAAAAACTCAAATTCCATCAATAAAATAAAGATTCTAGTTCAAATGAAAAATTTTAGATCAAAATTCAAGGTTAAAGGCCCAAGTCCTATGACCCTTTTTGGGTGATTTTTCAATCACCTCAAAACCCAATCAAATGATCCCCAATTCTCGATCTATAAATTTTATATTTATTAGGCATGTCCATAGAGTAAATCATCCAAATTTGAGGTAATATGAGATCTCTAACCCTAGAAACTTGATTGAAATTCAAAGGCTACAAAACCTTCACATATATATAGCCTATGCCATTAAACTTTATATCTTATGGAATTTGACCTTGGGACCTTTCCCAATACCTTTGAGTATGTTTATATTCATAATTATGACATTTAAAACAAAACAATTGAACTTTGGTGGACCCTAATTGACCCATAGTTGATGGGACCAAAATGACAAAAAATTCCCTTTAGGGAAAAATTAAAGTTATCTCTAAACTTCAATATGGCCTAATCAAAATAAGACATCGAACATCTTCCAATGTATAATAAAAATCATTAGGAGTGTATGAAGTCAAAACCAAAGTTTTGGTGTGACCTGGTTGACCAAGTCAACCAAGGCTGAACAAAATGCCCTTCAATGGCCCAAATAGGCATTTCATGCAAGGAGACCTCACCATTGCTTGGGACCACCTCCATTAGGTTCAAATTGTCATTTTGAATATTTTAGATGCAATTCTAACCCTTGGTTTGACCTAGTTAACTAGATCAATCATAAACCATAACTATTAGCTTTAGTGCAATGCCCAGCTCAAGGCATTAACCCTCTGATCTTCATTAAACTTCTTTGAACACAACTCTTAATGAAATTTCCAAGATTGGTCACCCTCATATATTTAATAGTTGAATTGGTTAGCTAAACCCAAGTTTGTTCAAACTTAACCTTTTTGGCTCAAATCACTACATGCCTTCAAATCAAACCCCATCAAGCCTTCAATACCACTTCACATCATGGTTTGATTACATTTAAACTCTTTATGAGTCAAATCATGAGGAATTTTGACCAAGATAACTCAAAACATTTGGTTTCACTCCACATTACATACATTCATTGAACCTAGCCCTCTTGATTCTTCCCAATCTAACTTAAGAGCAACTACACTCCCTCAGGTCTACCTAGCAATTCTAATTTGTTGTTAACTAGTTAAAAATGTTAACTACGAGCCCAAGCTATCACCTCCAATCAAATACTTCATAAGATCTGTCTCCTTTGATATCCTCTAGCCTAATATTTTTATATAAGACTTAAACCTCAAAGAAATTATCTAACCTAAGCTCAGGCCTTGGCCTAGCCCAAAAGGAAAAGAATGGTCCCCCATCATGTAGAGTCATCCAATGGGAATATGTTTTTTCCAGCCTTTCCCGATGCTCCCTAATTACTTAAGAAATGTGTAGAGCATCCATGGAAATGCTCTGATGCATCTTGGCCATGTAATTTGAATAGTAGGGCTTAAGGATACTCAAAAAGCTAAAACTCTTCATTCTGCCATAACCTAGCCCGCAAGATCTATTCAGCTGAATTTTTATTTTGTTTCTCATCTTCATATATCCCAACACTTTCCTAAATCAAACCCACTAGCCATTTGTTTCCAGCAATGAGCTTCTGACCACCACTTCCTTGAAGTCTATCAAAACCTAGTAGCTCATGTTCAAAACCATTTTGGAGGTTCAGTCCTTTTAGGCGATTGATTTTTGATAATCTAAAAGCTAAATATAAAATCAAACATTAAAAACTATCTATCCAATCTTGGTATATCTCAAACCCTTACTTAGGGCACATGGTTTAAACTGGTTTTTGAAAAGCCCATTTATTCCAAATAAACACTTCCCTACTAATTTCTCTTCACTCATAAAAGTTTTGTTTAATTCATTAAGTTTTATTGAGTGGTTTAAGATAATGAATTTTTTTTCTATTTTAATCACAAAATTTTCACAAATTCATAGTAAGTTAAATACTTGGCAAAAAATAATGTGAAACCACTCATTTTGCTCATAATTTCATGACTTTTGATTAAAAATCCATTTCAGCTCATGATGATTGGGCATTAAAGGGTATGCTTATTTTCCTAATTTCCTTCATTTCTCACTTAATACTCATTCAATCAATTTTAAACTTAATAGCCATTAATTCTTATGTCATGTGCTACTAATAGAAAAAATTTTAAAATTATTTTACGTATATTTGAATGTTGATTAAATTTGCATTAGTATAATTCACAATTAACCTCATATCTTTAAATTTTCATTTTGAATTTATCTTGGCTTCATTGCACTCATTCTAACCTTCTTTTAGAACATTAAACAAAGCATAAGTATGGGAGAAGTGAAGCACTAATCAAATTTGATACAAGTGTCTTGGTTAATTGCATGTGATCTTTCCTTTCTATCTTGCACAATAATCTTTTAAGAACTTATTCGCTTGCATTTAAATTCTTTTGGTAAATTTTATGGCATGTTTTTTGTTTATCATAACATTTTAGAAACAATGATCTGGGGAAGTTATTCCTTAGGTGGATTTTCAAGTGTTGGATCATGGTTTGGCTAAATGCTTTAGAATTCACCACTTCTAATGCACTTAGGCTTAGATCACATGATTGGCTTGTTGTGGTTGTCTATATAAATATGTTGAAGGGTTAAATGAACCAATTTTTAATCCATTCAAACTCTAGTGTCACTTAAGGACAAAAATTAAGGAAAATCTTTAGGAATTTAGAAAAATCTTAAAAAATTTAAATATTCACCATATAGGTAAAACTCAAAACTCATAAACTTAGTGATGTTACATACCTTAGGTTTTAATTTCACTAAATTTTGAGGACATTAGGCTAGGAAATTAGTTAAATAAAAAATTACCCCTAAAAACTATAATAATTGAAATTAAATAAAAATACAAACAACATGCCAAATTGCTCATAATTAAACCCTTTATATAGAAAAATTTAAAGCCACTTCACTTGACTTTATAAATTAAGCTTAATATAAAAATTAAGATAAATTAATAATAAATTAAATTAAATAATTAAAAAATTATTAAAAATACAAAATACATTCTAAACTCTTGAAAACACTCATACAAGACAACTTTGACCTTTAGGAGTAATTTTAAGAAGTAGGGAGTGAGTTGGTGCAAAGACAATAAAATCTCTTTAATTAAGCAATTACATAATTCAATTAAACCCCAAAACTTCATAATTTTATAATTAATTGTAGAAAACTCAAAATTGAGAAAAACATCAAAGGCATTGGACTACTTTAAGGTTCTAATATTTATTAAAAATATCAAAATTTTAGAAATTATAAAAAATTAAAAAAGTCAACATTTTTGTCAACTCTAGTTCAAAAATGAACCCAACCTTGAAAAATCATAAATGATTACAGAAAAATCAAAATCCAGCAAACTTTGTGTGATTTTGCTCATCTTAGGATCTAATATTTACAAAAAAAAATTAAAACTCTAGAACTTAGTCTATATCAAAAAGTCAAAATTGGTACCCTTTATTTAATAATTTAAATTAATTCATAAAATTTGAAATTTTAGCAAATAATCCAAACTCTATCAAACATTAATCCAATAATTAAATCAAATATCCAATCCCAAAATGTACAAAAAAACTCTTTTATTGAAATATTTAGGATGGACTACCTCAAGCGATGGGGCTACGTGTCCTACGGAGACAGGCTTTCTCTAGCCTGTGGTGACAATGTAACGAATGGATTTAATGGTGTGCAAACTATAAAACCAAATGATCATTAATTACCTAACAAAAACTAAATTATTAATATAGCTACAATAAATTAGTTTTTAGGATGGATTATCTCAAGCTAAGGGGCTATGTGTCATATGGAGGCCTTATTCCTAAAGCCCATTGTGATAAAGCCATGAAACAGTTCATGAAAAATAAAAATTTATGAATATAATGAGTCAAATCAGCAACCAATTGACCTAAAATATATCAACCCTTAATTTCAATAAATTAAAAAGTATTAATCACTATTAGGTAACCCTTGCTTATGAGGCTATTAACTAGCCCTAAGGAAGGTTAAATAAAGTTCATTGTCCTCGTATAAAAAAAGTGAATAAGCACTCCAAAATTAAAATTCCTCCGAAAATAAACATCATGCCATTAATAGTTTAACTTGATGTAAATTCCCTAGGATACACAATAAAAAGAATAAAATGCAAGAAAACTTTATCAACTACCCAAGATATAATACATCTAAGCCACATAGTTTGATGCACACACCTTGGATGGTTTGTTAGGAAAACTAATTCTAGTTTAAGGCTAAGCTAATATTCTTTCTTTTTATGCTACTTGTGTGCCGAGGTTTTTCATGTATTTTGCTGCATATTGGTTGCTATTATTTATGTTTTTTAATGATGCCTTATAATGTGATTATTTTATTATTATTTCAAAGAATTATTGTGATAGATGTTAGATTTATCTTAGGTTATCAATGATCTGGATGCTCAAAAATTTTTTTTGCAGATGGTAGTGCTCACATAAGGCTAAAAATTAAAGGGATATAAATTACAATTTAACTAACAAATTTTTAACAGTTGCTAAATATACTAAGGCCCCTTAAAATTAAAAGAGCATGGCCAAGTGATTTTGATTCTCTCAAATGTGAATAATTAAAAATACATAACTGCTTGGGATGATTTTAATGGTTTTGATTATAACTGCTTATGATAACATGTAGGTTATCTAAAATCTTTTAAATTTTTAATGGGTATTTTAAATTTAATTGAGTTATGAATGTTTACTTTAAATGGGATATTAGTCATCCAATTTAAAGTCTAAAAATAACGGAAATATACCTTAAGGGAGAGTTACTTTCATTTGGAGATTCAAATTAGGTTGATTTAAAAATTCAAAGAGGAAAGAAACACCCCTTCTGGAATATACCTTAAGGGAGAGTTACTTTCATTTGGAGATTCAAATTAGGTTGATTTAAAAATTCAAAGAGGAAAGAAACACCCCTTCTGGAAGGGGTTCTTTTCAATTGGATACTTGGACCCAATGATTCCAAGGAGCTCATAGAAGGGAGGAAAACAAAGAAATGAAGACTTCAATAGAAAAATATAACATTTTTAAATTATTTGTGTCATTCCTTGGATTAGAATATGAGTTATTTTTTGTGGCACCCGACTACTTTTAATTTATGCAGATCTTGGGTTATGATTAAGTAGCATATGCCACGTGGATATTATATTTACTTGATTTATGTTGATTATATGATTTGATAAATATGCTTATTTTTGTGTATTACAAGTTTCATAATCTTTCTAAGTTTCTTAATTTGCATCCCATTTTTATTTTAGCCTGGTGGATTTAGGCTCTTTAAGGACCAAAAGTTTTCTACTCATAACTAAATAAAATATTTATGCCAATATAAAATGGGATAAATAATTTTAAGAAGTAAGCTTGGGATCACTGAGGGTCTCATACATTCATATTTAATATTCTCCTCCTTATAAGGCACCTCTACACTTGCGGGTTGTCGTAGACCACCAAGCCTATTAGGGTGCATCTCTATCTAGGGCATGTTGTGCAATCTATAGGAAAACATTATTTTATAAGCCAAAATTTTAAATTTCTTCATATCATTTAAGTATACAAGGTCAATCATCTTGCATTATATTATAAATTAATAAAATAAGTAAACTTTTAATTGCATTCAAGCATAATAACCCTATATAAGAAAAGGGTCTAAATAGGACATTCTCTAGACGTAGGCTATAATCCTACAAAACATAAATAAAAGTCCACCCATCTTTCATAAAAACTACACTCTTTGATTTGAAGGGTTAGGTGGTTAGCTGGCTACCCAATCCAGGATAGGATAAATTAAGATTTATATGTCATTAGCTAGGTTCGCGTCGCCAAGATTTGGTGCCCAAAATAGATTTAGGATTCATTTTGGTACCAAAACTATAAGTCCCCAAATTCAAGAATATAATCCAAACTTTCTAATAAAATGACAATTTGAATTAAAATTTTTTTCTAAACCAAAATATAAAGCCAAACACATAGGATAAATTTAGGCATTTTAGAATTTTTTCAAAATTCCAAAGTGCCTTCTACTCCTCCATTGGATTCAAAATATATCTATTCAAACTTTCTCTAGTCCTTGTTGAAATTATAACCTCGCTTCTTTGATATCACTTGTGAAAATTCTAAATAAAATTTTTACCATTAATTTAATCGGGAGTACTTAGTAGAAAGCTTAAAATCCCTATGATGTAATTAACAATGCAGGCATACCTTCTTAGAAGTTTTAAAGATCCCACTTTAATCTAAAAAAAAAATTAATTCTCTTTGAGAAAATCTTAATTAAAGATTATCATTATAATCATATTTAAATCTTGGGTAATAAGGGATATTTTCTTTCCCTTAAAATAAATATCGTTTATCAAAATGCATTTAAATATGAAATTAATGATAATAATTCTAGATTATCATTGCTAAATATTCAATCAAATATCATTCTGACTTTTGGGGGTTATATATAGTTCTTTTTTAAATTTAGTAATGATATTTTGGATGAATTTCCTAATTCTAAATATAATCCCAATAGGAAATTTCATCTTCACCTTCCAAGGCTGTATATCATTTCTAATGGTATGTCCAACTTTAGAATTAAAATTAAAATTCCAATTTCAAGTTTCTCAGTAAAATTAAATTTTTAATTGATTTGCTTCTCTTTCTAAAACATAAAGCAAAGTAAGAAAAAAAGTGGCGAATCCATTGGGAAATCATCTCTCTCCATCTTTAATAGTTGTATAAATTTTATTGCATTTGTAGCTTTGACTACCCTCCTTCCTTTGGACACTCTACCCATTTATTCCTTGGAACAATGTTGCCAGCATTATAAATAATAAGAGAGGTAATTGAGATAATCTCTAGTAAAATCTTGGCTTTGATATCTCACCCTAAATGAATTGGTGGCATGAGAGAGTCACATATGGCTTTTGTATCTTACGACCATATGTTGGGTTATGTCTCCTATAGCTCAGCAAATATGATAAGAGACAAAATCAACCATGACTTTTTCAAATTCCACTTAAAATCAACTAATTCAAGTCACCTTTTCTTAATTTTAGAAAATAAAAAATACTAAAATGGTTGGCAAGTTAATATTCTCCTCGATCGGGCATGTATGGTTATAAATTATGCTACAAAAACTCAATTTAGTTTGGAATGGGGTTGTAGTCCTTTAAGTAGACTATGAATTGTGCAGAGGGGGGGGGGGGGAATGGTCGTAGATTTCGCTTCTAAAATTGAAAAGGATGCTCACTGTTGAGATTGTTGTTGGGTCAAGGATTGAGTCCCCCGCTCATAAAATGGAGGTTGTTGTAGTCCCCGTACCCATTGTTTACTCTACTGGGGATAATTAGAAATAAAAGTCTATTTAGAAAAATAAACTAAAAGTAGTGTATGAGATTGTGGAAAGTTTTGGGATCCCCTTTACAATAAAAAATTAGAGGAATAATTAATTTTGTTGAGTTTCAAAAAGAAAATCACTAAGTCTAAGAAGATTGTTGATTTAAATTCTCTTGGTTATTTAAAGCTTGAGGCTATTTAGGAGCTCCCTATTTTTACCTCATCTCCCGTTCTATAAGAGAGTAATTTTGCCCCCCTTATTATTGTTGTAGTGGAGGAGAGAGTCAACAGGATAGCCTTCTATCCACCATGCCTGGTGGATTACTCTATTATGAGAACCTCTTAAGAGTTGGGACTCTGAAGGATTAGGATGTTAAAGATACATTATCCATACCATGTGCTATCGAAGTAGGTGAAACAAAAGAAGAATATATGAAACATATGAAGGGAATGATTTCACATATGTTTGAGAAAGAGATGCTAATAGAAAGAAAAGTTTAAAATGATAATTTTTAACCCTTAGTCTGTCAATAACAACAAGAAATATGTAAGAACAACCTATGACATTTGTACTAGTGGATGGATATAATTGGGTTCCTCACCACCCTTTTACCAAGATAGAGGAGATTATTCTAGTTTGGTCTGGAAAAGGCCAACGTTAAAGCAGTAGGCCATCTATCCCTCTTGTGAAAAAGTCAAAGCTAGCCTCAAGTTATAGTCAAGCCTTCGGGAAGAGGAAAAGGAATCAAAACTAGTAGATGGTAAGGGTATGGGGCCTAAGTCTACAAAAAAATACTATGTTCCCAAGAAAATTTGTAACAATGAAAATCTTCAACCAACTATAAGTATCCATGGGCTCCCTAATGAAGGATTCTGAGGGCTCCTCCCTAAAAGATATAGGAGGCTCTACTCCTCAGGAAACTTTGAAAAATGTTTAAGAAGAGGCGCACATAAACCTAGGATGGATTGCCACGCTTATGACTACCGACCTCGTGATAAACAAATGAGAAGAGATAGTGGATTGTACAAAAAATGAGATGATTGATCAAATAATTAGAATGAGTCCCTTGATACTACAAAAGATCATAAGCTACTAGACAGTCTCTTTAGGAAAGTTAATGAAAATTTTAAAGACATGATGGATTATAGTGGATACATGCCCATTGACACTGATTCCATGGAGGGGAGACCGATCAATGAGGTGTTTCAATAAATCTGAGATATCCTTTAGAAAAAAAAAGTTATAAAAGAATTCAAGCTAGATCTGGATTGCCTATTGATGGAAGAATAGGATCCCATTACTGGCAGTATTTACATGATAGAAATAAGAGCATCAGCCAAAGATTGTGAGCTTAATAAATCTCTATGAGGTAGAGTGGAGGATTAAATAGTAGTTTATTTTTATTTGGATGTGTTAGTTAGACTAAGTGGCCAAGATGAACACATTGGGAACCTAGAAAAGAAAGTTGAAGAAATGTTACTAAAGGTAAATGAAATGTAAAGTCAGCTTATGCTGAGACACTTCAGTCTCAACCTAGAATACATACAGTGGGTGATCAAGGTTGAAAGCCATATTTAGCCCCTACAATTCCAGAGTCAATTCTAGTAGTATCACCAGCACCCCCATAATCTCCTCTGATCCCCATAGTGCTTATGAGTGAGGACATCAAACACATGATCAAGACCCAGGTAAGGGAGGCTTTAGCCCATTCCCATAAGGGTCTCACTTATTCTAAATGGTAGGCCCTTCCCTGAGGAATATGACTTAGTTCCTTATCCAAAGGATTTCATTCCCCCATCTTTTAAAGTGTTTAGTAGTATTTAAAATCTGAGGTAGCATCTAGCCCACTTCAGTGCAAGCTGTTATAATGCAAGAGTGTTGGACGCTCTACTATTTCACAAATTTAATAGCAGTCTCTTTGGAATCACTTTAAATTTAATGCAAATCTACCAAATTATTCATTAAGAATTTTTACTAAGTTATAGAATTAATTATTAAAGATATTCTCCAAAGGAAACATCATGTAATCGTGGGTGATCTAGTCATCAAGAAAGCATAAGCCAAGAGGGTCTTTGGTTGAATATATCTTGAGATGAAAAATTCTCTTGTTGAAGTGTGAACAATAGTTATAAGAGCAACATGCAGTGGAAATATCTCTTGAAAGAATATTCAAGGGCCTATTAATTTTTTTCTGAAATGGTTCACTTTAAAGACTTTGAAAAAGCAACTCATAAAGGTGAATAACATACAAGAAGAGGCTTCTCTGATGTCATTCTTAACTTCTCAGATACCATTCGTAATTGATTTATTGGATGAGAAAAAAATCAAACAAGCCTTAAAAATTCCTTAAAAAGAGGGAAGCAATAGAATCTGCAGTAGATAAGGGGAAGAAACCAACCAATTATTAGATGAGTACTCCTCCACCAAGAAGTCAGAAGAAGCAAACAAGAGAGATTATCCCAATTTTCCACCGACAATCATATGTTGGTCCATACAATCAAAGACTACCTTATCTTTAAGGACTGGCACGAGATAAATTTTAAATAAGGCCTTATAACTCCTAAGGAGTATTTAGCAAATCTAGATCTAAAGGTCCCCCAAAATTTTCTTAGGTAAACACTCTAACATTTCATTACCAATTGATGATTGGTGGGATATTGTGTTATCATGAATATTTAAGAAGTTAATTAACAAATCTATTCATCTTTCTAAATAGTTGTTGATGAGAGCCCAAGGCTCAATAATTTGAGTTTTAGTTGGAGGCATTACAGGAGGATGTTGAGATTATTTCTGATTAAAGTAGTTGTAGGAACTACTATAAATAATAAAAAGAAGAACAGTGAAGTTTTTTTAGGGAGGAGACATGGATGAGAGATGTAATCAGGCAGTGGATGGTGGAATAAATTCCTTTTCCCCACTAAGATTATTTGACATTTTACTTTACCCTATCAAAGTTAAAGGTTCAAAAGTTAAAGAAAAAGACCCTTCTACACATATTTGGATGATTAACAGTGTGAATGAAATTTAAAATGAATATAGAGGAAAACTAGAACTCAGCATTGATCGTTCAAGATATTTAGAAAGCTGATTCTTCTGATTTGACCACTAAAAGGGGATACAAATCTGAGACCTTGTAAAATAGTGACACCCTATGAAGTTATCTTTTAAGGGAGTCCCATAATGCTAGATTTTTTAGATTTTTACTCCCTATTAGAAAATGACACATCATCACCTAAGGAGAACGTATATCTTGCCACATTTTATCTTCCTTAGGAGATTGGAGGTGCAACTTCATGGAGGAAAGGTCTTACCTCAAGGCTCCCTCAAAAGGAAAAGGGAAAAAAGTGGTATCTAATAAACCAATTCAAACTCATCAATAATTTAATCTTCCTTCCAATCCGCCGGGTCCTAATCCTAATATTCCTCAGGTTGATTATAAAATATTAGCTTATCTTCGGATGTTTCCATCTAAGTTGATTTATAACCATTCTCTATTCATTAGGTCAAGATATAAGAAGATGCAATGTAATACACACCCAAAGTGTCACTACCATTCCTAAAAGTGAGATCATACGGTAAAAGAGAAGAAAATAAGTGAAGAAAGCTCAAAAGAAAGTATTCAAAATCAAAGGGAAAAGAAGGAGAAAAATAGAAAAATAAAGAAAGAAGATAATTACATAGTGAATATGATGTTGTGGACATAATCTTTAGGCCTCCAAACATTTTCCCTTAAAGAGGTGGAAGGACAGACAAAAGTGCACATGGTCGAGGCCATTCTTCACTTGAAAGAAGAATACCATAAATGTACATTAATTTGGAGCCAAGTTTAGATGATGAATCAAATATATGGAGTGTAAGAATTCTTTTTGCAAAAAGATAAAATTTCCTCTAAATTTTGATCTCAATTTAGAATAAGATAGTGACCTAGAGGTATATGTTCCAAAAGTTCAAAGTGATGAGCTAAAGTTAACTATGTATGAAAAGTTTAGTACAAATATTGAAGCCTTAACCTTAACCTCACTCTCTACTGCTAGGGTTGCAATGTTTAAAATTATGGACTCTTCTAACTTAGATGGTGAAGTATAGAAAGTCCGTAATGATTTTCCTAGCCCCTCCACTTTAAGGAAGGAAGATGATGTAATCATTGATGCGGTAGATTTCAATTAATTAATGAAAATACCTCCTTTTTACTTTCCCGTATGTCTAAAAATTATGTCCTTAAAGACTTACACTTGGTCAATGGAAAAAGGGTCATGATAAATAACACGATAGCCTCTAACTTATAAAAAATAAAAGAAATTTGAGTAGTAGTATCAACTTTTGTATTTTTAGTTCATTTGATAATGATGAAGATAATGTTGTGATAATAAATCTTTCTAAACTTGAGAAGGTCCCTTTAGAAATTCTCGACCCCCTTAATTGAATTTATTTGGAGACATAAGATGGTCTTGATGTAGTTCAAGTTTGGGATGAACCCGTTGAATTTGAAGAAAAAATTAAATCAATAGCCGATGAAGTCAAAGAACTTAACCTTGGAATAGAGGATGACCCCCACCCGAGCTTCATTATCTTTTATTTTTTTTTTATGATGAATCAAAGGATCTTATCCAACTTCTCTTAAAGTTTATGGGTTTTTTTTTCTAGATAAATAAGGAAATATCATGCTTGTTCGATGATTTAGAAGTTTGTTGGAATTTGGCATGATGTAAATCTTGTTAAGCAAGCTCCTTGATTGAAGCATCTAGAAATTAATCAACAAGTCATTTCAAAAAACCATGAAATTGGTCAAGGATATATTTATTTAAGAAGAATAATATTGCTCTCTGGTAGATAACGTCATTCTAGATCAAAATAAGAATGGCCAAATTTGGATATGTGTTGACTATATGGATATAAATCAGACATGACTCAAGGATGAGTTTTCTTTACCCATACCCTAAGCTCAGGGTGGAGATGGCCTCTTCATATATCATTTTATCCTATATGGATGACTCATCTTGTTATAACAAAATCAAGATGGTCGCAAAGATGAGAGGAACACTACATTCAAAACTCTAGGGATCTTTTTTATAAGGTGATGCCATTTGTTCTAAAAAATTATGGTGCAATGTACCATAAAGTGATGAAAAATTTCTTTAATAAATTAATTCATAATCAAGTAGAATGCTACATCAATAACTTTTTTGTTAAGAACAAAGTAAAGAGGCTCGCCTATATGACATAAGAAATGTCTTCAAGTAGTTGAACCACTATGACCTCAAAATGAATCCCTTGAAGTTTGATTTTAACAATACTTTAGAAAGAATTTTGTCCTTCGTAGTAAGGCTTCCCAAAATTAAAAGTGATCCTGCTAAGATAGAAATCATCTTAAATATACCACCTCCAAGAAGTATTTCTCAACTAAGGTCCCTTAAAGTTAGGTTGTTGTATAAGGAGGTTAATCTCTAATATACATATATATATATATATATATATATATATATATATATAGAGAGAGAGAGAGAGAGAGAGAGAGGTGATGTCATCCTTTCTCTATCATATCTAAAAAGGATGTGAAATTCCTATGAGACAAGAAATGCCAAATTACCTTTGAGAACATCAAACACTATTTTACCAGTCCACCAGTATAGGCAAAACATATTCCATGAAGCTTCATATTCTCTAAACTACTGTTTTAGATGAGTCACTTGGTGCCCTATTAGCTCAAGTCAACAATGAGAGAAAAGAAAATGAGCTATTTTTTCTGAGCCGAGGACTTATCCCTATAGAAATTTGGTATACTTCAATTAAGAAGACTTATCTTGCTTGTTTTTGTAGCCCAAGTGCTAAGGCACTGCACGCTCTCTCATGAAGTAAACTTTATTTCAAGAGTGAATCCAATGATGGAATTATACTTTGATGGCATTATATCTTCATTAAAAGGTAATATAAAAAAAATTAATATTCAAATAAAAGGGAATAATTCATTACTCATATCATTTATCAGAGCCTTTGACAACTAACATGGAAGAATATGAAGCTTTGATAACTAGTTTGGAACTTGCAATACTGATGGACATAAAAGAAATAAAAATTTTTAATGAGTTTTAGCTAGTTATCAATCAAATTGTAGTAACTTATAAGGTTTTGAATCTAAAACTCCTGGGATACCATCAATGAAGAAATAACTTATTCGAGCATATTCCTATTGTAATAATGTATATAATTTCCCATGGATGTAATTTTGTTGTGCATGTCTTAGCAAAGATTGCAATAGAATTTGCCTATTTAGAAGAAGACTCGAATTATATAGAAATTCTACGATGTCTAGTCCAAGCAACTATAGATTTGGGGCACATCAGTTTGAAATCTTCATTATTCCTATCCACCTCTTCAATAAATAATGAAGATGGAAATTTTAGAAAACTGCACATCAAATAACTTCAGGAAGGCAAGTTTCCTCATTATGGGTCCCTTGCCAATTAAATAAAAAAAAATGTTCCCTATAATATGCACTTATATATAACACCCTATACCGTTGATTGTTTAATCAAATGTGGCTATGTTTTCTAGACAAATGAGAGGCCTTGAAGATCATGAATGAGGACCACTATGGACTGTCTGATGCTAATCAATGAGGTCTTATGATGAAAATGAAAATTAAAATACTTGGCTATTATTGGTGCATAATGATTGAAAATTATGAATGCTATAAGATGTTTTCATCATTACCAAGTTCATAGTGTGATTTTTCATCAAACATAACATGTTGCATCCCACGATCGCTTCATGGCCATTCAAGAGTTGGGGCACGGATTTTATCCAACCCAGTGACCCTCCTTCTAGAAGGAGTCATCGCTTCCTTTTATCCACAACTTATTATTTCTCTAAGTGAATGGAAGCTTTCTCCCATCATTATGTAACATCACTTCATGTCATGAAATTCTTTCATGATCAAATCTTATATCGATTCGATGTATTTCACATGATCATTTGTGATAATGGATCCACATTCAAGTCCAAAAAAAAATAAATAATTTTACAAAATGTCATGGAATTTATTGGAGATACTCAATAATCTATTACCCATGGGCTAATGGGTTAGTTGGGGTTCAACAAGACTTTGGTACAAATCACGACTTAAACACCATTGATATAAGAGGATGGTGAAAGTATTATGAGTCTTCGGACCACGTTTAGGACCCCAAACCAATCCACTATGTTTCCATGGTGAAATCACATTTGGAGGAAATCCTTTCACTTAGGATTCTAGAACCAGATAGAACAAAATATACTTGTTGCACAACTAATTTGTGATTTTAATATTGAAAAACATTAATGATTGAATTATTACCTTAATTATTGATTTCTTCTGTCTACGAGCATAAGAGACATATACTAGTTGGTGAAAGTCAAGAATTAGCAAAAGAATGTAAACAAAGTTTATAATTTTATTTTTCTTTATTTTTAATTTCAGACCATAATAAAGTACTTATAGGCACAAACCAAGGGGAGTGAGATAAATTTAAAAATTAAATTTTTATACTAATCGTAGTGTATGATTAATATAACAAAGAACTAATCATAAGTTTATGTAAACACTATGTTTCTGGATTGTACATGATTCATTATGTGAAAGAACAAAATAAATTAAAAAAGATATTCAAAATTTAATTTTGAACTAATCGTCAATATGATTTGTACTATAAGAAAAACTAAAATCTTACTTAAATTAACCCCCATAATTAGTCAATCAAAATATTATTTAATTAAAGATAGCATATTGTATAATACAATATTAGTTGTACCTAATGATTGATATATTTAAAATTTTGTCATCCAAAAGGTACAAAAAATAATAATAATTTTTGAATTGATTGTATTGTATGATAAATCCTTTCTTGAAATAAGATAATAGTATTGTACGATGATAATTAGGATTGAATTTTATCACCCCGAATTATTTTTTATTATTAATGGAGAGAATAGAACCAGATCTTTAGAGTACTATAATGTGTTCAAAAAGTTAAATAGTTTGTTTGACTTGTTTACAAATGGGTCTATACTCTATTGTATGAACAAATTGTAATGTTGTTGCTTGAATCAAACTAATATAAGCAAAGCCTTGAGAATACTTTTATAAGGTGAGAGGATTAGATTACCTCATTTAAGAGAGGAGTGGAAGAAAATTATTTAAAGGAAAAGGTAATATGAGGGAGAAGGAGTGCAAAGAGACGGTTGCTCCAAACTCTTGCTCCTTATATGATTAAGTCTTTGATCTCTCTTGAATTATTACTTGAGGTTCAACCTTCTTAGCGAGAGAAAAAGAAGCTGTGGTTATATGTAATTTCAAGAAGGGAGAAAAAATATTTTAGACATATATTTCTTTAATTTTGGTGAAAGTTCTGTAAGGGCTTCTCCACCTTCAGTGGGAGAAAAAGGAGAGTTACGAGCAATAAGCGGAACTCTAGGAAGTGCAGGTAAGACATATACTAGTGTATTTTTTTTCTTTTTTTTGCACATTTATTTTTCCTACATTTATTTTTTTTATAACTACTTTAAGGATTATCACTTCATTTCATAAATCAAAATATAAATAAATTTAAATTAATAATGAAACTCGTTCGCTTCCACTCAATTAGAAAGTATTTTTCAATTTTTAAAAACTTTTCAAAAATGGTTAATTCAAAGTTTGGAAAAATTTTTAGTTACCAATTCACCCCCCCCCCCCCCCCCCCCCCCATAAGCCTCTGGAGTTTCGTGATGCAATATTCACAATATTTCAAGTGATATAAAGTAAACATTTTAGAAAATTTTTGAAGAAAAAAAGTCATTTTATTATAATTGGAGAGTTATTTTAACTCTTTATTTTGAAAATATTTCTTTTGATTTCTAAAAAATTATGCCTAGTTTTTTTTATCCGTTGACTATATAACCATATGACATAATAAAGTATGTCAAAACTGATATTTGTTTTATTGAATTGAATTGAACTTACACAGTTAAATGCTAAATATTTTAATGTTTCTTTTATGCTTTAAAATCTGAAGACAAACACAGCACTATGGGGAGTGAGATAGATAAATAGGAAACTTGAAAAATTAAAATTTTTACTCTTTACTAAACGTAGTGTATGATTAATCACCCAGTAACAAAGAATGAGCTAATTTTAAATATCAGTCATTCTATAGAGAGAAGGAAAACATTGAACCATATTTGGAGTTTATGATTTAAAAAATCAAAGGGAAAAGAAAAACGAGGGAGGATTTATCTAATTGGATATAGACCCGATTCCAAGGAGTATAGAAGGGAGGAAGATGAAGAAATGGATTGTACATTTTAAAATTATATGACTACAATTCTTCTTATTCAGTGGTATTCTTTTAATTTATGATTTGAAAGCATTTTTCACATAAACTTTATATTTCTTAATTTATGTTGATTATATTATTTGAGTTTTATGTTAATTTTTGTGTATTAGTTTTTGTCACAGTTTTTTACTCTCTATGCCTTTTTAGTTTTAGCTTGGAATTAAGATCTTTAAGATATTAGGGCAACATGAAAAGATAAAAATTAAGAGATAAGCTTGGAATTTCGAGGGTATCACACATTTACATTAAATCTTCTATCTTTATTAATCTGATTGTGGGTTTTGGTATACTATTTGGGTATACTATGGGATAATGCAATCTCTGATTTTTTTAACCCAAATTTTAAAATTTCTTCATATCTTTTACATATAAGGTCAATAAGAATTTTTAAGAAATTAATTAAATTATTAAAAAACTAAAATCTCCCTCTTACTTAAATTAACCCCCATAATTACCCGTCCTTCGTCAATCAAAACATTATTTAATTAAAATACATTTCATTAGAACATTATAATTTTGTTAAAATAATAATTTGAATTAAAATGAGAATTTACCAAACATTGTAATAAAATGATAATTTGAATTAAAATTTTCTGTAAACCAAAATATAAAATAAAACACACAGGATATATTGAGGCATTTCTAAAATATTTCATAATCACAAAGTGATTCTTACTCCTCCTCCATTAGCTTTGAAAAATAACTATTCAAGCTTGCTCTAGTCTCTTTTGAAACTCCAACCTCACTTCTTTGATATCTCTCCTTAAAACTTTTAATTGAAATTTCTAACATTAATTTAATCGAAAGTATTTGTAGTAAACTCAAACTCTATATGATGTAAGTAACTAGAAATGCTTGCCTTTGTAGAAGATTTAAAAACCTCACATAAATTTATAAAATCAATTAATTCTCTTCAAAAAAATCCTAATTAAAGACGATCATTATCGTCATATTCAAACCATGGGTAGTAAGTGATATTTTCATTTACCCAGAAAGATATATCATATATCAAAATACCTTTGAATATGAAATTAATGATAACATATAAATTATCATAGCTAAAGTTTTTATCAAATATCATTTCAACTCTTTAGGGTTAGATGTAGTTCTTTTCAAAATTTAATTATGATATTCATGTTGAAATTATCATTCTAAATTTTAACCCATTAGGAAATTTTATCTCTGCCTTCTGAGACAGTATATCATTTGCAAGGGTATGTTAAATTTTAGAATTAAAATTCAAATGTCAATTTTAAGTTTCTTACGCATTTTAATTTCTTTGTGTCTCTTTCCAAAGCTTAAATCAAAACAAAGGAAAAGAAAAGAGGTAACTTCGGTGAAAAAAATTCTCTCTCTCTCTCTCTCTCTCTCTCTCTCTCTCTCTCTCTCTCTCTCTCTCTCTCTCTCTCTCTCTCTCTCTCTCTCTCTCTCTCTCTCTCTCTCTCTCTCTCTCTCTCTCTCTCTCTCTCTCTCTCTAATAATCATAAAAATTTAAATATATAAGTAGTTTTGACTACAATTTTTTATTGGCCCCTTTACCCATTTTTTCATTAGGTGAGTGTAGCCCACATAAAAAATAATAAGAGAGGTGAGTGAGGAAACCTCTAATAAAATCTAGGCTTTGATATCTCACATCAATTTAATTTGGCAAATGAGAGAGTCAAGCCCAACTTTTGAGATTTTCATATAAATTTTGTGAACCATCATATATATGAAAAGTAAACATGTTGAGTTCTAAGATTTGAGAAAAATCCGGTAAACTCCAAATTATTTTAAAAAAAGACTAAGATTAATCTTGGATATCATTATCATGTGTCTCACCATAATATCTCCTTATACCATAACATGTGGAATGAGAATCCAAATCTCACTAAGTCATAGAAGTTTTTTTTTATCTTACCATCATATGTCGGGTTATGTCTCCTATAACTCATCAAATTTGATAAGAGACAAAATCATCCATGAATTTTCAAATTTCACTTCAAATCAACTAATTCAAATCACCTTTTCTTAATTTCAAAATATCAAAAACACCAAAAAGGTTGGCTAGTTAATCTTCTTCCTTGATAGGGACATGTATTTTTAGGAATTAGTTGTGACAACTCAGTTCAATTTGGGATGGGGTTCTAGAACCTTAAGTTAACTAGGAATGGGGGAGTTGTAGTAGGATTAATTACTAAAAATAGAAAGGATGCCCCCTTAGTTGTGATTAAAATTAGGTTAGACATTAACTCCCCTGCTTCTAAAATGGAGATTGATGTCGCCCATGTACCCACTATATCCTCTACGAGGGAGGACAAGAAATAGAAATCAATAGTCATACTTGAACTAACATCAGTGTATGAGATAGGGGTAAGTTTTATGATCCCCTTTACAAGCAAAAATAAGAAGAATAATTACCTGTGTAGAGTAAGAAAGTAGATAACTAAATTTACGAAGATTACTGAATTTAAAGATTTAAGTTAGGTAGAGCTTGAGACTTTTAGGAGCTCCCTATTCCTCCATCCTCTCCTCTTCTAAAAAGAAATCATTTCTACTCCTTAATTGCTATAACAAGGGAGGAGAAAGTTAGTAGGATAGCCTGCTCTCCACCATGCATGGTGGATTTCTCTATTAAGATAATACCAAAGTAGAAATAACTCAAAAGAAATAGGATATTAAGAAATATCATCAACCCAATACTGCCCAATTTGGTGATACCAAAGAGGAATACATGTAAAATGTGAAGGGTTTGATTTCACACTAGTATTAGAAAGAAATCTTAAATGAAGAAAAGATTGAAGTAAGAATTATGACACCTCAATCTGTCAGGAAGAATAAGAAATGTGTAATACAGCGAACGATGTATGTACTAGTGGATGGCTATCATTGGGTGACTCACCTCCCTTCTTACTAGGTTTAAAAAAGGCCACCATCACAATGGTAGACCAACTTTCCCACTTATGAAAATGTTATAGCTGGCCTCAATTGTAGTCAAGCGTCAATAAGAGAAAAAAGAAAATAAATTAGTAAAAGTTAAGGGTAAGAGGCCAAGTCTCTAGAAAAACACTACATTCCCAAGAAACATAGAAAGAATGAAAATGTACAACCACCTGTTATATCCCTGGACTCCCTTTCAAACCATGTTGACTAGGAGCTCAAATATATAAAATGCCCCTTAAGGGAAAAATCAAAGTTTTCTTTTAACTTAAACATGCCTGATCAAACCATGCCATGGAAACTCTTTGAATGCATCCTAGACATCATTAGGAGTGCATTAAATCAAAACACAAGTTTAGGTTTGATTAGGTTAACCAAATTGCCCCTTGAGGGCCAAACCATGCATTTCATGTAAGGAGACTTCACAGTTACATGGGACCACCTCCATTAAGTCCAAAATATCATTTTTAATGTGTTAGACTCAACTCTTACTCTTGGTCTGACCTAGTTGAGCAATTTAATCATGGTTCACTAGATCAACTATGAACAATAACTACTAGGTTTAGTGCACCACTCAGTTTAAGGCATTTACCCTCTGATCTTCATCAAACTTCTTTGAATGTAACTTTTAGTGAAATGTCCATGCTTTACTACCCTTATCAGTTAATTTAGTTTTTAACAAGTCAAAATAGTCAACTATGAGCATAACTAAGCACATGTGGTCAAACCCTTCATAATATCCATCTCCTCCTAAATCCTCTAGCCTAATTATTTCAAATGAAAATTAAAGCTCTCTTAGAAACCCACTAACCTAAACTCATGCCTTAGCCTAGTCCAAAAGGTAAAAAATGGTCCTCCCTAATATGGAGCCATCCAATCAGAATATGGCTTGACCAGCCTTTCTCTCTACTCCCTTACCACTTGAGACACATGCAGAGAATCCAAGGGAGTGGCGTGATGCATCATGGACATCAAACTTGAACCCCAGGATTAACGATGCTTAAAAATCTAAAATCCTTTATTCTATTCTGACCCAACACCAGAGCTCTCTCTAACCAATGTCTCACTACATTTAGCATCTGCTTAAATCCATCAATATATTTGTAGCTCAAACCCACTTAAAAAAGGATGTTAGTGATGATGTTTCAGCTACTTATTCCTTAAAGTCTGTCATAGCCTAATAACCTATGATCCAGAATATCTTATCTATTGAATTCTTCGAAGGGATTTATCTAGAATAACCTACAAGCTCAATAAGCCAGTAAACTTCCAAAACCATAGAAATATATCATAAACCATAGCTTATGATAGGTGGATCTAAAAAACTTTTTGAAAAACACATTTTATGCTAAACAAACACATCCACACTATTGCTCTTTACACATACAAGCTCTAATTAAAATTTATTAATTTTTATTGAGTGGTTTAAGATAACAAAATTTTTTTCAATTCTAGGGTTTAAATCACATATTGCATGCATATGTACATTTTTTGAGTCATTGATTATGTTATAAATGGCACTGCTCTCATCATTTTGCCATTTATCCAAATTGTGGGTAATATTTCGCTATTTGTTTTCCATATGGCTAGATCACAACCGCCTATCTATACCACCCATGGATGAATGGTCGATATCTTTTATTGACATGGGTAAGTGAGAAGTGCGGTGCATCATCACCCTGTCTGCTTTCATTGTCAATATTTGCTGGTTGTGCAAATCATTGATAACGAATACATCAATGTGCAATCATTTTAGCACTTTAAATTGGCAACTAAGGTGTTGTGTGGCCCTCTTCCATTGGTTCAAAATTATTAAAAAATCTTTTTAAAATCATTTTTAATCACATAATTTTTAAAAAAATTATATTAAAATAAATGCTTTGCAAAAAATTATGTGTATTTACTTATTTTGTAGATTGATTTCATAAACTTTTATTTAAAATAACTTCAACTCATGATGATTGGCATTCAGGAGGGTAATTTCAGTAAGGAATTTTTCATAATTTCCTTAATAACTCCCATAATATTCATCCAATCAATTTGAAACATTATAGAATTAATTCTTATGGAGGTCTATAGTAAAATTTTCAAAATTATTTGACTTACATTTTAATATTGATTAATTTTATATTAGTATAAGTCACAATTAAGCTCATAATTTAAATAGTTCATTATGAATTAATCTTTAGCTTCATTGCACTCATTCTGACCATTTTATAGTTCATTAATAAGAGCTTAAGTATGGGTGAAGTTAAACTAATCAAACTTAATGCAAGCATCTTGGGGAATTGCATGTGATCTTTCCTTTTCTATGTTGCACAATCATCTCCTAAAACTTGTTGTCTTGCATTTAAATTTGGTTGATAAATGTTATGGCATTTGTTTTGTTTATCATAATATTTTAGAAATAATGATATGGGAAAATTATTCCTTAGGTGTATTTTCCAAGTTTTGGGTCATGGTTTGACCCAAATGCTTGGAAATTCATGTCTTCCAATGCACTTAGGCTTAGATCAGGTAAAGTTTAATTGTATATATACATTTGTTCAAGGATTAAATGAACCAATATTTAAAACCCATTCAAATATTTTTGTCATCACTTAAGAACAAAAATTAAAGACAATTTCTAGGATTTTAGGAAAATCATAGAAAAAATAACATTCACCCAATAGGCTTGAAACTTCAAAACCTTTAAACTAATTTGACATTAAAAACAAAAATTTCAATAATTATTGTGGTCATTAGATGAGGAAATTAATTAAATTAAAAAGTATGTCCTTTTAGGGTGCTTGAAACTTCCAAAAAATTTATAAATCCAAATTAATTCCCAAAAATACAAAAGAAAAACTATATCAAATTTCTCATAATTAAACCCTTTATCTAGTAAAATTAAAAGCTCATTCATTAAACATTAAAATTAAGAATAATTTAATAATTAATTAAAATTAAATTATTTAATTTACTTAATTTAAAATAGAAAATAAATTGTTTACTCTTAAAAACACTCCTACAGGGCATCTCTAACCTTTGAGCAATGATTTGAAGAAGTTTGAAGTGAGTTTGGTGCAAAAACAATAAAACCTCCTTCAATAAGCAATTAAATAGTTTAATTAAACACCAAAAATTACAAAAATTGATAATTAATTCCAAAAAACTCCAAATTAAGCAAACATGTGGAATTTGACTCCTCTAAGGATCTAATATTAAATAAAATAATTAAATTTCTAGAAATTGCAAAAAATAAAAAAGTCATCTATTTAGTTAACTTTAGTTTAAAAATACCCCCAATTTTTAAAAAATTATAAATAAATCTAGATCTTTCATTTCACTAATCATAGGGTCTAATATTTAGGAAAATTATTAAAAGTCTAGGAACTAGTCTAAATAAAAAAGTCAAAAGTGGACCCTTTTATTTAATGAATTAAAATAATTCATAAAATCCAAAAATTTCAACAAAATAATCAAAAATCCTAGTAAATATTTATCTAATCAGTAAAATCAGATAACCAACCCTAAAATACATAAAAACCAAACCATTTAATAAAGTTTTTTTTGGATGGAGTACCTTGAGCTGCGGGGCTACGTATTCTAAAGAAGCTAAGTTCCTCAATCCCATTGTGACAACACCATGAATTGATTCGATGGAGTTCAAAACTAAAAAATTAACTAATTAATTAATTACTTAACTAAAATTAAATCATTCAATAAAACTTACATCAACTTTGTTTTTATGATGGACTACCTCAATCTATAGGGTTACATATCCTTAAGAGTCCTTGTACATAAAGCCCTTTGTGTTACAACTCAAACTTAAGAAGTTTATATTTTTGTTGATGATAAATATTATGTCTTAGATCTTTATGTTTCCTAGTATTTTCATTCAATATTTATTTGTGTGTGTACTAATATTTCAAGAACACCTATGCACCATCGTACAAAGATTCCAAGCTCAAGGTTGGGTATAATAGGTCATGCTGTAATGGTTCTGTAATATTCTTTGATGTATTTTTTCATGTCTTTAGTTAAAGTAATGTAAAGGTTTATGTTTGCTGAGTGATATTGCACACACAAATAGTGAGAGAGAAAATTGTTTTTGAGAGAATTTCCTTAGTAAATCGTACTATATAATTTTGGATTTAGTATTATACAACTTTATTCTTGTGTACTGTACGACTTTAATTCGTATTGAATGATCTGTTGTGCTCTGTCAAAACCCTAGCTGTCAGAGGATAAGAAATATATTAATTATGTATTGATCATACGGCATGATTTAGTTTGTAATGTTCGATCTAATTAAAATCTTTCTTAATTAACCCCTTTATATCAGAACAATCAAAATTATGGACAAATTATTATCACCGATTGAACCGTAAAATACAAGTTTATATAATATGATTGATAATGTTTGAATTTTATCATCCTAGAGATCGTATAAAATAATATCCATGATTTTTGCACTAATCATAAGATACGATGTCCATATTACTGGACGATCAATATTATACGAAGTTGGATATCCCAAATGAATAAAAGGAATATCTACAGTCCTGTACCAAATAATATTTTAATCATAATGTATGGAGTTTTATAAAAGTTAAATAGTTTATTTGCACAAACATGTTGGACAATTCTAAATTGTACTGATCGTACGGTACAATATGTGTATCTTACTGTACGAACAAAAGGATGAAGCACTTGAAAATTATAGTTTCTTGAGGCCCTTTACTTAAGCTTTATCCAAATACTTGGTAAGTATCTTTGGCATGCAATGAAGTCATTTTTCTTCTAGAGAAAACTTAAAGAGAGCCATTAAAGCGAGAGAGGAATGGGTGGAGTTGAAGAGGGAGAAGATCTTTGTGAGGTTAAAGGGAGTGTGGAGGGGTGTTTCACATGATTGTTCTAGCAAGCTTGCACCTTAAGTACCATCATAGTCAATAGTTTTTCTTGAGAGAAGTTTTGGGAAGAAGATCTCTTTGGTGTCAAACGGACCCAGCTACTTTGCTGCACCAGAGAAGGTGGAAGTGATTTTGTAAGGAGCTTCTTAGCCTAGTTGTGGGGGCTAAAGGAGAGTTACTAATGGTTTAGTGTAATACCTTAGAACAGGAGATTCTAGAGAGTTTACATTAGTTCAGGTTGACCGAACCACTTTAAATTATGGAGTGTTCATTTTGATTAATTTTGCACTTTATTTATTTTTATTTTTTAATATGTTGGAGAACTCTAATTTATCTTTTTATTATGAATTTAATTCTCTTCCACATCAAGTTATTAAAATATTTTCCTTTCATTAAAGAATTTTAAAAATCTGATTCACCCCCCTCCAGTTTAAACTTCAGGACTAATTCTATAAGGTTTAACAACTTTCATGAACTTTGAAGTGGTATCAGAGCAAGATACTTAAATTAAGTTTTAGAAAACTTTTGAGAAATTATGAGTGACCATCTTTGGAAATTTTAATACCATAGAAGTATATTCAATCACACAACAACCTTTATTTAAAAATATTTCTTTTAATTTTTTTAAAAATTTGCATGTCTACTTTCTTGTAATTAATTGATTATAGAATATGGTATAATGATTAAAATTGGTTATACTATACCGACACTTGTATTATAGATTAAAGTCAAAATTGAATATTCCTTTTATTGAATGGAGTATAATAGAACAAATTAATGCTCAATTGAATGCTAAATGCTTGAAGTGTTTTTTTCTATGCTTTAAATTCTGAAGATTGCATGAGAATCTCTATATGTACTATTAACAAGGAAATTTAGTAATAAACTATCCATTATGTACGAAGGTACTAGTGAAGTCAAGTAATATAAGTCGAATATTTTAATGCATGATTATGAAATTTTTTGCATAAAACCTTATGATACTATTCTAAGTATGTGTACTTGGTTGACTCAAATGGTAACTTCATTACATTGCTTTAGGTAGAGAACATTCAAACTTTGAAAAGGTCAATAAAATTTATTATTTTCCACCTGAGAAATTTAATGCTAAAGTTACTGCTATATGTGAATTCCAATAAGACTTGAATGATTATTTTATTGGTAATTTGATTGACCATTCATTTCCCTCGTATAAAGTGTGAGTCAAAAACATTTGGATGCAGGTGATACTATAGCTGTAAAAGAAGAAGACATTAATAAAAGTGACTTAGTAGATGATCAGAGTAAGGAAATATCATCAATAACAAGAAAAATTGAAAATCTACTAGAATGCAAGCATCAACATCAATAAAAGTGGAATAAAGGTAAAAATGATAAGAATGTTAAGATTTTATGTAATGTTATTTATTTTAGATGTAGAAAACCTGAACATATGAAAAATAAGTTCCTAAAATAAAAACTCTCCATATAAATGAAAAGGGTAAAATAAGCCAAATGTAATAAGGAAAAAATATAAAAACTAAATGATCTCCTAGACAAGCCTAGCTTCTGAATTATCAGACCAATAGTAAGATAACGAGGTATAAAGTTTGTTTATGTGTTTATCTATGTTATAGTTAATGCATGCATGTACGTTTTTTATATCATTTTTGTTCACCATGAATGTTTTTATTTTATATGTTATTTTAGTGTTTTTTTATAGTAATATATTTATATTTGTAATCTTTTATATTATCTTTCATTTATGATTTTCTTAGAGTACTCTCTTATCAACATAGATCTCACATTGTATTTGCATAAGAGAATCAAATCACTTGTCTTTAACAACATTTTTTTACTTCCATTTTTAGTTAAAATTGTAGGTAAGTGATTATTGACTTCTTTAAATAGTTAAAGGAAGAAAAATTTATGACTATCTCGATTCCTCTAACTCTTTTAGTGGTTAAACTTCTTTATGAATAAAAATCTATTTCAAATTAAAAATTGGACATAGAAATAGATATATGCTTCATCTTCCTACATTTCTTTATCTCATATGAATATTTTTGCAATTCCATGGATCCACTTCAAATTTTTTTAATCAAGTTATTTATTTCTATCGTATGGATCGAATTTTAGCTTAGTGATTTGTTCTTCTTTATATAAGAGAATGAGTTCTTCTTCTCTTATATTTGGAAGATAATATCACAATTGAGAGAACTCATTCTTTAAATATTTAGAATAGAAATAAGTTTGCAAAATATGAAAAGAGGCACAAGATAAGCACAAAATAAAAAAATACGTAGTGTTTGCCAAATAATTATAGGATACATAAAGTGTTTCAAAAATTAAAATATGGGCAAAGTGTGCTAAAAATTAATAAAGATGCACAAAACAAGCCCACAATGAGTTAGCTCTCTAATCTTTCAAATTATTAATTCTTAGAAAAAACCATGTGCTTATTGATATCTTAAACACTTGAGTATGAAAATCATGATTCCTGATTCATTTGGCATTTATATTCTATTAGATATATTTCATACAAGAAGATAAAGAAGATTATAATTCATTCTCTAATTTATATTCTGAATTTGATTTTTGTTTGAAAGATCTTTACCTATAAGGAGCTTGGGTTAGGGTGAAAATAACATGAATATCTAACTTTTTGGTTTTAAGTGCTGTCAATGCATTTCTTACTAAGCTTTTGAATAAAATTAAGAGGTAACTTTCTCAATCCTAGAAAATTTATTGAAATTAATTGATTCTTCTTAAACATCACCACCACATCTACCTGATCAGGGTTGATTTCATCTTTTGTGTTTATTTTTTTTTTTTTCATTTGTTTCTTTTTTGTGATTCTCTTTTTTTTGATAATATCAAAAGGGGAGAACATTTTTTTTATTTTTTATTTTTATTTACTTTTTTTTTTATCAAAGGGGGAGAACATGTTTTTCTTGTTGCATTTGTTTATCTATTACTTTTGTTTATTTATCTGTTGCTTAGTTTCTTAATTACATATGTCCTGAAAAAATATTTTTGGTATCCCCTATTTTTTAATATAATTCTTTCATGAGAGGGAGTTTTAAAAAATACATTTTTTTAGTTCATAAATTCAACCAGTAATGTTTTCTATCATCAAAAAGAGGGAGATTGTTGCAATTTAAGCTTACTAGTTTTTGTTTTTGATGATAACAAACCTTGTGGCTTACATCTTTATGTCTCTTAGTAATTCCATTCTATACTTGTTTTTGTATGTACTAACATTTTAGGAACACCATGCACAATCCAACGAAGATTCAGTGCTCAAGTTTGAGTAGAATAGGTCATGTTATAAAGTGTGTAATATTTAGTGATGTATTTTTTTATTTCATGAGTCTAGGTCCTGTAAAGGTTTATGTCTATAGAGTGACCTTGCGCATAAAGAGAGGGAGAGAAAATGTTTTTTAGAGAGTTTTTTTATGTAAATTGTATTTGGATTCATTTTTTACAACTTTCTTATGTAATGTAGGACTTTAATTCATATTGTATGATATATTATCCTCTGTCAAAACCCTAGCCGCTATAGCTTAAGAAAGATACTAATTATGTGCTGATCGAATGGTATGATTTAGTTTGTAATATATGACCAAATTAAAATCTTTCTTAATGAACCCCTCGACATCAGACAATTAAATCATGGATAATTACTATTGCTGATAACATTATAAAAAATAGTTTATATAATAACATTAAGAGTGTATAAAATTGGTCATCCAGAGATCATATTAAATGAAATCCATGATTTTTGTACTGATCATACTATATGATGTCCATATTATTGAATGATTGATAGTGTACAAAGTTGTCCATCGTAGAAGTTATTCTAAATGAACAGAACAAATTTTTATAGTTCGTATTGAACAATCTTTTGATCATACTATTTGAAGTGTTATCAAGGTTGAAAAGTTGGTCTATACAAACTTGCTGGACAAGTTCAAATTATATTGATCGTATGGTACAATATGTGTATCGTACTGTATGAATAGAAAATATAACACTTAAAAATTAGGGTTTCTTGAAGCCCTATATTTAATCTTTCTCCAAAGACTTGTTAAGCATCTTTGGCATGCATTGAGTGGTTTTAAGTATAGTGAAAACTGGAAGAGAGAGCCATGAAAGGGAGAGAGGAAAGGGTGGAGCTAGATAGAGAGAAGATTCTTATGGGGTTCAAAGGATTTTGGAGGTGGGTTTTACACGGTTGCTTCAAAAATCTTGCACATTAGTACCATCAGAGTCTCAGAAAAAAGAATATCTTTTTGGTGTCAAAGGATCTAGCTACTCTGCCACACTGGGTAAGGTGGAGTGATTTTGTAAGGGTTTCTCCACCTAGCTATTGCGGTAAAAGGTGAGTCACTAAAAGTTTGATGCAAACTTGGAACAGGAGGTTTTGGGGGTGGACATGGGTCTGGTTGATCGAACCACTATAAATTAGTGTGTGTTCATTCTAATTATTTTTTCCACTTCCATTTTTTGTAATTTTTTTGTGTGATTTAAAACTATGATTTATATTTTTATTATAAATTTAACTCACTTTTTCTTCAATTTAAAAAAGATTTTATTTTCATTAAAGAATTTTTAAATATCTAATTCACCCCCATCTTTGTTATCGTTTGGACAAGTTCTATAAGATCAAATAAACTTTACAAACTTTTACTTTGTGATAATATTAGTTACTACTTGATATCCTAGGCTTACAACGCTATTAACTTATTGCTAGATAAGGTGAAATATATACTCATGACAAAGGTAAATAAGAGAGAATGTCTGAGAAATAGAGAAAGAAAACTAGAGAGAGAAGGTCTGAGAAAAAAAAAATTGCATTAGTTTTCAAATTTCAATTTCATAGTTTTCCCATTGAGGCTGATGGTGACGGAGGGTTCCCGGCCATCGATGTCCAATGGTCCAATGGATCCTCGATGAGCTGTTGAAGGGAACTCCCATATTCCAGTTCAAGTGTATTCTTCGTCTCCTCCGGCATTTAGAGACGAATTACCTGGTTTTGCTCAAGGGAAAAACCCTAAGGTAAGATCGAGAATGCCTTTAGTTATTAATGAATGAGGATTACTATCATCAAAAAAATATGTTGAAGTCATTGGCAAAGGAAAAAGTGTGGATGTTGAAGATATTGCTAAGACAATTTAAAGCAGGGAAGATACCAGGGAGGATTGTGGATTCAATTACAAATGCGGATGCTTCTCTGTCGTTAAAGTTAATATCTAGAAAAAAATTTAGACGACAGTTTGATGGTGGGGGGAGGTACTGAGATTCTGAAATCTTATGATGAAACAAAAAGATTGAGCTTTAAATGTAATCAAGTAGCCGATAATAACTTGGTTATTTCAATGAAGGAACCTACTGTTAGTGAAAAAGAAAATGAGATAGAAAATAACTCTGATTTGGTGAGAGTTTATGAATGATACAAGGAGAATTGGGAAGGTGTTCAAGAGTTCTGACTACTGTTACAATAGGTCTGACTATTTATAATCAGCAAAATGCTTGGAGCAAGAAGGAAAACATAAAGGTTTTAAAATTGGAGTTGGGAGTCTTTCTATTGGAGGATGGATCATCTGTAAAGTTTCATGTTCAGAATGAGTTGGATAATTCTAAAAAACTTCAAAAATCATAAGTGATCATAGTATTTCGAGGATATGTTGCATTTCCTATAGTAAGCACCGAGTTAAGGAGGCAATGGGCTCCTTTTGGAAAATTTCACCTCACAATGCTTGGAATGGATTGGGTTCTTTGTTCATTCTATGACAAAGAAATATTAGAACACCATCTTCTAAAATGGGCCTTGGTATGTCAATGGGCAGATGGTCGCAAAATTTCTTTCCCACATCCTTAAAAGGTTTGACTGCTCCCATCTTGATTATGATACCAAATCTATATTTACAATGTTGGGTTGAAATCAATATTTACATAATTGCATCCATGGTTGGGAAGCCGTTACATGATTGATGGAAATATGTTCCAATTGGGGAAAAGGGAGTTTGGGAGGATTTGTGTTCATATTAAATTGGATGCTAAATTGCCTCTTGGAGTATGGGTGGAAGGAAGCTCAGGAAAGTTCTTAAAAAAAAAAAAGAGTACGAAAGAATACCAAAATTTATGTTTTGTATGTGGCAAGATTGTACACATTAAGAAAGAATGCTTAGAGAAGAGTATGGAGGAAAATACTGTTCCAAAAGAAGTGGGAAGATCATCAAAACAAATGGAGGAAGCTAGTTCAAAGTCAAAGAATATGTCTTTGCAGTTGAAGCTCCAAGTGTTGCAAAAGAAGGATATGGGCCATAGATGCAAGTAACCTATGGCGAAAAGAAGAAATAAAAATTATGTTTTCAGTAAATTAATCCATGAAATATGGAGGTAACCGCAAATAAGAATTCTAAAGTTGTGACAGAAAAATTGAAACAAAGTTTTGTTGATGCTAATAAGAACACAATGGCGGGGGATGTCTCTATTCATGCAGAAAATTTAAATAGAAAGGAAGATTCTGAGAGTGGATCAATTCAGGAAGCAGTGGATAATTTAGCCTTGGAGAACACAAAAGTTGATGGTATGTTTATAAAAACATCTAATATTGTTTATAAAAATAAGTTCAATATTTTAGATGGCTTGGTGGAGGAAGGAGAGATTATCTTCACAGAGGAATTTGTTGCCAATAGGTCTGAAGAATTGAACAGGTTAAATAAAGAAGTAGATGAAAGTTTCAAGCCTAATATGGAAAAAATGAATGTTGGAGTGGATATGAAGGACGGTAGTTCTTCTAATGTTAAAAGAAATAGATCTAAACAGCTTAAAGGTTTGGGTCCTGTTAATTTGGCTCCAAGGAGTAGGAGAGAAGAAGGTGAAAATAAAGATAGGTTGGGGACTTTATCCCCTCATATTCATTGACTTCTTCCATAGCTTTTTGGAATTGTAGAGGATCTAGGAAAAAGAAAGCTTTTCTATACTTGAAGGAGGTAGTAAAGGAGCATGGGGTTTTTTTTATTGGTTTATTGGAAACAAAAATTTCAAATTTTGAAAAGGCGGGATATTGATCTGTCAATTGGTTCAGAGTGGGATTTCTTTCAAGTTTCTTCAAAAGGTTTCTCAGGAGGTATTCTTGTGGTTTGGAAATCTAGTATTGCCAACTTTCAAATTTTAGAATCTTCTTCCCAACTTATTAATTGGAGATTTGGAAGTACCTAATAAAGGCAAGTGGAGTATTGCTTCTATTTATGGTAACAAGGATGTTTATAAAAGAAGAAGGCTTTGGGAAAGAGTAGAATTCTATTCCTCTAAGGATTTGCCAATGGTGATAGGAGGAGATTTTAATTGTATTCTTTACAATGAAGACAAGAGGGGAGGGAAAAGTTGCATGTTTTCCCTAGGACCAAATGAAATGAAGACTTATCTAGTTTGTAATGGTTTTCATGAAGTTGGGTATGTGGGAAAAAGGTTCACTTGGTGTAACAACAAATCTGGTGTAGATCGGATCCTTGAAAGACTAGATATATGTTTCTTAAACTCGACTGCATTAAATTCTTCACATTATATGGTGGTTAGGCACATGGCTCTTGTGGCTTCAGACAAGGTGTTTGGGCTTCCAACAAAGCATCTGCTGCGGTGGTGAGAGGGTTTTGGTTGAGGAAATGTGATGGTAGCTTCTCCCAAATACTAAATTATAAAATGAAAAAAATCACTAAAGGCATTATTTTAATGGAGCAAAGAAAAACAAAAATGCTTATTTATAATGAAGGATGCATTATTGAAGCAAATTGATAATCTACAAATAAAAGAAGAAAATGATGGAGGACTTTTTGAAGAAGAATATTTTTTGCTAAAAGTAAAGGTGGGTGAACTCAATTCAACACTTGCTCGGTTGGATACATGGTGGAGGCAATGGGCTAAGGTGAAGTGGATGTTGGAGGGTGATCACAATTCAAAATTTTCCAAGCTTTTGCTTCAGCAAGAAGGAATGCAAATTACATTGCAAAAATAAAAAATGAGAATGGAGAAATTGTAGAGGTTCAACATCAAATAGAGGATGTTATGGTTCGGTATTTCAAAGATAAATGGAAAAACAAGATTTATATTCTTGAAGAATGGCCTAGCTCGTGGAAATGTCTAGAAGATGGAGATAGAGATATGTTGAACAAAGCATTCACTATTGAAGAGATGGAATGCAATGATCAATCATAGTGGAAATAACATGCTCTCCTAGTAATGATGATATTACTTATTCTTTCATTAAAGCCTGTTGGGAGATAATTAAAGGTTATTTGTGGAATGCTATCAATTGTTTTTTTGAGTCATCGGATATGGACTCAAATTTGAAGGAAACCATTATTGTTCTTATTCCAAAAGTGAGCAACCTATTGGCTCCTTCAAATTTTAGACCTATAAGCTTGTGTAACACTGCTTATAAATTGGCGACAAAAGTTCTTATGAACAGGATGTCTTTTATCATCCCTAAATTGATTTTTGAAGAACAAGCATCATTCTTGAAAGGAAGATCCTTATTAGATCATATTTTGATAGCACAAGAGAGTATGCATAAATTCAAGTATTCTCAATCAGCTAAAGGTTTTGTTTTTCTTTCAAAATTTACATGGAGCAGGCTTATGATTCGATGGGGGGGGGGGGGGGGGGGGGGGGCTACCTTGGTGAAATCTTTGGATTTTTTTGGATTTCCTTCTAAATTATCTAATACTATTTTGGAGTGTGTCCAAGATTCAAAATTCTCTATTTTGATCAATGGCAATTTGTCTAATTGGATAAGTGGTAGAAGTGGCTTCTTACAAGGATGCCCCTTATCCCCATTTATATTTATTATATGTGCTCATCTGTTATCCAATGTTTTTAGACAAAGAGGAGGTTCAATTGGAGTTCGGATGTGTTCAAATGGACCAAGAATATTCCACTGGTTGTATGCAGATGATGTAATTATTTTCTCCGAAAGCCAACTTGATGGTAGTCAAGGAGATAAAGGCTATTTTGAAAAATTTCTATGGATGGACGGGTCAAGAAGATTAATACCAAAAAAATCTTATATGATATTTGTTAAAACAATAAGTAGAAGAAGGAAAAAGTTAATTTCTTGGATTATGGGGTTCAAAATAGTCGAGTTGTCCTACCTTGGAGTAAAATTATCCTTGAGAAGGCTAGTAAGAGAAGATTTCCAATTTATTGTTGACAAGGCATTAAGGATGACAAATATATAGGGAGGGAAATTGATATCCTTAACCGGTAAAATTTTGTTAGTAAAAATTGTTTTATCTATACTATCTTTCATTGTACCAAGTTCCTTGGTTCCAAAAAGTGTGCTTGATGAGGTAGACAAGATATGTAAGAAGCTTTATTTGGAACAAGTCCAATGGAAGACATGGGATTCACTATGTCAATTGGAATATTATGTGTTTTCCACTGAAATGGGGAGGTAGAGCTCTTCACTCTTGTTCAAGTAAACTAGGAACTTTGAGAGCTAATGATAGCTTGGAAGTATGTATAAGAGAAAGACACATTGCTGCACAAAGTGTTCTACCCTAAATATGGAAGCTTATTTGAGAATGACACAACGAGGAGGATGGGTTCTCCTACTTGGAAGATCATCATGGATGGAGGTAAATCATTAAAGCCTTTAATTAGATGGAACATTGCTAATGGAGAGGCAATTGATGTATTCAATGACACATGGATATTTGATAAAAGCAATAGGCAAATGGCCAATTTTTGTTATCTCACATGATAGTAGCAGCTTCTCGGTGGCAAACTTTATTGCAAATGGTAGATGGAATGTGGAAGAAATCAACAAGTATATGGGAAAGAGCTTTATAAATTTAATCTCTCAAATAAATATTTTTTCTAGAATGGAAGAAGACAATATGGAGTTGCTTTATCAAAGAACTAGAAAATCTATTTCTTCCATTGTGTTTGAAGCATATGTTATGCAAACTGCTCTGAAGAAGTTCTAGAATTGGATAAAAGAGATTAATTTGAACCCAAGGGTAGAGATACTATGGTAGAGAATTTTTAACAATGCTCTTCCTACTTTTCAATTCTTGTGTATAGAAGATTGTAAAGGGAAAGCCATTGTCTGATCCAAGTAGCTGTAATGAAATGGAAGATGAAGATCATATTGCTGTAAGGTGTGCAAAGCTGAAGGAAGTTTTTAATCATATTTGCAATTGGGGGTTTGCTATGTCGGTATTTAACTCCTTGATTGAATGTTGCAATTGGTTGTCCAGACAAAGTTCTTTTATGGCTAATTTGTATTGTAATGTGGTGTTCTTTACATGGAAGTCAAGAAACAAGCTGATTCATAGAGGAAGTGAGGATAGCTAATTGCTAATTACTTCTAATGCAGTGGGTTATGCTTCTATATCTGCATATGGTATTGGTAAAAACTTGGGTGTATGCGCAATGCTAATCAGTCTTCTAGGTTGTCCAATTAGCATTGGTATCCTCCTCCACCCGATTGGATAAAGGTTAATGTGGATGCATCTTTACTAACTTCTAATAAAGCTAGAATTGGAGGGGTGTTTCATGATCACAAAGGTACATTCCTCTTGTTTTTGGGAAACTGTATGTTAATTGGAGACATATCGACATTGGAGCTTTTAGCTACTCAATCAATTAAGGAGGTAATCAAAGATTGGATGTTGAAATACATAGAGACTTATCATTAAATGTGACAATGTTAAAACTATGAGGTTTTTAAAAAATGCTAAACCAAGTCGTTGATTCAAGGTACGAAGATTTTCATTCAATTAAAGGGTTCAACTATGATATTTTTAATTATATAGATAGAAAGTGTAATAAGTTAGCGTATTTATGAGCTAACTATGGTATTCTTAGTTCTTTTATTTGGGATGATATTAAGTGTGAATAAGGTTCTTCCTTCTTTAATGTCTTTGCTAAAGGAGGAATATAATGTTTTTAATCCGTTGTTTGTATTCCTTTCTTAGTTTTTAAGGCAATTTGCTGCATTTTCTTCAAAAAAAAGATAAGGTGAAATAAAATTCACTGTCCTAATGTAAAAGAAAGTAGTTATAACTTAATAATTAAAAATCATCAAAAAACTAATATCAAGCCATTAATACTTTAACTTTAATCAAATCCCTTTTGACCTACCATAAATAAAAAACACGAGAGAAAAATTTGATAACTACCTAATATAGGATACATCCCAAGCCACATAGGTCTGATTCACACAAAATAGATAATTCTTTATGGAAAAATACTTCTAGTTTTAGGTTACACTGGTATTCTTTCTTTTTTATACTACTCATATGTTCAAGATTTTTATTGAAATTCACTACATTGCTGGTTACTATGATTGATGTGTTCTGTGATGCCATTATGATGTGATGCTTTTATTATGCTTTTCATGAATTAATGTGATGGGCGCTAGATTTATCTTAGGTTAGGAATGATCAGGATGCTCACAAAATTTTTTATAGGTATTCATACTCATGTAGGGCTACAAAATTAAGGGGGCTATATTGAAATTTAACTAACAAGTTTTTTGCAGGTGTTAAATATGCTAAGCCCCCTTAAAATTAAAAGAATATGACAAGCTAATTATGATTGGCTTGCAAAAAAAATTATATAACTAATTGGCATGATTTTAATTATTTTGATTATAACTTCTTGGGATAACATATAGGTTATCTAAAATCTTTAAATTTTTTATGTTTATTATGAATTTTATTTAATTGTAAAATCTAATTTTAAATCAAGATATTAATCATCCAATTTGAAGTTCAAAGAGAAGGAAAATAATCCGTATGGGCGATTTCCTTTTATTTGGAGATTCAAATTAGGATGATTTGAAAATCCAAAGAGGAAAGAAACACCCCTTTGGGGAAGAGTTATTTCCATTTGGATAACTTCAATCTGATGAATCCAAGAACCTCGCAGAAGGGAGAAAGATAAAGATATAAAGACATTAAAAGAAAAATATTTCAATATAAAATTATTTATGTCATTCCTAGGACTAGAATTCAAGGTTATTATTAGCGGAACTCGACGACATTTAATTTATACAGGATCTAGTTTTTAATTAAGTATCATTTGCATACATGGACTTTACATTTACTTGATTTATCTTAAGTTATATAATTTAATTATTATGTTTATTTCTACGTATTATGAGTGCTTCATAAATTTTCTAGGTTTTCTACTATGCATACCATTTTTGTTTTAGCCTACATGCACTGAGGCCCTTTAAGGACTAAAATATTTCGTACTCATAAATAAAAAAAATATTTTGGGCTATTATAGAAAGGGAAACCTTTTTAAGAAATAAGCTCAATCTTCGTTCGAGGGTCTTACAAAGTCATATTAAATCTTCTCTTCTTAATTAGGCACCTCCCTGCATACAGGCTATAGTAGCAACCCAAAGTGCCACCTGAACTCCTCCTCCATTGGCTTCCAAAAAAAAAGTTCAAACTTAATCAAGTCCTTGTTGAAAATCCAATCTCACTTCTTTAATATCACTCCTTAAAAATGCTAAATAAAATTTCTACCATTATTTTAATCAAGAGTAATCGTATGAAACTCAAACTCCTTTTGATGTAATTAACTATGATGGGTGCTTTCATAGGAGATTTAAAGACCCCAAATAAATTTAAAAAGTTAATTAATTTTCTTAAGAAAAATATATATTTTTTAGTTTTATTCAAACCATGGGTAATAAGTGATATTTTCTTTCCCCAAAAACATAAATAATTTATAAACAATACTTTGAACATGAAATTAATGATTACTCGTCCCGAGTGTGTAAAGTCTGTATAAGTTGTTAAACCTATGCAGATATCCCAAGGCTAACCAAGATTGGGGGGGTTGAATTGGTATTTTTAAAAACTTTCTTGGAAATTAAAGAAAGCTATTTTATAATATTTTTTATAAAAAAAAAATTTCAACCAGAAAATGTAAAATGCTGAAAAATAAAAGTGAAGAAATAAAAATGAACATAAATATTTATAGTGGTTCGATCCAATAAGACCTACGTTCACCTCCCTGAAGACTCCCTCTTCACATTCTTGCACTTTTACCAAAGTGACTCTCTTTTTGCCCTCACAGCAAGGCGGATAAGCCTTTACATATTTCCTCTCTTCCACCAATCCCCAATGCGGCAAGAGTACCATCATTTTTTCACACTCTCTCTAAGTGTCCGATAGAGTGTCATCATCCTTTTACACCCTCCAAGTGTTGGTACATTATCGTCATCCTTTGACACCCTCCAAGTGTCGATAGAGTACCATCATTCTTTCACACCCTCCAAGTGTCGGTATAGTACCATTGTCTTTTCACACCTTTCAAGTGTCGATAGAGTATCATCTTCCTTTAACACCCTCCAAGTGTTCGGCATAGTACCGTCGTCTCTTCACACCTTCCAAAGTGTAGGCAGAGTACCATCATCTTTCTTCAAAAATCTTCTCTCAAGCAATAGAAATGAAGAAATGAAGAGAAGTAATAAAAATTTAAAAGTGTTTCATACCTTTGAGTAACCTTGTGAACCCTTCAAACTCCACTTGCAAGAACTCTCTCTCTCTCTCTAAAACAATTACTGTCAAAGAAATCAAAACACTTCTCAAGTTAGTTTCTAAGGACAATTTATATAAAAGACACAAAAAATCATCTAGAAAATTGAAAATTTTTATTTTGAGTTTAAACGATCATACAATACGATTGATATTTGTCCCGGATAAATAATTCAAAATTTTCTTGTACAATCCTATACAAGATTTTTTCGTACAGGCCTATCATAGAGTATGATATGTATATCATACAGTACGAACAATTATAAAAAAAAAAAATTATTTGTCTCGATGAAAATGTTGCCATTAATTTTGTACTCTATACGTAATCTATAGAAAATCTTGATTGTCGAAGTTGAACAGTTCAAAAAATTGACATGTTTGTGTGGATAGAAATAATCCCCACATTTTCGTACTATGGATGTAATATGTACAAAATCTTGATCGTCTCGAACGAATAGTTCAAAAAATTAACATGTTTGTCTTGATGAAAATGTTCCCAAAATATTTATACCCTTGACGTCGTCTGTATGAAGCCAACTTCGTATAGTACGATAGAAAAAATTTTTCAGTTTTTATTAACTGCTCGCTTGGGAAAATAACTGAATAAATCATCCTGAATGAAGGTAAATCATACCGCACGATTAGTTTGAAAAAATATTACAAATTTAAAACACTCCCTCAAAGTGTGTGTCCACGGTTACTCAGTTACAATCATACTCTCTCAAACTCAATAAAAATATAAAAATATAGACTCCAATTACAATGAGCCCTATGTAAATGTGACTTGAAGTCTTCAACAGTCTGGAGTATGATTTCCCTGAAATGTTAGTACACACAAATAACAAAAGTAATATATCCAATTTATATTAGGATAAATAATAATTAAAATAATAATACTTAAAATCATCAAAAATACACATGTTGTAATGATCTCAACAATCGAAAAACGAAGTTACAATAATCTCACCCTTTTTTATAATGAAAAAAAAAATATTGTTTGAGTTAATATTTATATCCTAAATTTCTCCTTAGCTCACCCTAAATAAATGAACATATATTAATATAGGTTTTTCCATGAAGATAAGAACTATTTTTTTTTTTTTTACAAAACACACATAACACATAATAATTTGAACTTTATTTTTTTTTTTTTTTGTTCTGAACAAAACACACAAAAAACACAATACACAAGAAATAGAAAAATAATCACAAAAACACAAACACAAACAATATTATTAGTCCTCTTGAGAATAACAAAAATGGAAGAAGAAATTGAAATGACGGATATCAAATGATAAACCAAAAGAATTGACATTGAAAATTATTTTAAAATAATTTTAATAATAATATCAATTTCATAAAACTAAAAAGGTAGATTCAAAATTATAAATCAAAGAACAACTAAGATAAGAAAAGTTAATCAAGATCATAATGCATCCTAGACAAATTAAATAAACATGATTATTGGAAAAATGATGAAATTAAGATTAATTAACTTCAATTTATAATATAGAGTATAATTTAAAATTAGATTGATTTGAATTAGAGATTAAATGATAGTGGAAAGAACATAATAAAGAAAAAAAATTTAATTAGCAATATTACGCATATTTTCAAATATTTATGACACACTTTGTGCATCTTTTTTATTTGGGCAAATTTTGTGCCTCTTTTTAGTTTGTGAACCACTATGTAATTTTTTTTTTTTTTTGCACACAATGTGCATTTCTTTTGATATACTATTTTGAGTCATTCCAAAATCCATAGTCTATAATCAAACTTTTCAAATAACAAAAATAATCATATTGAAAAAGAAATAAAAAAAAAAAGAAGACATCAATATTGCAATAAAGATATTCTTATTATGTTTACCTAAAAGAATATTAAATTGATCTTATTAATTAAATTCAGTTATAATTTAATTTAAATTTTTGAAAAATTAGATTTCGTAGTGAAATTAATTTTCTAATGTAAGTTAATTTAGCATAATTTTTAGATCAATTACAAGAGCTTTTCATATATGCATACTAACATTTAAAAAAGAAATAATAATAAGTTCGCAAAACATGGCATTTTTCATTAATATCAAAAATATCATATACATTTAGAACATTGATATCAATATCAAAACAATATAACATCATCACATAGACATGTGAACAACTAATAACAAACATAATAGGAAGAAAATACAACAAATATGTAATACAAACATCATCACAACACTTGCAAAGGATTGGAAGAAGCAACAACAGAGAAGTACATCTAAAAGTTAAAGGGGCCCTTGTCTGGAGGAGGTGGCTGGTTGAACACTAGAAAATAGTTATTTATCATAGCTGCATTTGTGTTCACTGAGTAAAATTGGCCTTAAATCCACCCCATATCTTCTTGGTATCTCACATCTTATTGATTTAAATGAGTCTCTATTTGATCAAAAAGTTACTCAAAGTGAGTTTCCAACTGGTCAAATTTCTTAACCATCTCCTGAAAGTAATTTTGGTCAGGTCCTTGTGCAAGTGCAGGAGATCCCCCTTCTCCGTCTATGTCATCACCCAAATCTTATCTCTCCCAAATAGTGATAAAAAAGAATCATCGGTAAAATAGATTGGGAGTTCAATGGGAGGATCAGGATGAATAATGTTGTACTTCTTTTTAAGGATATAGGCAATATGATGTCCTAAAGCCACATGTTTTTCTTTCCTTTTGTGATAAGGATGACCAATCTCATAAAGGTTTTATAAATAATCCATAAAGAGTTGGGCTTTATGAATAGGTTTTTCAGTCATGATAAGATATGTGATAATGGACAGGAGTTGAGTAATATTCTCTCAATCAATAGCTTTAAAAATAACAGAAGTTCTTAAAATGTGTTGGATGATCCAAGCATTTTGGTTCAAGGTATAAACACAGGCTAAATGATTGATTTGAGAAACACCTCTATGAACTTTGTTAATTTCAGTCATTCAAAGTTGAACCTAGAGGTCATAGTGTGTGCTCTAATCCTATGGGTTCTTAAATGAAGATAGTTGCCTAAATCTTCTTTGGTAATCTCTATGTGTTCATTTTTGGACAAAATAACTTATCCTAGAATTATCTTTTCACTGACTCTCATGTTGGCCAAGAAGTAATAAAAGGTATATTTACGATATGCATAGATAAGAATCAAAATAAAGGATAGTTGAGTGGAGGAAAATAGAGGCATTAAAGTTCATCTTGGATTAGCATTCAAGATCTTCATAGAAGTGAACCTAAAGAATGCATCTTCAAAATTCATAGATAACAAGTTAGAATTAGTAGCACTAGTAGAGGATGAACTATTGGAACCTCGAGGATACTTGCTATAATTAGCCATTTCCTAGACACGGGCTTTAAAGAGTTTTAAAGTGAAGATGAAAGTGAATGAAAATGATTTTCAAACCCCTTATATATATATATATATATAAATTGAACATCATACTATAAGAAATTTTATTTGTAACTTTCAATTATGAAATCATACGTGATGAAATTATTTTCATACAGACGAATGAAAATTGTTGAAAATGAAATGTCTTCTCATAAAATGTTATTTTTGAGGTGTCTTTTTATATAGGCATTTTGACCACAAGATTTTACAGATGAGCAGGTATTTGTCCAAGATGATTCAAAAAATTAAGATTGTTTTAAATATAGTTAAGTTTGTACAGACAAAGATGTTTTCGTATGAATGATCACCAATAAATAACTGAACCTAACCAGTAAAATCATACCCATTCATATTGATGAACCCATACTAATCGTACTGTATAATGACGACATCGTACAGTATGAAACCATTTGAAAAAAGTTGAGGTTCCGCATTTTAAATTTCCATAACATTCATATATACGCTACAAAATTTGTACAGGATAAATATATATTCATACATTATGAATAGAACATAAAAACAATACATGAAAATCAGACAAACTTCTCAAAATCTAGTGACATACTTTCAGTTTTAACACACATAACAAACGAAAAAAAAAAGTCGAAAACTCAAAAGCAAGAAAAATAAAAATTCAAATAAATATCAAAATAAATTAATAAAAAAAAAAACTAAAACAATCATAAACATAAAACATATAAAGTTTGCAGTAACATTTTAGTTTTATGCCTTAAGATCAATCACACCTAATCTTGTCCTTAAGGTGCAAAATGTGTCAAAGATTAGAGGTTTTGTAAAAATATATGTAAGTTAATTTTCAGTAGAAACATGTTTCAATTTAATTTTTTTTGGCTATATGATCCCTAATGAAATGACGCCTTTGTCTATATATTTGGTTTTAGAATGTTGGATAAGATAATTCTTTGAAATACAAATGACACTAATGTTATCATAATAAAGTTGGAATTTTGCCTACTGTATATCCTAAATCAATCAAATATTATTTCAACCAAAGTACTTGAGACAAACAACTTCCTAAGGCAGTACATTTAGCTTCAGCAGTAGATAGGGCTAAGAATTATGTTTCTTACTGGATAAAGAATACTAAGGAATTTCATATAAATTGGCAACTTCCATATGTACTCTTTCGATCAACCCTATGACCTGTATTATCTAAATTAGAATATCCTACAATTTCAAATGAAGTGTTGTACTTAGGATACCAAATTCTTAAGTTTTGAGTTCCTAAAAGATATCTTAAAATTCTTTTAACTAAAATCAAATGCAATTCATTTTGGATTAGATCAAAATCTAGCACACAAAGTAAACCACTAAACATTATAGCTGGTCTTTCAAGAAGTAAAATAAAGAAATGATCCAATTATACCTCTAAATTTATTTTAATCAATAGATTTTCCATTTGGGTCCTTATCCAACTAAACAGAGGAACACATTGGAGTAGTTACTGGTTAGCATTGTCCATTCATACTTCTTGAAGATGTCCTTAATATACTTTGACTTGACTAAGAAATATTGTCTCCTCATTTTGGTTAATGCTAAAACCAAGAAAATAACTTAGACCTCCCTTTAAACTCGTATCAAATTCACTACTCAATATTTTAGAAAAATTATCAAAAATTAATTTTATTTCTAAATCCAAAAATTAAATCAACAACATATATTTGAACAATGAGTATTTCATCTCCTAATTTCTTTAAAAAGGATTGGAGTCCACACTTCCTTTTACAAAAGATCTCTCTAATAGGAAAGTGCTTAACCTCTCATACCAAGGCCTATGTGCCTATTTCAATCCATATAATACCTTTTTCAATTTATATACATGATTTAGGAATTTAGAATTTTAAAACCTAGAGGTTGCTCAACATAAATATCCTCTTATATCACCCCATTCGAAAAGATACTCTTAAAATCGATTTGAATAATTTAAATCCTCTAAAATAGGTAAAGGCTAATAAAACCCTAATTGCTTTAAGTCTTGCCACATGGGCAAAAGTCTCTTCAAAATCAATACATTCAATTTGATTATACCCCTTAGCCAAAAATCTAGCCTTATTTTTAATCACAACTCCTGAATCACTCATTTTATTTTTTAACACTCACTTAGTTCCCACTACACTTTGATCCTTTCGAACATTTACACAATTCCCAAATATCATTCCTTATAAATTGATTCAACTCCTCTTGCATGGACAAAATCCAAAATTCATTCGAAAGTGCTTGATTAACATTTGTGGGTTCAATTATTATAATAAATGTAGAATTGTTAACCTCTTTGCTAAGTATAGGCCTAGTCCTAACACTGTCACTAGGTTCACCTAAAATAAATTTCCTTAGGGTGATTTTTAGAAAATTTAATTCTCTAGGCAAAGGATTTTCTTTTTCCACATTTTCTCCCAAATTTATCTTTTCAACCCCTTGGTAGTTATTTTCTATATGATCTTCTTCTAAAATCCTAAATTCATCAAATACAACATGTGTGGTCTTTTTAACTAGCAAAGTTCTTTTGTTAAACACTCTATATGATTTTCCACACTAGAGTATCTAAAAAAATTTCTTCATCTAATTTTGGATCAATTTTTCCTAAAGGAGATTTTTTATTATTATTTATGAACACCTTACATCCAAAAATATGTAAATGTGACAAATTAGGTGATCTCCTCTTACGATGCTCATAGGGTGTTTTATTCAATTTTGCTCTAATGCTCACCCTATTCATAACATAACAAGCTGAACTAACCGCTTCAGCCCAAAAATATTTTGGAAGTTAATATTATGTCAATATAGCTCTAGAGGGATTCAATAAATATTATGTTCTTTCTTTCAGCTACCCCATTATGCTGAGGGGTCTTAGGTGCAGAAAAATTGTGATCAATTCCTTTTTTTTTTACAAAATTCCTCAAAATTTTTATTTTCAAATTGACCTCCATGATAACTTTGAATTGTTAAAATTTTACATCAAATTTCCTCTGAATCTAAGTCAAAAAGTTTTTAAATTCCTAAAATGATTTATTCTTATGAAATAAAAAATTAATCCAAGTGAATATCTTAAAAAGTCATCAACAATCACAAAATTATATACCTTCCCTCCTAGACTTATAGTGCTATCCGATCCAAAAAGATCCATATGAATAATCTTCCAATGGTTTGCTAGTCCTAAGATCCTTAGTGGAATGAAATAAGGACTTCACCTATTTTCTTAGTTGGCATGCATCACAAAGGTGGTCTTTAGTAAAGTATAATTTGTGTATACCTCTAACAAGTTTTTTTTGGGTAATGTTTCTAAAAAGTTTTTCATGAAAGCGTGACAAAGCCTCCTAAGGACATCACCATGATTCATCAAGAAGTTGTTTTCAAACAAAAAAAATATTATGAGATTTAATACAATTTAATATCTAGCAATATAAGACATTATTTACCCTTTTTCCATGCAGTTACAATTCCATTTTGGCTTAATATGCAGCTAGTGGGAAAAGAATTTAACATTATATTATTTATCATATAGCTGACTAATACTCAAGAGATTATGCTTTATGCCTTTTACAAGTAATACATTTTTAATAAAAAAATTGTTCAAGTTGCTAATCATACTTGTGCCTACCACTTTCCTATTGGTATTTTCTCCCAAGTATATCCTTCACCTCCATTCCTGGCTTCCAGCGATATGAATTGTGTAGTGCCTCAAGTCATATGCTTCGAGAAACTACTGTCTAGATATTAAATGCTCTCACGAGCTCTTGTATGAGAGCGTTTCTACAAAAAGATCAAATGTTAGTCTTGGGAACCCAAATAAGTTTATGTTCTCCTCTTGTCAAAATTAAACTAGATGTATATGTGATATGACTTATTTTATCCATCTTAGGTCTCCTATACTAAATGATTTTTTCTATGAATAGTACAAGTGTGTGAAATATGCTCAATCATTCCACAAGAAAAACACTTAACTCTAGGAAAAGGATATTTCATTCTTGAATAATAAAATTGTCTCTTCCTAGGTTTTAAAAATTTTTATTTTAAAATAGGATCATTAAAATATTCAAGTTTAAGGGGGATCCTATTCTCCTCAAGAGCGTTTATTTTCACTCTAAGAAATGTGTTTGCACTTTCTAACATAGTATTATAAAATTTCAAATAGTGCTCTCTATTTTTAGGTTCATCCTTAAAAGTTTTAAATTCTTATTGTAATTCAGAGTAGGATAATTTAATAATTTATTTTGTTTGTTCTAATAATCAAATTCAACTAATAAACTCATATGGTAGTTATCAATCTATGTATGATCTTTCCTAAGAATTTCATGCTCTTTCTATAACTCTAGGAAATCTAAACTCAACTTTGCATACATTTTTTGTGTTTTTTATAATTCGTATGAATTATTTTAGAAACTTATAGTAATTCATTATAACTTAAGTCACATACCTCCTCTTGATCTAACTGATAAAGATTATTGACCATAAGCATAGATTGATGACTTCTTCTTCCTTTTTCATTTTTGATGAATTTGAAGCTGAGTCCGCCCAAAAAGCTCGCTGAAATTTCTTCTTGCCCTTACTCACATTTGTTTTCTCCTCCACCTTCTCCTTGCTAGAAGTGAATTTAATATTAGGGCAATTTGATTTAACATGTATAGTTTCTTGCATTCATAGAAAATAACATCATTGGAAACCTTAACATTCTTGTGGAACTTACCTTCATTCAATTATTGGTGTCTCCTTTACTTCCTCTTTAGAAAACTCCTAAAACTTCTAGTCATCGAGGCAATATCATCCTCATTTTTAGGTTATGACAGATTATTCTCTGAGTCGTCTACTTTAAAAGCAATGTTCTTCTCATTATGCTTTTCTCCAGCATGAATCTATCTTTGAGTCACTCCTTGCTTGTAAGAAATTAGTGATCCAAGAAGATTATCAATAGAATATAAATTTAAATCCTTAGACTTTATAATAGAAGTTATTTTAGCATCATAAGATGTAGGCAAATAATGAAGTATTTTATTAATCTTTTAAGCATTCGTTAGTTTCCTACCTAATGCATGCAAAGAATTAACTATCTGAGTGAAAAATGTGTACATTTTAGATATAAATTCATTTGATTTCATGCAAAATAATTCATAATCATGTAATAAGATATTTAATTTAGATTTTTTTCACTTTTTTAGTTCCTTCTTATGTGATACAGAGTCTATCCCATATTTCTTTTCCACTTTTACAAGTAGAAACATGCATGTAATCATCTAATTTAAGTGCAAAAAAGAAACTATTAAAACATTTTGCATTTAATTATGCTAAGTCTCATTCTTATATAGTCTAGTCAGCAAACGGTGTTTTTGTTCTAATGCCATCTACAAGTCTAATTGGCCTAGTGTGCCCAATCTTGATCTAAAATCCACATGTGATAGTTAAGCGATTGAAGAAAAATAGACATTTGTGTTTTCCAAAAATCAAAAAGGATGTTTTCAAACAATGTAGGTCTAGTGATTGAATACCCGTCAAGTGTGTTACAGTTTTCAAAATTAGCCAATATCATTTTTAAAAAGTAGTATAAACTTTAAGTTTTGAAACAAAGCTCTGATAATATTTATAAAGTTTGTACATATTATTAAACCTAAGCAAATGTACCAAGGCTAACCAAGATGAGAGGTAAATAGGTATTTTTAAAAAACCTCTTGGAAATTAAATAAAACCATTTTTTTAATATTTTTTGCAAAAATAAATTTTCAACCACAAAATATAAAATGCTAAAAAATAAAAGTGCATAAATAAAAATGAACACAAAGATTTATAGTGGTTTGGTCCAACAAGGCTTACATCCACTCCATGAAGACTCTCTCTTCAGTTATTACACTATTACCGAAGTGACACTCCTTTTTTCCCCACACCAAGGCAAAAAAAAGCCTTTATAACTTTCCTCTTTTCCACCAATCCCCGGTGCAACAGAGTACCGTCATTCTTTCCTACCATCCAAGTGTCAGACGAGTACCATCATCCTTTCACACCCTCTAAGTGTCAGCAGAGTATCATCATCCTTTCATACCCTCCAAGTGTCAATAGAGTACCTTCATCCTTTCACACCCTCCAAGTGTCGACAAAGTACCATCATCTCTTCACACCTTCTATGTGTCGACAGAGTACCATCATCCTTTCACACCCTCCAAGTATCGGAAGAGTACCAACGTCTCTTCACACCTTCCAAGTGTTGGTAGAGTACCATCGTCCTTCTTCAAAGATCTTCTCTCAAGCAACTAGAAAGAAGAAAGGAAGAGAAGTAACAAAAATATAAAAGAGATTCTTACCTTTGAGTGACCGTGTAACCCTTTGCACTCCACTTGCAAGAACTGTCTCTCAAACACTCTCAAAAAATACTCTTTCACCTGCCCTCAAAGAAATCACAAAGAATATTACTTCTCAAGTTAGTTTCTAAGTAATATTTATATAAAATTTATGAAAACCCATCAATAAAACTGAAAATTTCCATTTTGAGCATACATAATTGTACAGTATGATCGATATTCATCCCGGATGAATATTTCAAAATTGTCTTATAGAATCCTATACAAAATGTTTTCGTACAATCCTATCGTACAGTACGATATCTATATCATATAGTACAAAGAATTATAAAAGATTTATTCATCTGGATAAAAATGTTCCCAATGATTTTATAGTCTAGACATTGTCTATATAAAATCTAGATCATCCTGGATGAACAATTAAAAAAATTTACATATTCAACTGGAAAAACTAATCAACATATTTTTGTGCTCTATATGTCATCTGTATGAAATCCAAATCATCCTAGACAAACAGTTAAAAAAATTTACATGTTCGTATGGATGAAAATGTTCCCCACATTTTTTGTACTTTGGATGTCATTTGTACGAAGCGAACTTTATACAGTATGAACAATACTTAGAAAAAAATTTCAGTCTAAGTTTTGATTAACTGATCGTAGGAGGAAATAACTGAATAAATCTTCCCGAACAAACATAAATCATACAGTATGATTAGTTTTATAAAAAAATTACAAATTTAAAATACTCAACTAGTGTGTGTGTGAATGATTACTCAATTATAATCACACTCTCTCATACTCAATAAAAATATAAAAATACATACTCCAATTACCATACACTCTATGCAAATTTGGCTTGAAGTCTTCTACAATCTGGAGTATGATTTTTCTTGAAATATTAGTAGACACAAACAATAAAAGCAATATATCCAATATATGTTAGGAGAAATAGTAATTAAAACAATAATATTTGGAATCATAAAAAACACACATGTTATAATAATCTCAACAACAAAAAAATTAAGTTACAACAATCTCAACAGTGTCATAGCTATATATATTCAATCAAACCTTATTTTGACTCTTTGGGATAATATATAGTTCCATCCTAAATTTGGCTATAATATTTAGGATTAAATTTATAGTTCTAAATATGAACCCATTAGAAAATTTTATCTCCTCCTTCGAGGTAATATATCATTTCCAATACTATATTTGATTTTAGAATTAAAATTTAAAAGTCTATTTAAACTTTCCCAATTAAATTACAATTTTAATTTATTTGCATCTCTTTCCATAGCTTAAAGCAAAGAAAGTAAAAATAAAAGAGCATTTCTGCTAAGGAATGATCTCTCTCTCCATCTTTAATAATCATAGAAATTTTATTGCATCAGTAGGTTTGACTACCCTCCTTTCATTGATCCCTCTTTCTATTTCTTCCATGGGTGAGTGTAGCCAACATAAAAAATAATAAGAGTGGTGGTGAGAAAACCTCTTATAAAATCTAGGCTTTGACATCTCACCCCATGTTAATAAGTGGAATGAGGGAGTCAAGCCTAACTTTTGAAAGTTTGATGTCAATTTTGTTAACCCTTGTGCTGATTAAAACTCAACATGTTGAGTTCCAAGATTTGAAAAAGATTCGTTAAACTCCAAATTCCTTTAAAAAAATAACTAAGATCAATCATAGATATCATACATTTCATAAATATTTTTAAAGCTCTTTTTCTTTGATTTTTTGGAGTACATAATTAATGATTTTGAATATCAATTTCGCAACAAATCCTTTCACAATCTTATTGATTTTTAGGTAAAGATTTAATAAGATTACCAATTCCAAATTTAATTACTTATGATTTTTAATTTTAATCTTCTCATATTTAATCTTTAATCCTAATTATTCATCTTTATTTCAAAAATTAATTCATAAAGGTATAGATTATAAATTCAAATTAAAATTATAAGTTAAATGATTTAAGCTAGTTAATTATTAGTTTTTTCACTCTATAAAGTATAAAAAATGTTCATTTGAATAATGACCTAGGGTTTTATTATTATCCTAATTTTATAGAAGTTTTAATCATCATTTTACTAATGTTGATTATATAATCAAAATACATAATATAATAGAAATAATTGTAAGTATGAAAGAAATTTTAATAAAATATAAATAAAGATAGAAAAGATAATTAGCACTGCACTTTTTTTCATATAAATGATAAATGACGTATAAAACATGTGATAAAATAACATGAACATAATATAAGTTACAAGAAAACTAGCGCAGTAGGCACAAAAAGTATTGTAATATCTTTCATAACAAAAATAAAAATTCATGCTCGTTGTATATACCAATTTCTCACATAATTGAATTCTCTTATAAAATACATGAAGCAAAACAAAGATACACATCCTCTCTTTTTTCCAAAATTAAGATTTCATTATTCATCTAATCCACAAGGTTTCAATGTAAGACCATTGACCTTGAAAATTAAAAAGGTTTTTATATCTTGAATCTTGACGGCACTATTGAGATATATTCTAATAGCAGTATATGGGTCAATCCATCCAGATTTAAGTTCCAGCAAAAAACTTCTTCCTGTAATAAAAAGGTAGGACATCATGACCAATATTAAATTCATAATGTAGGAGTTCACATTTATACATTTTCTTCATATCTACCTTGTATGAACATATATCTTCTTGAGCTTCATCTTTGAACTCATAAAATTTATTAGTGATAGAAAAATTTTGTATGCAAGGAAGAAAAAAGAAATCTTCATTTTTCAAATTTTCTTCATTTCTAATCCAAGAGGAGGAATGTCTTGGCTTGGTTTTCCCATGGCTAAGTTGAATTTTCGGGAAGAGATAAATAGCAATTCATATAAGAATTGACAAAAATTTAGAACAAAACTCCAAACATATAATTTTATAATTTTCAAGTGAGAAAAATATTTAAAATTTGAATTTTAAAGTGCAAAGTCCTGACATAGCAATGTAGTGCTAAAAAATGGTGTTGCGGTACCCTCTTCTTTTCTCAAGGATTTTTCTAAGCAATATTGAATGATTATTATTATTAAAACTAACACTCTTACCTAAAACATATAAACTAAAAGATAGATTGCATCCCTTAAAATGCTAAGAATATAGCCTTTAGCCAATATTAATAACACACTAAACTGAATTCTAGGTTCCTCCCACATAGTGCTAAGTTTATAGTCTTCTGCTAGACTTACCTTGATTTTTTAATTTGACTAGGATATATTATTTTCATTCTTCAAATGACTTCCTCTATTAATCTCTTTTTCTTTTTCTTTTGGGTTAAATTTAGTATTTCTAGGTAAAGATCCAAGAGGTTTACTACTAACTAAAATGACAAACTTGCTTAATGAGTTTCAAAATTTTTAATAAAAGTATCTTGATTTTATAATTGATTCACTAATTGTATTACTACATCTTACAAAGCTAATTTTTAATTTTTTAAATTTTTTCTTTGATTAAATCTTGGAAGATATGTAAGTTTAGGATTAACAGTTGGTTGTTGAAGATTATTCTAATTTACTCCTTGATTATTATGCCTACTATTTTATTGATTATTACTAACCACATTGTTTGACCAATTAAATTAGGATGGTTCCTCCAACCTAGAGTATAAGTATTTGAATAGGGATTATGTTATTTTCTAATTAAATTAACATTTTCATTCCCTTGCAAATTATTATCTTCAATTGAATTTTGATCCACTAAAAAATTTGTTCCTATTTCATAATTTATTCCTATTGTATTTAACTCTTTAGAAATTACTGTAACTTTGCAATCAAGATTCATAAATTCTAACTACTTTCATAGGATTTACCCAATGAGTAGGCATCTAAAAATTATTTGTAGTCATTTCCTCTATTAATTCATAGGCTTCTTTAAATTTCTTAGATATTAATGATACTCCAGGTGCAGCATCAATTATAGCTCCAAGTGATTATACATCTATTATAAAATATTTGAATAACCAATCAATTAGGTAAAATACGATGAGGGCATTCTCTAATAATTTCCTTAAATACTTTTCAACTCTTATAAATGTATTCTCCTTCAAACTAAGTAAAAGAAGTCAAGTCATCTCTAACTTTGCATTTTTTAAAGGTGGGAAATACTTAGCAAGAGACTTATGAGCCAATTCTTTCCAAGTGGTTATAAAGCTTCGGGGTAATGAATTCAACTATATGATAGCTTTATCTGTTAGAGAAAAGAAAATTAATCTATGTCTAATAGCATTATCACTAACACCATTATACTTAAATGTTACACAAATTTATAAAATGTGGCTAAATATAAATTTTGATCTTCTATAAGAGTTCCTTGAACTAAGAGTTTTGAATCATTTGTATAATAATATATTTTAATTTAATATTGTTAGCTTGGATTGCATGTATATTAATACTCTGGTGAATTCTGTTTGTTAAATGGTTTACATAGTCCTTACGAGTTCTAGTAAGGTTTTACAATAACACAATGTTAGTCATTTTCAAACATTAGAAAGGGTTATTTTAATTTAAGTATAAATCAATAAAAGTTCATTTCTATGACTATAAAGCATGCAACTAAAAATATACAATAAGTGATTAAAGAAATAAAAAATAAAAGATATAAGTGTGTCAAATTATATAATTCTATTGATAATATAGTAAGAATATGTAAAAAGAAAAATACTTTCCTAACAATGGGGCCAAAAATATGATGGGGCTATAGATTACTTTTAAATCATAAAAAAATGTTTAAAGCTTTATTCCTGAAACAATGTATATATATATATATATATATATATATATATATATATATATATATATATATATATATATATATATATATATATATAACAAAGCCCACTTAATATAAATAAGTATATATACGGAATTAAGTAATAAATGATAAAATAGAGTTTCAAACCCATGAGAAAGTATGCTTTCTAGTAATCAACAACTATTGTTTGCTTTAATTGCAAAATTATTCTACTAAAATAAAATAATGGATTGATGAATATACAAATTTTTAAAACATTGGACATGATACTTAAATAAAGTGTTTTGTATTGATGAAATCAAATTGCATATATTTTCTAATGAAATTCATATTTATAATATGATTCAGAGCATATGCATCCCTAGATCACTATCAAGCTTGTAAAGGTAAAATTGACATATACTGACCTCGTACAATTATATTATCTCCCTAAGAGCCTAGCAAAATTTACATCTTATGTCAAGTACACAAATATATATTTTTTAATATTCCTATATGTTCATGTATTTCTCTATCAAGGCTATATATCATACTAGATTTTAACTACATATATAGTCATTATGTGCATTAAATAATGTGTACAAAAATATTAAAAATATCATTTAACTTTAGAGCACAAGAATCTTCATGAATACTTAACATTTTCTCTACATCATCAATTTAAAATTTTAGAATTAGTCTGAGTAGAAAGAAAAAATAAGCAAACTTATTTTTATTGAAATCAAGGAAGAATAAAAGTATAAGAGAATGATATTACCAAGAAGGATTAATGTATAAAGTGATTTCTTAATATACCAAGTTTCTCACACAAACACTGACCGAACGTTATAATAATTTATTTAAGGAGAGAACTAAGAATGTTCTCTAAATAAAATTAAAACTAGATAGGTGATTGAACTTCTGTACAATCATAATACAATAGCAATTTATAGGTAAACACAAATTAGTATATTGATGCTTTGACACTTGAAATATAAGCACCACTACGCCCATAAAATAAACAAATGCCGTTGCACTAATGTTTTATCTCCTCTGCGGTGCTTGCTGATATGGATCAATTGTTTACTTAACATTCACATAGCTTCGCTGGCAGATCATGTCCTTCAGAATTTATAACTATTACACCACATCACTACTAACTTTTAAAAGTTTTGGCACCCGAGTGATAAATTTCGTACCAAGCTATGTTAGACTATAATGCGCAGCGCTAGAAAATAGTGAGCACAATGCGCCCAAGTTAACCTTTTTGACACCGCAACACTTTCAAATAGCAAAATATTTGCTACCATGTCAATATTCGGTGCACCGACAATGTCCTTCATAGCACTACGACATTGATTTTTCTAACGTCACGGTGCTAGATGATAGTTAGAATTTTATGCTTTTTTTTCTGCACAACATAAATAAAAAATATGTTCTCACTGAAAATATAACATATAAAATAATAAATTTATTATAGTTTTCAACATACTATGATCATAAGATACTCAACACCAAAGGAATCATCAGAACCAAGCTAACTATAATGCAGCTATGGTAGGAATGTTAAAGTGTTAGGATATGGGCTCTCATGGTTGGTAAAATTTATTCTCTAGCCAACCCACTTTGAAATGTATTCAAAGCCAATACCTTCATTATCAACAATAGAAACACATGCAATTGAGAAAAAAGATGAGGATGAGTAGAGAATACCATATAATTGTTAATATAATTATTTTATTACTTTTACTATTTATTATACTTTTTTTCTATCTTAGTCTTTAAATTTTGATTGTTTATTTGGTTGTGTTCATTTCTTGCACTTTTTAAAAGTTTTGTTTTTGTAAAAAAATGTAATTTGAAAAAAAATGAATGAAATATATCTCTCTAAATTTATAAAAATCGCTTTGCCTTACTATATTTTCCTTTTTGTTTGAGTTATAAAATTCTGAAAATTCAACAATTAAGATCCTTAAGTATTTAATAGTACACAACATAAATTTTTTTTTCTAAGTGAGACAATTACAAGTAACAACTTATCTTTTCATTTAAAAATAGCAATTTTTAATAAGTTAAATTTCAAAAAATATTTTAAGCACTTGACTACTTAAAGGAATATTGTGTCTAAGGATTAAAATGAATTAGCTCATTAGGTTAATCTTAAATCATCTAAATACAAGTAATTAGAGAATTACAAAACCTTTAATAAACTTTAGATATGTATAATGAGTTGAGGTAATAGATATGTATTTAACATTAAAATAAGATATTTTAGTGACTAAATAAAAAAATGAGTTAAAAGTGAAAAAAGGCCTAAGTACTGGAATATAAAAAAATTGTTACTAGCAATGTTTACACCCACTTGAAAATAATAAGTTGATGCAATAGACATGTATTAAAAAAAAAATTAAGGTATTTAGAAAAATAAAAGATAAATGAAAAGTAAAATTACTAAATACCAAATAACAAAAAAATAGTAATTGCAATATCTAGCCCAACTTCTATATTTCTAAAGGAATTATTAGAATAATAATATTTATAGAATGCTTGTATGCAGATTTAAGGGATAACTAATTATATAGATTTAAGGGTTAACTAAACAAAATCATGTTTTTTAGAGAGAGAAACTCCCATTTTCTTGAGAGAAAAAATCCCATTTTTTTTTTTCAAATTTTGATTCCATTGCAATTTTGGCAGTTTTTCTACGAAAGATGAAAGTGATGGCGGCGTCCTCCGATGGTCGTTGGAATCCTTTTGCTTGTTCTAGTAATGTATTAGAGGATCGAAAAATAATTGTTAAGGCTTCGCCACTAGTGATTAGAGAACCTCTTTTTGTTCATGTTAAGAAGGATTCCCCTGTTATTGACAAAGGTAAGGGTATTGAAAATGGGTTGTTGGCTAATTCTCCTCCTATTAATTTTTCTTCATATGTTAGGAAAAATGACTTTGAAGCGTCTTCTTCATTTGGTTTGAAGCTCTTTGTTAATAAATTTTGTAATGTCAAGCAGGGTTCTTTGGAGAGAGAACAAGTATTGAACAATCCTTTTGGTGTCTGTTTGAATGCCCAAGAAAAGGAAATTAATGAAAGTTCTTATGTAGAAGCCCTCGTGGACAATGTTGTACGGCCTTCTTTAGATAGTATCAATCCTTGGCCTAAACATCCAAATATTAAAATCAAATTTTCAAATGAAGAGTCAATTTTTTTGGATGATGGTGCGGCTATTAATAAATTGTATGATCCTTGTGTTAAGGCTAATTCAAAAAAGCTTCAATTTTCCATAGTGGTTAATTTTTTTTGAAATGATGTTCCTATCTAGTTGATCGTTGATGAATTACATAGACAATGATTGCATTTTGGTAAATTTCACCTAACATTGCTTATATTAGGTTAGGCATTGTATTTATTCACATCGCTTTGAGCAGTTGAAAATGTATTAGTTGGAGGACCATGGTATGTGAAGGGTCATATTGCGAGAATGTAGAAGTGGTCTTCACAATTTTCTTAAAATTCCTTGAATTGTCTAACCTATCCTATATGGGTTAGAATGCCTCATATTCTGTTGTTGTGTTGGGATGAAGTTAATGTGGAAATAATTGCCTCAATGTTAGGAACTCCTTTATGAATGGATGGCAACATGTTCCAATGGGGGAGAAGGGAGTTTGCTAGGGTGTGTGTCTGCATGACTCTAGATAAACAATTTCCTTTGGGTGTTTGAGTGGAGGGATTGGAAGGTCCATTTTTTCAAATAGTTGAATATGAGAGAATTTTTACATTTTGTTTTAAATGTTAGAATATTAGTCATTTTATTAATGAAAGCATTCTAAAGAAGAGAATTCTAGGAGTTGAAGGAGTTTTCATTTCTGCTGAGGAAGACAATGGTGTGAATTTTGGTTTACCATATGCTATGAGCAACGAGTCCTTTTATGGTCTGTGGGTGATTATCAATAATGGGGGAAGGAGGAAATTTAAAGCGTATATTAACATATTAAAAAAGAAGATGTTTGATCCAAAGCCAAATATGGTGAAAAATGGTTATATGTATGTTAAAAAATCTCTATCATTAGACTACCTTCCTAAGGCCCAGGTTCTAGTTGCTAATGATAAAGAGAATTTGAAGATTAATAAAGAGATTTTTTCAGATATTTCAATGATAGTTAAAGAAGAACAAAGTGTTGCTAATCTTGATGCTCTAGTTGGTGGAGCTGAGATTTGGCTGAATGAAGACCCTCCAGATAAATCAAGAGGCCTTTCTTTAGAGAATTTTGCTAATGATGATGCGGGTGGTAAGGTTTTTTCTGCTGTCAACCCAGAAATTCTTACTGATTTTAATAAGTTTAAAATTTTGGAATCCTGTTATGATGATGAGATTCCTAAGGCTGACTCATTAACAGCTGAGTTGTTTGTTGATGACATAGAAGAGGGGGAACTCATTAATGAAGTGGGGAAGGCTTCAAATTCAGCAATGAGGGCTTTATTTTTTAGGAGCAAATCCAAACATTAGAACTTGATGGTATTGAAGGACTACCAAAAGAAACAAATTTTAGAATTGTAAAAAGAAGCTGAAGGTGGTTGTCTGACTGAAGATAAACTTCTATTGCTAAAAACTAAGGTACACGAACTTAATTATACTCTTGCTCGACTTAAGACCTGGTGGAGGAAAAGGGCCAAAGTGAAGTGGATAGCATAATGGGACTCCAACTCTAAGTTTGTTCATGTTTTTTTCTACAACTAGGCACAATGGAAACTGGATTAATCAGATTAAAGACAATATTGGATTGTGGGTTGAAGATCAAAATCAGATTGAAGAAATTTTTTATGACTTCTTTAAATGCATATTGAAGGACAGAAAATGCAATATGAAGGGATGGCCGTCTCCCACTCATGTGTTGGATGATGTTGATAATGAAGTCTTGCTAGCTTATTTTACAAAGGATAATCTCGAAAGAGTTGTCAGTCAATTGGAAGCTAATATCTCTCCATGTATTGATGGTGTTTCTTACTCTTTCACTAAAGCTTATTGGTAAATCATTAAGAAGATCTATGGAAGGCAGTTAATTCTTTTTTTATGTCTGGTACCATGTGTTCTAATTGGAAGGAAACTTTAGAAGTGTTTATCCCTAAAGTGAAAAATCTTGTGAATCCCTCCAATTATAGACCAATTAGCCTTTGTTTATCAATTTACAAGATTTTGGTAAGAATGTTATTAAATAGATTGAACTATTTCATTCATAAGATTATTTTAGAAGATCAGTAAGCTTTTGTCAAATGTCATTCTTTATCCAACCATTCTTGCTCAAGAGTTGTTTAATAAGTTTAGATTTTCTAAATCAAAGAAACGGCTGATCGCAATCAAAATTTATATGGAGCAATCTTATGATAGTATGAGGTCTTCTACTCTTAAGCAAGCTTTAAAGAACTTGGGTTTTCTAGAAAAAAATTTTAATCTCTTACTTTAGTGTGTTGCTGATCTTAAGATTTCTATTATGATAAATGGAAATAATTCGAAGTGGATTGATGCTAAGAGTTGGTTTAGACAAGGGTGTCCCTGTCACCTTATCTTTTCATATTGTGTTCTCAATTTCTTTCATATGCATTTACTTAAAGAGCGAAAAGTATGGATATTAAAGTAGCTCCAAATTAAAAAAAAAAAATTCCCATTTACTATATGCAAATTACATTATTATCTTTTTAGAGGCCATGTATAGATGTGTGGAGAAAGTAAGCAATATCCTAAAAGACTATAGTAAATGGTTTGGCCAGAAGGTGAATTTTCAGAAGTCCTCTATTATTTTCGAAAAGTCAGTTAAAAGGAGTAGGATTTCTCTTTCTAGACTCTTGGGTTTCAAAGTTGCTAAGGAAATAAAGTATCTAGCTTGGTATCAAGATTTATTTAAGAAGATTGACTATTTCATATTTCCAAAATCTGTTGAAAAAAGCACTTAGTAGATTTAATATTTAGGGTAACCGGTTCTTTTCTATAGTAGGGAAATTGCTCCTTATAAAATCGGTATTTCATTCTCTTCCTATATTTTTTTCTACTCATTCATTAGTCCATATGGGAGTGTTAAATGATTTGGAAATAATGTGTAGGGATTCTGTAAAACAAACAAGATGGAAGTAAGGGTCTTCATTATGTTTCATGGGAAGTACTATGTAAATCTAGAAGAATGGGAGGACAAGGCGTCCAATCGGCTGTTGCTAAAGTTGGTACTTTGAAGGATAAATTTTCTAGGAATTTTATCTCAAATCCTTCTTCTCTTCTTAACAGGACTCTGATTTCTAAATATGAAAATCATATTTGGAATTGTGAAACTATGAGGTATTTCTCTCCAAATGTAAAATTTGCCCTATTAAAATTAAAAAATTAAAACAGATAAAAGGACGCAGCAGAGATTGCAAGTATTTAAAAATAAAAAGAGATCATAGTTATCCGGTAATGGATTGGTGCACTTTCAGAAATAATTAAATAAATTTTTAAAAAACTGAACGTCCAAAATACGCTTATATTGTCTATATTTTCTGCATACGGTATTACAGACAGAATGAGATAGAAAAGTTTTATGAGATGAACTTATTTTTATTATTATTACTTATTATTGAAAAACACGGAATGAATACTGCAATTACAGCAAAATTATATGTAATATTAAAAGAATTAAAAAATTAAAAAAAAAATTAAAAATATCATTTTAATAGTTTATTAAATAAAAGCAAAATAATGCGTGTGTCATAATAATAATAAGATACAATACCATGCATGCATGAATTAAAAAATATTATTAATTAAAAATTCGTAGAGGTAATACAGATCTCTCTCTCTTTCTCCTCCCCTTCCCCAATCCCCCACCTATAAAGCCATCTGCGCACTGCCATTGTTCCTTATTAGCCATTGTTTCTTATTAACTTAAACTTTCAAAACATTGGCATGGTTAATTTCTTCTTTGCGGCATTGATGCTTATACATGTGACGAGCTTCAAAGCTCTTGCAATCTAAAGGTATGTATGAACCTTATCTTTGCCATTTTGATTCTAATTAATTGCAAAAATATGGAGTTGGAACTCCCTCATATCCATGTCAAGGTCTTCATAAGGTTGCTATAGCTGCTATGCCATGGATTCCACAAATCTGTTCCATTAATAGCTTGCGAATTCACGTCCATGAAAGAATAATAGGTGTTTTATATGTAAACAAGTTGGGAGACACTTGTGGGTTGCATGACTAAGGAGCTACTGAAACCTTTGAAGGTCTTGTTTGGATTGAAGGGAGTTCCAAAACCATGTTTTAGCCTTAACCAACTTCCAACGACAAGTTCTCTTTGCTATCCTTTCCTTTGATTATGTTTTCTTCAGTCGGTTAAGAGAAGTTTTTTGTTTGTTCACATTATGTTTATATTATAGTTATTAAAGGTGATTAATTACCAAATGTGTAACCCGCACGATCCGTATGTGCATCACGATTAACTGTATTGCTCATATAACATGTGTTTTGCAAGTGTATTGATGTGTATTATTATGTAGATCATTTAAGCAAACAATTTCGTAGACAATATACACAGTAATACGTGCACAGAACTTACGGTTGGCATGCACTCTATATGCAAGCTCTCACTTCACTATAATAATTTCAAGCAAAAGCCAATACAGAAAAATGTGACTATAATAAATGAAATTATGGCTAAAGAATTAACTATAAGTGGCAATTTTTTTAGTTATGTGATTAAAGCTTAATAATATATGCTTCGTCACATTTTTGAAAGATTATAGTAATTTGTTCATACAACTAAAACATGATTAAAAAAGAGCCGTTATCATACCAATTATGTTGTTGTAGGCTCACTAGATGTCTCCTCCCATGAAAGTGTCTAATTTTGAATGAACAATGAAAGTCAGGATAAGCCGTATAAGCCCAATAATCATCTAACACGAACACAGCCCATGGGAGAATTATTAGAATTGTTCTTTTTTCATGTTGTGCATGATTAAATTAGGTGAAGTGCGAATAACATTCAAACATTTATGCTTATAAATATTCTTTTCAATAAAAAAAAAAAGGAATTCCTACAAAGCAACAGGAAGCTTGCACCCAAAAAAAAATAAAATAAAATAAAATAATATAAAATAATATAAAAATAAAAAAACCGGAAGCTTGCACCTATGTATATGCATTATTCGAACATTCAAGTGAGCCTTTATGATTTGGACGTCATAAATATCCAGCTAAAGCATGCATGCACTATAACTAAACGGAAAGATATTCAATTTTTTAATTCAGCGATTTTAGGACATTTAAACTAAAATCTAAACTCATTGTCGAGATAAATATTGGAATTGTTCAATTGATCGCCTGATAGTTGCTGTACTCAACAAAAACAGAGAGATTACAATATTAAAGGGAAGCACAATATCTTACTGTTCATCTTCTCTTTCTAACCCAAAAGACAAATAAAATTTATGTATATATGAAGAAGGTACTGAGAGATTAACTTAGCTGATTAAAACAACATAGACCAAACGGTGTAGATGAAAAGGTACAAAATTGAGGCTGTTGTAGTGGAGCAGAGAGGGTGGATAGTTGATCCGGCATTTGCATAAGTTAGGTAATTTATCAAGCATCCTTATCAGCCCCCCTTAAGGTAACAATAGCTGGCTAAATGTAATCTTGTCATATAGTTGTGAATAGAGAGTAGCACTAAGAGAATTGTTGAAAAGATCGGCAGGTTGATCATGCATTGAGGTATGATGAACCATAATATGATGTGACCAAATGCAGTCCCAAATAAAATAAAAATCAATTTCTATGTGCTTTGTTTTGGCTTGAAAGATTGGATTATTTGCCAAGGCAAGCACTAAGACATTGTCACAATAAAGCTTAGTTGGTTGGGATAGAGGAATTCAGTCAGAAGTCCTCTGAGCCAAATGATATCACATGCTGCAATAGAGAGAGCTCTACACTCAGCTTTTGTGGAAGATTTAACAACTGAAGTTTGCTTCTTAACTGTCCAAGAGATAAGAGAGGTGCCTAGGAAAGCACAATAACCTCTAATAAAGTGACGATCAATCTGGTCGGTTGCCCAATCAGAATCTAGAAAGGCCATGAAAACAAGATTGGATCGATTAATGGGCAAACTAAGATTTAGTATGCCTTGAACATAACGCAGAACACCTTTGAGAAGCTGAAATGCGATTTCAGCAGACTATGCATGTGTTGATAGAGGAAATCAACTACAAATAAGGGATTAGGCTGATTAACTGTCAAGTACTGTAATGATTTTACAATTTGTCTATAGAGCTTTGGACAAGAATATGGAGGCATGTTATGATCCGTAGCTGAGAATTTTGAGGGTAGAGTAGTAAGCACTGGCATGCAATCGGACATAGTAGATTTATGCAAAATTTTAGCCGGATAGGTAGATTTATTGAGGTGAAGACCATCTTGTGTATAAGTACAATCCACTTTGTCCTGTAAAATCAGTTCAAGTATTTATGCTAATCTTCTCATACAATTCTACGATCGTACTATATGATTAGGTCAAGATACTATTCTAATCATCCAGTACGACATGTGAAGATAGGTGATGATCTAAATATCATCCCATACAACTCTCAGGTCATTCTATACAATCTCACTTTACAATTAGAAGACAAATTATGGTTTTTTATCTTGGATGATGTGGGAAGATCAAGCATCGTCTCATGTATCTCTTAGGTCATCCAGTATGATTGTCGTCGATCATTCTGTATGATCTGTTTGAATAATTTAATCATAATTAAACACCTAATCATAGAATCAATTAAGGCATGATTGTGAGTTGATACACACGGATCTACTTAGACCATAGATTAATCAAAACCTTAGGATCTACCCATACCTAGATCAATCCAGACCCTGAGATAAATCAAAATATTAGATCAATCCAAATTCAAATCAATCTAGACTTTTGATCAATTCAAATTCAATCCAATCCATACCTCAATCTATCCAAACTTTAATCAAATATAAACCTCTACTAAACAAGGTTTCAATCCCTCCAGACTATAATTAATCTTTGATCCAACCTCTGATCAAGTTTCAATTAAATCTATTCACTGGAAATCATCTAGTTGATTATTATTGATTGTTGACCCCTACAACAAGCCCGAGAATCTTAAATTTGATAACGAGTTATCCAATTTAAATGTGGATTGCATTGAACTTTGTTATGTATTGGTTGAGGAAGCAAATCAAATGATCGACACCCGAAATTAAAGTGCGAGACTGATCAAACAATGTCGGATAGAGAAATGGATGGCACCGTTGCGTCAGGAACGTCATTGGCATTAAGATTCTACATTTTATTTGATCAAATTGAATCGTTTGATGTGGTGTCGCAGATTTCAAAGGCGATCTAAATATAATGCAAGGGTGCGCATATCGAGGAAATTTATCTCTATGGAGATTACATGACATCTGATTGCCAAACGGATGGCACTGTTGCGTCCGGAACGTCGTTGACATTAAGAGTATACATTTTATTTGATTAAATTGGATCGTTTGATGTGGTGTCGCAGATTTCAAAGATGATCTAAATATGATGCAAAGGCACGCATTACGAGTGAAATTTTCCTCTTCGGAGACAACACGACGTCCAATCGACAAACAGACAGCACCATTGTGTCCGAAACGTCGTTGGCTTTAAGATTCTACATTTTATTTGATCAAATTGAATCGTTTGATGTGGTGTCACAGATTTCAAAGGCGATCTAAATATAATGCAAGGGTGCGCATATCGAAGAAATTTATCTCTATGGAGATTACATGACATCTGATTGCCAAACGGATGGCACTGTTGCGTCCGGAACGTCGTTGAAATTAAGAGTATACATTTTATTTGATCAAATTGAATCGTTTGATGTGGTGTCACAGATTTCAAAGATGATCTAAATATGATGCAAAGGCACGCATTACGAGGGAATTTTCCTCTTCGGAGACGACACGACGTCCGATCGACAAACAGACAGCGCCATTGCGTCCGAAACGTCGTTGGCTTTAAGATTCTACATTTTATTTGACGAAATCGGGTCGTTTGAGGTAAGGTCGCAAATTTCAAAGGGCGACTCAAATATGTTATGAAGGCATGCACTGCGAAGGAAATGATGCCTCGTCGCCACCCGAACGATGTCCGATCGATGAACGGATAGAGCCATTGCATCCGAAACATCGTTGACATTCAGGATATACATTTTTATTTAATAAATTTGGATGATCCGAGATGGTGGTGAATTTCTAGGCGATGCAAATATAATATAAAGGCCTGCGCTACGATAGAAATGAGGCATCGAAGATGCCCAGATGACGTCCGATTGATGAATGGAGAGCGTCATTGCATCCAGAACATCCCTGGCATTCAGAATATATATTTTATTTAATAAATTTGGATCATCTGAAGTGTTGAAACATTTCAAAGGCGGCTCAAATATGATGCGAAGGCATGCGCTATGAGGGAAACGAGGCCTCGTCGATGATCAAACGACGTCTGATCGACGAACGGACAACGTTATTGTATCCAGAATGTCGTCGAAATTTAGAATATATATTTTATTTGATCAAATTGGATTGTTTGAGGTGGTGTCGCAAATTCCAAAGACAATTTGAATATGTTGCGAAGGTGCGCGCTATGAAGAAAAATTAGCCTCATCGGTGGCGAAATGACGTCTGATCACAGAACATATGGCCGACGTCGTTGCATCCGGAATGTCGTCAACATTAAAAGTCTATATCTTATTTGATTAAATTGGATCATTTGAGGTGGTGTCATAAATCTCAAAGATTGATTCATATTTGTTACGAAGGCACGCATTATGAGGGAACTAAGCCTCGTCGTAGCCCAAACGACGTCCGATCTCAAAATGGACTACGCCGTTGCGACCGGGACATCAGCAATACCCTAAATCCACTATAAATATGTCTAATTCAGATGTTCGACGAATTTAGCACAAAAAACGAGACAAAAATACAGGCAAAACGAGAAAACTCCACACGGATTAAGGCAATTTTGTCTTAATGACGTTTTGTCATTTCTGAAATAATACATTAATGCCTAATGACTAAACATTGATATAGAAATTAATTTAAATGGTTTTAACAAAACAACAGATGCCAAATAGGAAAAACAGAGTAGTTCCATTAAATGCTAGTTAATGCGTTTTACCTCGTTCGTCTCTCTGTCGTTATTGGCTTGAATGTACGAGCTTTTCCATCTAGATGAAATTGTGTGAGAATGCCCTAGCCTCCTCTCAGTCGCTTCTCTTCACTAAAATAAAATAAACGATTCCTTCTTCGGGCGGGCTACTTAGAACCAATTGCTCTAACCGCTTCCTCTCATATTCATCTTTTCTCTCTCCAACCCACTAGCCGAGCTCCTCGGCCTCACGACCAAAAGTCTTCAGTCGAACTCCAGGCATCCACAAGCTTCTGCTCGCGAGCCCCACAGCAACTCCAAGTCCTCAACAGCAACCCGCCTCCACTAGTTCGTTCCGCCTCAGGACATAGTATCAGACATCCACAACCACAGCCCCCATTCAAGCATCGTAAGCTATTGTTTCCGCTGGCTTCTCATCAAACCGTGAACTGAAACTGCACCCCTCTTCCTACCTTAATCCACTTCATTCCAACTCCAGACAAACAAACGCCTCCTCTCACCCATTCCTTCCCTCATTCACAGAGCAACCCGTCCAAACCCACTCCAACAGTCTTTCTCCTCCCTTGCTGTAGCCGGATTCCCTCCGATCCTGTCACCACGTCCCTACTCCAGCAACTGTGCAAAAATCATCCTGCTCTGATTTTCAATCTGAAGTCTTCCTTTTCTCTATTTCATGCAAAGAGGCTTAGAGGCGGCCGACTCTTTCCTCCTCTTTATGAGCTTTGAGAGAGAAACCATTGTTAATCTTGAGCTCTAACAGCAGCTCGTCTAGAGGTCCCACTGATCTTCTCCACTGCAGCCTCAAATGAAAATTCTGATTTGAAGGGTCCTGCAACCCTTAGAGCAGTTTTATTGAATCTTCCCTACTCCTCACGATCTACACACCTTTTTCTCCACCGCATGGAGAAGACCTTCCTCTCCTTAGACAGAGTCCAACCTCTTCCACTCTCCATCATGACGAAGAAGAACACAAAAATAAGAAGAAGAACAATATAGGAAGACTACAAAATGATCAAGATGCTGAGGAAGATGAAGAAGAAATGATGGTGGCACTTCACAGAGGAATTCCAAGTCCTAGTGCAGTAGATATAATGTCAAGAGTCTCCTGTACCCAGCAAGTTGGAGAAGAGACAGAAGAGATGAAAGAAGAAGAATCCATTTGACGTTGCACACTTTCTTCCTAATTGGGGAATCAGGTACAAGATGTGCAAGATCAGTTGTAGGGATCTTTCCTACGAGATCACCAAGATCAATACCTACAAGGATGGGCGTCACGACAAAGCATGGGGAAGTCAATCAATTTCAAAGTCTAGCACCACATCTGTATTTCAGCTGAAAATTATGAATATGGGAAGCCTTTATGGTTGTAAATAAGAAGCAATCTTCTGAACGAGCTTAGCCACCATTAGCAGTCTAGTATTGGCTTCAGCCAACATGCTGAATCCGAGAAGAGATTTACGCAAGAAGGACACCATATTGTTCCCAAGCTAGAGCATTATCTTTGTATGGTGGATCTTCTTGAAAGAGCTGGTAATCCATTTGAAGTTTATGATTTTATCAATGGGATGCCAATGGGGTCAGATTTCTCTGTTTGGAGAGTATTTCTTATAGCTTGTCCTCTAGCTAGTCTAATGGTGAGTGCATGAAGATTGACAGATGCATAGAAGATTAAGAAGGCAATGTAGAGTAAGAAGTTGAGAAGATACTTGGGATGTAGTTGGACACATCAGCAATTGTTAACAAGTTTTATATTCATTGTTTGTTATTTCTTGCACATAGAACCAAATGACCTTTAAAAAGATTAAGTTTAAAAAAAAAAAAAGAGAGAGAAAATGAGCTTTAAAAAAAAAGAGAGGGATGAAGATGATGGAGAAAAGAAAAAAAAAAGAAGAAGAAAAAGAAAAAGAGTAAAGGTGGGAGAATAAAAAAAAGGGAGAGGATATATTTGTTTGCAAATTATTCATCGTCGCCGACCCCGAAGGTATAATCTCCAAAACTCTGATTTTCCATTCTCATCGTTTGCGGCGGACCGGAGAACCACCTATACGCACTCACGTAGCACGGTAGGAGGGAGCCCGGTGCAACACTTACAACGAGATGAGTAATGACCTAAAACTCAGATTTCTCATTCTCGTCGTTTGTGACGGACCGGAGAACCACCTATACGCCCTCTCGTAGCACGGTGGGAGGGAGCCCGGTGCGACGCATACGATGAAGCGGGTAAGCCCTATACATGCTCTTGTAGCGTGGTGGAAAAATTCACTTGTGTTCTTTGTACGGTTACTTTTGAAGACCCCATACACGCTCGCGTAGCATGGTGGGATGAAAGATGTACGGCCCGGTGTCTCCCGACACCAACCATACACGCTCGAGTAACGTGGTGGGATGGCCCAGTTTCCCGTAGTTTTCCCCTAAATGGTGGAGATGCCGGCAGGCTGCCGAAATTTTCATTGAAATTTTGGACTTGGACAAATTTTGGAACCTAATTTGGATAACTTGAGCATGCAATCAAGCTTACAATCAAGACTTAAAAAAAATGAACAATAATTGAAATGAACATTGGAACAAAGTGCAAGGGGACTCAATTTGGGATTGCATAGAACTTGGACTTGAACTCAGACTCAGACTTGGACAAATATTTATCATCGTTTGGACAACAGGGGACTTGAACAGAAGAGGCTCATATTGGGCCTGAACTTGTTTTGGACACTAATTTGAACATCAAATGAGCAAGATTTGGACTCAAATCTAAATTGGATTCAAATGATATTACTCTTAACTTGACTAAATATTTAATCAAATGATATAATGATTGATTTGAACCATAATTCTAAGCTTTCAAAATGAGAAATATCATTTCAATTTGAAAGTGAATATTAAATGATCTTGTGGAAAATATTGAAATTAAATCTCAAACATACAAGACATGAGACTCATGAAGGAGGAAATCCAAGCATATTTTACTTGGAATGATCAATCAATAACAAATGAATAAAGTATGATTCATGCATAGTTTGATTACAAGCTTCAATATAGAGTGTCTTTGTGGACAACAATAATGAACTTGCATCCATCATTTACACATGAATGAAATTTGAAACTCATACAATTTCTTGAGATAATTACAAGGGTATATGTTTGATTGCAAGCATATATAAATGAGAAAATCCATTTTTGCAAGCTATGAACTATTTCCAAAGCAATGAGAGACTTATGATTCCTACATCTCATTCCAACCAATGTATTTGCAATCAAAATATGAAGCTCTCAAATGAATATGGAAGAACCTTCATGCTAATTAGAATGTAAATATCACTAAAATTACATATGAACGAGGAGTGATTGCAGTCAATGTTAGAGAATGAATAAATTATGTAGTTCTCATTCATAAGCGTTGACCACGCAAGTAAAAATCAATGGAAGAATGTAATGGCATGCTTATAATTGGTATTAAGAGATGATTATTTTAATTAGAAGACAAATGTTATTGAGCAAACTTATCGCACATGATTTAAACCATTTTTATATGGTAGGAAAACATTTGTATCATTCATATGGAAGAGATAGTGATCCAATGGCATAGCACACTGAAAGAAGTCACGAAGAATATGATTGGTACTGGCTAGCTCATAACTAATAAAGACTAGTATGACGACTTCGACAAGTATCAAGTAACTTGCAAAATGTACATAATACATTACCTATGAGTGATGACAATTCACCAAAGTGGATGCTAAATCATTCCCACAGTCGATAACCACTTAGCATTAGTCAAGTATATCAGCCTTCTACGAGCATTCTACGAGCAAGGATAAAAGATCTGCAATACATACATTCTCTTTACAAATACAGATGTATGTATAATATGCCACTTATGGGTAGATGCAGAAGGACTTCAGTAAATGCAGTATCCTAAAGTCAATATCAGCTTATAAATGAAGATGTCTACCTACCTACTTGTAGCAGTTGCAGATGTACTAAAAATATCAAAGACCAAAACAAAATGCAAGGAGAATACGACAAGTACAAGCTATTACGACACAAAGCAGAAGACTCGTTAGTGCACTACGATCCACCTCTAGAAAGAAACCATAGTGTACGATAGTCTACCTGTACGAAGTAGCGAACAACTCTATTCAGAAGCTGCTACACCACGCCACCGAATCCGCAACATTCATGCAAGCGGACAGAAGGCAGTTATAAATATTATTATAATACCCCTGCACGTGCACCATAGTTTGTATACACATAGGTACACAAAGGGGTATGTCAAATCAATGAAATTCCCAAATACCCGCATGGGCCCCGGCGAGCGTGTTATTGGTACACACGTGACGTCTAGGGATACTGCGCGAGTTATCAAATTTTAAACCCGATCCTCCTTAGCAGGTAAAAAGGAGTTGACAGGGTTTAATTATAAAATGCCCCCAAACCCGCATGGGCCCCGGCGAGCATGTTATTGGCACACAAGTGACATCTAGGGATGCTGTGCGGGTTATCAATTTTTAAACCCGATCCTCATTAGCAGTTAAAAATGAGTCGATAGGGTTTAATTATAAAAGGCCCCCAAACCCGCATGGGCCCCGACGAGCATGTTATTGGTACACACGTAACGTCTAGGGATGCTGCGCGGGTTGATAAGTGAATTAAGGTTTGAAACCGATCCTTCTATACGAGCCAATAGAAGTCAATAGGGTTCGAACCAACAAACAAATATACGGTTGTGGTGATCGCTATATTTATCTTAATACATTCATATTAGACCTTCAAGGCATATAACAATAAGAATTCACTATCAAGGGCATAAAGCCTACAAAACCCGATCCTCAGTCAATAGCTCGACTAAGTTGACAAGGTTCAAGCTACAAATAAAAATGACCCCAAACACCCCGATGATGGCCATGTTGAATGCATATCTCAACCAGAGGGGTTCCCAAATATTTTTGAAATGCCTCCAAAATATCCAAAGTCTATTCCAAATATTCCAAAGCTCCACCCAAAATCCCAAAAAATTCCAAAATCCCAAAATCTAAAAATATTTAAAATTGAAATAAATTCATCAAAACACTTAAAGCAAAATTCATCCACCCTCCGCAACAGTTTGCCGGGGTGGACAAGTTGAAAACTACTCAAGCTCACATAGAGCTAAACGTCTAGTCAAAAATATCACTAGGATCCATTCTCAAACAATCTCTTGCCAGTAAGGACATGGTACGTGTCCTCTAACTGGGAATTTGCCACCAAATGGCACCGCAGGATAAACGGTTATGATGACCCGAGGCCCTCTGAACCATGTGGTTTTGTCGCCAAATGGCACCACGAAATATCAGTTATGGCCAACGCCGTTACATTCCTTATTGGCATCAAATCCTTGAGATATGAATCAATAGGATATGATCGATATGGCACAAAGCCCGTTGTTAGCTAAGGTGGATTCAAATTTGTCCCCTTAGACAAACATTCAACCCAGGTCTACAAGGTCCTCTTGAAAGAAGCAACCCATGGCTGCCAACAAGGATCCTTCTGTCAGGTTGGGTCGACTAACTCCTCTGACTAAGAAGACCAGGGACCACGATGGCCCGGGATGATGGAACCATGGGATCTTGATCGGGTCCATCATCCATTCCGCCACCATCCGCTTTAAGTGAAAGATGGTGAAATTTCTATTTAAAATATCCAAAATTTCCAAATTATCAATTCCAAACATATGAACATTTAAATTCCAAAACATCCAAACCATTCAAATTCCACGTCCAAACTTATGCTGCTACTATATGCCAGATAACACATATCTCTACGTATCTAATTGACGACTAGCCTTAATCGAAAGTTCTCTCTCGTTATCGGGAGGGGTAATTAACTATAGGGGCTTGCGCCTATAGGAAACTAGAACTCAGATCATAAAGTCCTCACAAAATGAGGGTGAAATCTCTGGGTAATGTCTTATCTACAAACCCATCTACCTTCCAAAATTTACCCCAGAACTTATTCCATTAAAACTCCCTCGCCGAATAAAAAGAAAAGAGTAGGCGGAGGCCGGGGCCGAATTTTCGGAGCCCACATTGATATGGATACTTCAAATTAAGCAATGAAATTGAAAACCAGTTCAAACCCATAAATCAAGACCAAAATCTAAGGCTAAAGGCCTAGGTTCTTAAAGCATTTTCTAGTGATTTTTTAAACCATTCAAACCCTAATCAAATGACCCACAATTTATGATCTATCAATTTAATATTAATTAGGCATGTCCCTAAGGTATACCCTCCAAATTTGAGCTGAATCTGAGGCCTCCAACTCTAGAAATTGCTTTAAAATCTAAAGAATGTAAAATCTTTAAATATTTATAGCATGTGCCACTAGACCTTTCCCCTAGTGGAATTTAACCTTTTTACCTTCTCCAAAAGCTCTAACCACATGACTTTTTAAGTATTAAATTACATTTTGATTGACCCACTTTTACCCCTAGTTGATTAGGGGTCAAAATGACAAAAATGCACCAAAGGGGATTGAAGAACATTCATTTTAAACTAAATGCCTCCTCTTTACATGAGACAACTTTTAGCAAATTTCAAAAATTCAACCAATCTTGTTGGACCTAAATCAAAGCCCTTGGTAAAACTAGTTGACCAAGTCAACCTAGGTTGACCAAATAGGCTCTTTAGGATTCAAATAATCAATTTGACTAAAATGAACTCTTCAGACCTTGGGACCACCTCCAACCGTCTAAGAATATCAATTCAAATCAATTGAACTTAATCTCAGACCCTAGGTAGACCAATTTGACCAAGTCTACAAAGGTTGACCCATATAACCCTTGAAGGTTCTAAATGGTAATTTCATCCATTAGACCTTTTTGATCCTTGAAACTACCTTCATCAGACTCCAAATGTCTAGGAAAACTTGTTAGGCCTAAACCCAGTCCCTAGGTTAACCTAGTTGACCAGGTCAACCAAGGTTAAGTCATTCATCCTTTAAGGGTTCAAATGGGTTGATCCAACCCATTTAATCAAATCAATGCCTTTCACCCCTCAAATCTATTATACTTTATGCCTAAAATATTTATCAACTAACCATAAGCCATATCACCTTAGGTTGACCAAGTCAACTCATCAATATTTGGTCAACCTTCCTCCTATGCACATATATGAATTCAAATATCAAGTCTAAAATCTCAAGCCACAACTAAATCAACCCAACCAGAAATTTAAACTTCCCCATATCCATCTCAGTATTCCTTGACTTGTTGACTAGTTTTTAATATGGCCATTTAATGAGCATATTTTGTCAACATTGTAATTAATTTACCAAATCCATGTATACACCTTCTTTTCAAGCTATCCCACTAGTTCTTTAGACCTATCTAGACCCCACCTCAGCAACGCTTGATTAGTTGACAAGTCAAATAGTCAATAAATGGTTGCAGAGTGGTTAAAGTTGTCAAACCCCTTTGTTTAGGCCCTCCCCTCCATTCTAAACCAACTCCATCTATCTAAATTTTTTTTGAATACTTTTAACCGCAATTTAAACCTTACTTTAGCTCTGATTCAATCCCAAAGATTCCCTTAACAATTCCATGAGGATTAGAGGATAAAATAACTTTCCATGTCATAGTCCTTTAGTCCTTTTTATTCTCCTACTCCCACCAACCCCAAACCCCATGGAATACATCGATGGATGCCCCAAAGAAATCCTAGCCATCTCCCAAAGCTTTAGGACCTTAGAATTAGGAATAGGGATCATTCTTTCAGGAGCCATTCCCTCACTAACCTAAGGTTCTCTAGACCAGAGGTCATTTCATTTTACCTCTAGAGAGTTTTATATATAGATTCCAAGCTCGATCTGACCATTGAATGCTCGTCGGTGATGACTCTCTGACCTTCTAAGCAATAAGTCCGTCCAAGGTTTAGAACTCCCAATCCATAGCTTATCAGACCATAGTTTCTATTATAGAATTATACATGGATAATCTATAAGCTTAGAGAGTCAAAGATCGATAAAATACAAAAGTCGGATTAGGTATAAACTCAAACCATAGTTTAGGACACTATAATTCAAAGAGCTTTTGATTAAGTGCATTTAAGGACACAATTTTTTATCCCCATTGTTTTTGTTTAGACATTTTAATTGGGTTAAAAATTTCATGCAATATAATCATCTGTTTTAAGAGAACGAGATGATTTTTAGGTTTCTTGGGTTTCCATCAAATTCTACTTAGTGTATATAATATATATTGTTGATCTTGCGATCAATTATTTATTTTTCATCTTTTTATGGCTCCATTTTAACCTCGTGATCTTCTTCATAGTTTAGATCTTCATTCAGGAAGATCTCAGTCTCTTGAATCAAAACAACACAGGATTAGACGGCAAATAGTGGGTGCTAACTCGAATAAGTTGAAACTGCATGAGCGCTACCATCTGATGAGTGGCATTCAATGCCACGTAGTGCCGTCACTGCACTTCGTTAATTAATATCAACGATTATGCGGCGGAATAATAATTGATATTAAATTCCTCAATCACCAAGATTTTTAGTAGGCGCGTAATAACCTACCAAGTATCCCTCACGTCGCTGCCAGCGTCGCCAATCCTTTTTACTTAATTTGAATTATATTAATATACTTTAAAATTATAAAAAATTCAAAAACTTAGTATAAATTAAAAAATATTAAAAATTTCACATATAATATATAAAATTGTTTGGCGTTTTAAACTCTTTATCTTAAAATTAAAATAAAGTTAAAATAAATAATATATTTAATTAATTTTAAGCATTAATAATATTTGTTTTTAATTAATTTTTAATAAAAATAGTTCAAATGTTTTAAAATTTTTTTAAAACTTATCTTTAATAGTTTTCTTGTTTTTAAGGTAGTATTTTGAAATTATTTTAAGATTACTTAATCTATTTTAAATATTTTAATTACTAAACTACTTAAATATTTATGTAATTTTTAATTTAGAACTAATTTAAATATTTCAAAATTTATTTTTAGTTATTTAGAAAAAATTTCAAAGATTATGTTTAAAATATTTTTGTTTCAAAATTAAATTTTATTCAATTTAAACTATTTTTTTAATTATCATAAATAATTTCAACATATTAATATTTAATTAATACTAATTTAAATATTTAAAAAAAATGTATTTTTTTATTCTTAATATTTTAATTAATCATGAAAAATATTTTTATTATTCAAAATTAAGAATAACTTAAATTATCAAATATATTTTAAACAATTTTAATTATTTAACAATCTAAATATTGAATCAACTTTAAATTAAATTTTAATTTAAATATTTAAATTTTTTTAATTTTTATTCTTTAAATACTTTAAGTTACCAGAAGATAATTCATATTTATTTTTAAATGATTTTAAAATCATTTTAAAATAATAATTTTTTTTATGTACTAAATTTCATAAAAATTAAAAAATCAAAAGAAATTCAATTTATTTAGTACTATTTACAAAATACGTTTAAATTTTTAGAGTTTTAAATATTTTAATTCAAACTTATTTTCAAAATAAAAAACTTAATTTATTTTAATCAATTCTAATTATTTAAATATTTTATTATTTAATTAAATATTAAATTAAATATTTTCAAAATTAAAAATTAAAAATTTTAAATATTTAAAATAATCAGAAACTATTTTAAAATATTTTTAATTTAAAAATAATTTTAATTTAAGATATTTTAAATATTTAGTTTTTAAATATTTATTTAATTTTTTATTTAAAATTTTTTTAAAAATTAGAAATTTTTATTTTAAAATTTCATTTTATTAAGATAGTTTTTAAAAATTATTTTTAAATTAATTTAATTTTGTTAAAACTTTTAAAAATTGAGCTGTTTTTGTATATATAAATAAATTTTTAAATGTTAAAGTTTGAGTCCCTTGAGTGGGTCATAAATGAAACATTAATGACTAATTATTTGAAGTATTGGAGTTTACGAGTTTTTAATTAAACAATTTAATTTTTTATTTCATTATAAGATTAAAAATAATTGAAATTTCAAACATAGCATGAGCTTGAATGAATAACATTAATGAGGAGTGGTGATTAATTAATGAGCAATTATTTTGTTATCTCTTCATTGATTAATCTTCAAATTAATTATGTTATATGTCATTTGCATGTATAGGATGCACGAACTTGCACTTAGCTTAGGATCTCTTAGATTTAGGAATTGATTATGCTGATGTACATTTATGTACATGGTCAAGGGTTAATGACATTAATTTAAACCCACTTAACTTAGTGACACCTTAAGGACAAAAATTAAAGACTTATTTAGAGAACTTAGGAAAAATTTAGAAATCTAAATACACATGCAATAGGCATGAAACTTAAACAATTTCAATTTAGTGTCATCTCCAGTGCATAGGAAAATTCTCACTGATTTTAAAAATTATTAAGCAGTCTAATTAATTATCCTAAGATTAAAACCTATATTAAGCCTCAAATTTTTTTAAAATTCTAATAAATCAAATTTAAATTTAAAAATTACAAAAAATAACACAAATTAAAGAGCACTCAACAAAATTAAAATACCTTTGAGTTGACATCAAATTTAAGTCTAATTTCATTAAAAATAAATATTTAATTAATTTATTTAATAAATAAAGCTAAAAATTCTAAAAAAATTATCAAACACTTAAAAACGTCTCATTAGATCATTGCTGATATTTAGAGGTGATTTCAAGAAGTTTGAAGTTCATTTGAATTCAAATCATTAAATGCCCTTAATTAAAATGATTTTAATAATTCAAACAATCACCCAAAATTTTTAAAAATCATAACTAATTAGAGAAAAGATCAAATTGAGCAAACTCAAAAGTATTGGACTCCATTTTAGGTATAATATTTATTAAAAATGTAAAACCACCTGAAGTAATTTAAAATAAAAAAGTCAAATATTTGGTTAACTTTAAGTCAAAATTTAAGTCAAAACTTTAAAAATTTGTAAATAAATGAAGAAATATCTAAATCCAGTAAACTCACCATCTAATTATTCATCTAAAAATCTATTATTTAAGATAAATATTAACTTTCTTGAAATCATTTTTAATCTGAAAGTTAATTTTTGACCCAAGTTAATGCTTTTAAAAAATTCAAATAATTCTAGAATATTTAATAACTGATTTAAAAATCCAAAAAACCTTCATTATACTTTAAAAACTAGTAACCAATCAATCCTAATAAAAATTCATCAACCTTCAAACCATAATGAATTCAATTTTCTTAATTATACTGGTTACCAGTAGGTAACCCAAGCCTATAAGCCTATTAACTTAGCCCCAATTAAGATGAAATAAACTTCACAGCCCCGGTGAGTAATAAAGGTTGTAGACATTTAAATTTAAAAAAATAAACTTAAAACTAATTTAAATCATTTATAATAAAACTTTAACAAAAATTTTTCTTAAGCCTTTCAGTAAGCTGGAACATAAATAAACTTTAACAAACTACCTTACCTAGCAGTTATCCAAACCACATGGCCTACCATACACACTCTAGATGGTTTGCTAGGACAACCAACTCTACTCTTAGGCTAGGTCAATATTAACTTTTCTATTATTTATGGAGATTTTCGTGGTTCTCACTACATATTAGTTACTAGTATAGAATTAATGTATTTATTTATTTAATTTCTATAATTTGTGTATAGATGTGATGGGCATTAGATCTACCCTTAGATAAGAGGTGATTTTATTGCTAACACAATCTTATGCATGTGGACATGCTCATATAGGATAATTAAAATAAAAGGGGACATAAAAATAAGTTTTAAATTAACGATGTTTCCTACAGGTGCTCCAAAAATGCTAATTCCCCTTTTAAATTAAAAGAGTATGTCCAAGTGTGACTGGCATGAGCATTTTAAATTCTATTAATATTAACTTCTTGGGATGATTTAATTATAATTTCTTAGAAAATCCCTGCAGGTTGTTTGAGTCTAGACTTTTATTTTAAATTTCAAATGTGATTTGATGTAATTGAGTTGTAACGTCAATGTATTTTGAGATGGGATGTTAAGTATCCATTATGGAATCCAAAAAGGAAGGGACATCCCTTGGGGGAGAGTTTCTCGCCATTTGAAGATCTAAATTAGGATGAATTTAAATATACAAAAGATAAAAATAACACCCCTTTCAAGAAGGAGTTATGTTTCATTTGGATATTCGGACTCAACGGATCTAAGGAGCCTGCAAAGGGACGAAAAGGTGAATAATGAGAAGAATCCTATTTTAATATTACTTGAGTCATAGGAGTAGAATCGAATTTTTCGTCAATGGTGCCTAGCCAATTTACTTTTCTTGTAGACTCTAGGTTGTAATATTAAGTTGCACTTATCATATGGACATTTAATTTGAATATTTATTTATTTTCATTGATTTGTTTAATTTGATTGCATAGTAGAAATTACACGTCTTTTCTAATTTTTTGATCGAATGCTTTTTTTTTTACCTGGAACGATTGGAGGCTCATGAGGGTAAATTTTTTTTTCTATTTTAATTAAATTAAAATTTTTTAAGATAACATAGAAATTTTAATAGATTTAAGATGTAAGATCGTGTTTGCCAAGAGTCCCTTACATCATCTTGAATTTTCATTGCCTTGTTAGGCACCTCCCTGCCTTTAGGTTCAGGCAGGCCACCTGACCTATTAGGGTACAATCATGTCAACAAGAAGTTATGCATTCCTTAGGTAGTCTAAAATCTTTTTTCTAAGCTTGATTTTAAAAATTTATCATTTTAATTTTAAGCATTTATCAAATCAACTAGCATCCATTGTATTAAAAATAAATCTATATGAGTCTAAAATTTCATTGCATTTAGTTTAAGTTTCTTATTACGTAACATAAGTTAGGGAACAAATTAGAATCTATTGTAGATGTCTGCCCTGATTCCTCAAACTTAACTAACAAATATTTCTATCACCCTTTCATAGTTAATCAAACTCTACTTTTTAAAGCATCAAGGTGGTTAGCTTGCTCCCCAATCCAAACCAAGGTAAGTATAAATTTATACAACATTAACTAGGTTTGGTTTACTAATTTTTAGTACCTAATTTTGAATTAGGTTCTGAAATACGTTTAGACTATAAGACCTCAAACTTTGGGAATTGAATCCAAAATTTCTAATAAAATTAACAAGTCAAACTTAAATCTTTTTCAATTTAAATTTAAGCTCAACACTTAGGATAGGCTTGGGAACTTCTGAAATGTTTCATAATTCCAAATTGCTTCCTACTTTTCTTCAATTGTCATCTAGAATAAGTGTTCAAATTTTATCTAATCCCTATTGAATTTCTAACCTTGCTTCCTTTGACATCAAGCCTTAAAATCTCAAAATAAAATTTCTTGTTGTCAAAATAACATATAGGTCCACAAGGTCAATTACAAATCAAGCCAGCTCAAGAATGGGTAGACTTGAAGTGGTCAGTCTGTAAGTGCACGTCAAGGGTTTTTACCTTTTCTTGAGTCAGTTGTAACAAATTGGGTCCTAATACTAAGTAACCTTGCACACATACACACTCAAGGAAAAAATTTGTCTACTTTTTAGAGTTTTTATTTATTGATCATATTGTCCTGGATGATCCAAAAGTTTCCTGGACAATCTGTTAAAAACAAAAATCCTAATTATGGCATCCTGGTTAAGGCATCCACAATTAAGCAAAATATTCTAGACGATATTAGCATCGTCCTGGATAATATGCTCAAATCAGAAAGAATCAACCAGTAGATCTTTTTTGGCATGTTTTATTTTTGGACATCATCCAAGACATTATCTAGGACATCATTTTGGATGATATAGTGCAATTATGCCTAAATTAGTTTGGTAATTAAGAAAAAAATTTAAGATTTGATTGCTCGATTATATCATCATAAATGATTATAGGATCTTCTGGGATGATCAATTAAACATATCCTATTTTCTTCCTAAACGATCATAATGATGTTCTAGACAATATGTATTATTTTTCACTATTTATCCGGGATGATCCCAAATCATCTTAGATGATCAGTTATTTTTCTATCGTTAAGACATGCAATATGGTGATGTTCTAGATGATATTTGACATTTTGTACTAATCATACGGGACGATCATGAAATTATCTTGGATGATTAATTTAGTTTTCTATCGTATAGACATGCAATAAAGGTGATATTTTGGACAATACTCAATGATTTTGAACTAATCATACAAGACGATGTCATATCATCCTCGATAATCAGAACAAATAAGTCCTTTAATCATGCAGACTGTCCCAAATTATCGTGGCTGATTTAGCTGAATTTGTACTGATTGTATAAGACAATCCATCGATCATCCTGGATGATCTATATCAGTTTGATGCAATTAAGAGCAAATTTGAAGCTCTTCTATATAAGACCTCTTATTTACCAAATATTGTATCTTTTGCTACTATCTTTACCTGAGAGAGCCAAGAGGAGAGAAAGAGTAGGGGAGAGAGAGAGAGAGAGAGAAATTTGTGAGGGGGTGTTTATGAGGGGATTCATAAAGGTTGCTCAAAGTAAGGATCCGAGTCATCTTCTCCGGTTATCGTCCCTGGTTCCTTGGAGGTTTGGGAGAAGTTTACTTCAGCACTTGATCAAAGTTCTTTGTCTTCTTTAGGAGGAAGAAAAAGAAGTTTGGTTCTCTGCCTACTTTAGTAGGAAGCGAAAGGAGTTGGGTTCTCTGCCTCATCGTAGTTGATGGAAATGAGGTTTGTATAGGCTTCTCTGTTTTACTATGTGCGAAAAAGGAGAATCATCTAGTTTAGTGCAATACGTGGAGTAGAGGCTCTAGGAGTGGATGTAGGTGAAATTGACCGAACCACTATAAAATTCTATGTTCTTTCCTACTTCTTTTCCATATTTAATTTCTAAACCTTTATATTCTTATGGTGATTATTATTTTGGTTTAAGATTGTGATTCTTATTTATGAAATTTTTTAAAACACCAATTCATTGCCCCTCTTGGTTAGCCTCGGGGTAGTTCATAAGAGCTCAACATCCCTAATAACCTTTCAAGTTCTATCAAAGTAGGATTCATAAAATTTAGCTTTTAAAAAGTTTTGAATTTCTATCCATGGCTAACTTTGGTAATCACAATACAACAGAAGGGTATTCTATTACCCGACAACCTTTGTTTGACAATATACCTTTTGATTTCTCAAAAACTTGCATGTCTATGTTTTTACAATTGATTGACTATCATATGTGGATGCTTGTTAAAGAAGGTTATTCACCTCCATCATGTGAAATTAATGGCATAAAAACTGAACTTTATTTTACTAAATAGACTTTTGATGATAGTGATTTAGCATAACTTAATACAAAATGTTTAAACTATTTTTTCTATGCTTTGAAATTTGAAGATTACAGCATATTTTAACCTGTGCTATTGGTAAAGAAATATGAAATAGATTTTGTATTACTTTTGAAGGAATAAATGAAGTTAAGCAATCTAGTTTAAATATTTTAATGCATGACTATGAACTTTTTCTTATGAAACCTATTGAAATGATATCTGACATGTATACTAGGTTTATTCAAATTATTATCTCATTGTATGCCTAAGGAAGAGAGCTAACTAACTATGAAAAATTGAATAAAATTTTGATATGCTTGCCTTCCTCCTTTGATGCTAAGATTACTACAATAATTGAATCTAAGTATTTGAATACTTATTATATTGATAACTTATATGGATCACTCATTACTTATGAGTAAAGAGTAAACTAAAGACAACTTGATGCAGTTGAGAAGAAGAAGGAGAAAATCATCGTGCTGAAGGCTAATGATACAGATACTGATTCTTTCGGGTCTAAAAGTGATGAGGTTGCCTTAATCACTTGGCAATTCAAAATATTTCTAAGGAAGGAATAATAATATTATCAGAAATGAAACTAAAGTAAGGGTAACAAAAATTTTAAAAGTTCAGGAAGGATAATTCAAAAGCCATTCTGGGAGGATTATATATTTGACTCCTCTGAGACTAGAGCTGAGGAGGAAACTACAAACTTGTGCTTAATGGCAGACAATCATCTTGGTCAGTCTCACTAAGAGGAGGTATTTTATTTAACCTATAATAAATTACTTGAAGTTTCTTAATAAATTCATGCATCATATAGAAAACTTAATAAATTGCATGATAGCTTTAAATTGGAACGTTTAAATTTACAAAGAGCATTAAATTTTACTTAAACATCACTCTACAATTGATAGCAATCATATGTCATTACTTGGTGAGTTTGATGAGTTAAATAAAAGTATTCTGAGTTGGTCATTGAATATGATTCATTGAAAGCATCCCACACCTTACTTGAAAATGATTTTAAAACATAAATTAATGAATCTAAAAGTAGGTAGCACTATTTGAAGGTTGATAATATTATTTTAGAAAGTGCTAACTCAATGTTTAAGGCTAAATTAAAAGCACATTAGGAAAATAGGACTACATCCACACCTGATCTAAAGCCAAAAATTTTGAAACCTAGGAAGAGGCATTATAACCTAAATAAATTAATAAACCCTTTTCTTGGTGTTAGATGTTTTTCATGTGGCATGTTTAGACACATTTCACACACTTGTACTATTCACTATAGTACACATTTGGTGTGGAGACCTAAATTACATGATTCATAGCATAACATATATGCATTGTATTCTTCTTTTCATAAGAAGGGAACAAACTTGTTTGGGTTCTTAAATATGATGTTTTATGATCTTGTAGGTGTGCTCTCGCAAAAGGCCTCGTAAGAGCATGTGGTACCTGGACAGTGGATGCTCATGACACATGACTAGAGATGCCAACCAATTTATTTCCTCGGTGGCCAGGGCTTGAGGCAAGATCACTCTTAGAGACAACACCACCAGGAAAGTGGTGGGCAAAGGTATTATCAGAAACTCCAATAACCTTTTGATTGAAAATATTTTACTTGTAGATGGACTGAAATACAACTTTTTAAGCATCCGTCAGCTATGCGATAAAGGCTTCATCATAAATTTTTTAGCAAATACATGCATTATTAGCTTGAATAATAACACTATTTTGCATGAAAAGTTGATTAACAACATTTATATGCTTGATTTAAATAATATTGAATGTACTTCTTCATTTTACTTAAAAACTATCACTGATGAGTAATGGTTGTGGAGCATAAGGGTATGTCATGTGTGATGCCTGCAAATTAGGGAAGCAAGTCCAATCATCTTTCCATTCCATTAAGGATATTAACACCTCTAGGACTTTAAAAGTCCTTCACATGGATTAATTTGGACCCATTAGCACTTCCAGCTTAGGGGAAAAAGTCTACGAATTTGTGATTGTCGATGACAACTCGAGGTTCACTTGGATTAAATTTCACTCACAAAAGAGTGAGTCTTCTAATGAATTTAGATCCTTCTTCACTTGGATTCAAAAAAAGCTAGGTTACGAGATCTTAACCATTCATAATGACCATGGTGGAGAGTTTGAAAATGAGAGATTTGATATTTTTTGTGAGGATAAAGGGATTAACCACAACTTCTCAGCTCCTAGGACCCCTCACTATAATGGGATAGCTAAAAGGAAGAACAAGACCATAATTGAGGTTGCTAGAGCCATGCTTACTGAGTATTCACTTCCAAAATACTTTTGGACTGAAGCGGTAAACACAACTTGTTATGTGTTGAAAAGGGTGAATGTTAGAGACAAACTAGATAAGATACCCTATGAGATCCTTAAGGGTAGGATACCTAACCATTCCCACCTACATGTCTTTGGTTGTAAGGTTTTCATTCATAAAAATATGAAGTCACACCTAGGAAAATTTGACCCTAAATTGGATGGAGTGTTCTTAGGATATTCAAGTGAGGGGAAATCCTTTAAAGTGTTTAACAAGAGGACAAGCATGCTGGAGGAGATTATTCATGTAGTGTTTGATGAATCTAATCCTAAGAAGTCTAGAGTTGAGGATAAAGATGAATTTGAAGAGATTACCCAAGGAGTTGAAAATTTGGAGAAGAGGGTAGAGCCCCAAAATACTTAAGGAGTAGGTGAGATTATCTAAGGAGTACAAAATGCAAATATGAAGAAAAGGGTAGAACCTACACACACTTTGCCAAGAAATTGAAGATATTCTTTGAGTCATCCTAAAGTACTGATCTTAGGGTACCCTTCTAAAGGTGTTAGAACTAGGCATGGATTTAGGAGGTAAGTAAACCACTTTGATTTTATCTCAACTGTTGAACCCACCAACATCAATGAAGCCCTATCTGATGAGTTTTATATTTTAGCCATGCAAGAGGAATTAAATCAATTTATTAGGATAGATATTTCGGATCTTGTAGAAAAATCGAAGGGACAAAGTGTAGTTAGAACCAAATGGGTCTTTAAGAATAAGATGAATAATTATGGTGTGGTGGTTAGGAAAAGGATGAGATTGGTGGCTAAGGGGTATGTCTTAACACATTCCTACTAGGGAGGGAGTTTGTTAAGGGGAGTGTAGACAACACCCTTTTATTATGAATCTATTTTCAAGAAATATGATTTTGATGACACTAAACACTTCTGTTTCTCTATGACTGCCTTGGCTACTAATATTTTCGGTCAACAATATCAGAATCTAATTTGAACCAGCTCAAGATAGGGTAGACTATGTCTGAGTTAGTTTGTAAATTTTTTTCCCTTTCTTGAGTTTGTTGTAAACGATGTGGTTCATGATGTTAAGTAATCTTGCACTCACACACTTGGGGGACTTTTTTTGTCTTCTTTTAGAGTTTTTTATTTTTTCTCATATCTTCCGGGATGATCCAAAAATCATCGTGGACGAGCAGCCAAAAATAGAAACCCTAATTAGGGCATCCTGGTTAAGACAACCATAATTAAGCAAATCATCCTGGACAATCTTTGTATCGATCAGGATTATAGGATTGAATCAGAAAGAATCAACTGCCACATCTATTTATGTATTATTTATTTTTGGACATCATCCAAAACATCGTCCTAGATGATGAAACATAATTATACCTAAATTAATCCGGTAATTAAGAAAAACAATTAAGGTTTGATTGCTCTATCATATTATCCTGGATGATCATAAGATCGACCGGGATGATTAGTTAAAAAAACCTTAGTTTTTCCTAGACGATCATCATTGAACAGCTTCCATTCAGGACTATGCTCTAGAGGATATTCCTCAGATTTGAACTAATCATTTGGGATGATCATGTATCAACCTGGATGATCAAGCTATTTTTTCATCATCAAGTTATCGATCCAAGGCAATGCTTTGGAAGATATTCAAAGATTTAAACTAATCGTACATGATGATATATTATCGTTCGGGATGATATGAATAATTTTCTTCTAATCATCCACACTTTCCTAAATCATCCTGATTGAATTGAGTTGATTTTGTACTGATTGTACAGGATGATAGGCCAATCGTCCTAGATGATAAAGTCAGTAAGTTACAATTAATGAGCTATTCCAAATCTCTTCTATTTAAGAGCACTTGTTCTACCCTTTAAAACATGGTTTGCTACTATTTTGACCTAAGAGAGCTAAGAGGAGAGGAAGAGCAAGTGAGAGAGAGAGAGAGAGAGAGGATCTTGTGAGGGGAGTTTATGAGAGGTTTCACAAATGTTGCTCTAAGAAAAGATCCATCATCATCTTGTCCAGTCATCATCATTAGTTCCTTGGGGGTTCTAGAGAGATAAAATTCAGTATCTGATCAAGGTTCTCTGCCTAGGATGAAACAAAAGTAGTCGGGTTCTCTGTCTGCTTCTGGAGGAAGCAAAATGAGTTTGGTTATCTGCCTCACTTGGGTTGGTGGATAGGAGGTTTGTAATAGCTTCTTTGTCTTATTGTTAGGGCAAAAGATGAGACATTGAGTTTAGTGCAATACTCGGAGGGCATCTCCGGGGAGTAGACATAGGTCGTGTTGACCGAACAACTATAAATTTTTATTTTCTTTATTACTGCTTCCGCATTTCTGCACTTTGAATTCTACGGTGAATCTTAGTTTTTGTTTTAAGATTATGTTTTGATTGAAATATTTTTTTAAAATACCAATTCAACCCCTCTTGGTTAGCCTTGGGACTAGTTCATAAGGACTTAACATTCTAACGAACTTTCAAGTGGTATCAGACCGGGATTCATAAATTCTAGTTTTTGAAAACTTTTGAATTTTGTTTGATGGAAGACTTTGGTAATCGTAATACAATGAAAAGATATTCTGTTACACGACCACCATTATTTGATAATATCCTTTTGATTTTTGGAAAACTCAGATGTTTAAATTTTCTAATTGCTTGATTATCATATGTGGATACTTGTTAAAGAAGATTATACACCATCTTCTCGTGAACTTATTGGAATTAAAACTGAAGTTCATTTTACTGAATGGACTTTTGATGAAAGAGATTTAGCATAACTTAAATCAAAATGCTTGAACTATATTTTATTTTGTTCTTTGAAATCTGAAGATTATATACATGTTTCAACTTATGCAACTGGTTAAAAAATTTGTGATAGATTATGTATAACTTATGAAGGAAATTATAAAGTTAAATAATCTAGGTTGAATATTTTTTTGCATGACTATGAACATTTTTGCATGAAATCTTCTGAATCAATTTATGACATGTATACAAGATTTTCTCAAATTATTATCTTATTGCATACTTGAGGAAGAGAGCTAAGTAATTATAAAAGAGTCATAAAAATTTTGAGTTGCTTGCCTTCTTCTTTTGATGCTAAGATTACTATAATCACTGAATCTAAATATTTAAATACTTATTTTGTTGATAATTTACTTGGATTACTCACTACTTATGAGTAAGGGTAAATCAAAGAAATCTTGATGCAGGTGAGAAAAAGAAGGAGAAAAATGTGGCACTAAAGGCCAACAACACGGATATTGATTCTTCCAGATCTGACAACGATGATGTTTCCTTCATGACTAGATCATTTAAAAGTTTTAAGGAAGAACAACAAGTATCATCAGAAGTGGAAAAGAGGTAAACATAGCAAAAATTATAAAAGTTTATCTGATGATATTTGCTTTGAATCAGGAAGCCTTGACATATTAAAGCTAATTTTCCTACACTTAAAGAACACCCAAGCAAGGAGAAGGGTGAGGAGAAACCCAAATACATGAAGCACAAGAAGCAGTACCAAAAAGCTTTCTAGGAAGATTCTGCATCTGATTCATCTTAAACGGAAGCTGAAGAAGAGATAATAAATTTGTGCTTAATAGGTTATCATCTTGGTCAATCGGATCAAGAATAGGTATGTTAACTAATCTATGATCAGGTACTTTAAATTTATAAGAAAATTCATTCATCATATAATAAACTTAAAAAAAAAGCATTCTAATTTAAAATTAGAGTTTTTAAATTTACAAAAAGAGCATGAAAGTTTAAGCAAAGATCACACTCTATTTGATAGAAATCACATGTCTTTACTTGATGAATTTGATGAGTCAAATAAAAAGAATTCTGATTTGATTAATAAGCTTGATTTACTAAAAATAAATCTCAAAGCTTTTGAAAATAAATTAATATTGCATGCATCACATAATGCTAAAAAGAGGCATCACCACCCAAATAGGTTAGTAAATCCTTTTCCTAGAATTAGATATTTTTTATGTGGCATACTATGACACATTTCACACACTTGTACTATTCACCATAGTACACATTGGGTATGGAGTCCAAAATTGCATGTTTCATAATATATCATAAATACATTGCATTCTTCTTTTCATAAGAAGGGACCCAAACCTGTTTGGGTTCCTAAATTTTACATTTGATATTTTGTAGGAAAACTCTCATAAAAGGCCTCGTGAGAGCATGTGGTACTTGGATAGAAGACGCTCATGACATATGAATGGAGATGCTAATCAATTCATTATATTGGAGACTAGGACAGGAGGTAAGGTTACTCGTAGAGATAACACCACCAGAAAAGTGGCGGGCTTAAGTATAATTAGAAATTCTAAGAACCTTTTAATTGAAAATATTTTGCTTGAAGATGGACTAAAACACAACTTTCTCAGCATCAGTCAGTTTTACGATAAGGGCTTCATCATAAAATTCTTGGCAAACACTTACATTATAAGTTTAAATAATAATACTATTTTGTAGGAGAAGCGGATCAATAATGTTTACATGTTTGATTTAAATAATATTGAATGTGCTGGTTTATTTTTCTTAAAAACTATTGCTGATGATTCTTGATTGTGCCACAGGAGATTATGTCATGCTAGTATGAAAAACCTTAGGAAAGTAACCCAGAAAGATCTAATTAGTGGTGTCCCCAAACTTTATTTCTCTAAAGACTACCTTTGTGATGCCTGCCAACTAGGAAAGGGAGTCCAATCCTCTTTTCACTTCATTAAGGACATTAGCACCTCTAAACCTTTAGAATTACTTCACATGGATTTGTTTTGACCCATTAGCACTACCAGCTTGGGAGGAAAAATCTATGGATTTATGACTGTTGATGACTACTCGAGGTTTACTTGGATTAAATTTTTGTTACGTAAGAGTGAGTCTTTTGATGAGTTTAGATCTTTCTTCACTTGGGTTCAGAAAAAGTTAGGTTGTGAGATTTTGATCATCCATAGTGATCATGGGGGATAGTTTGAAAATAAAAGTTTTGAAAACTTTTGTGAGAATAAAAGGATTAGTCACAACTTCTCAGCTCCTTGGTTCTCTCAGTAGAACGGGGTAGTTGAAAATAAGAACATGATCGTAGTTGAGGCCGTTAGAGCTATATTTATTAAGTATTCACTTCCAAAATACTTTTGGGCTGAAGTAGTAAACACAGCTTGTTATGTATTGAATAGAGTGAATGTTAGAGCCAAAATTGATAAGACACCCTATGAGATAATTATGGGTATAACACCCAACCTTTCCAACCTCCATGTCTTTAGTTGTAAGATTTTCATTCATAATAATGAGAAGTCACACTTAGAAAAATTTGACCCAAAATCTGATGAAAGAGTGTTCTTATGTTACTCAAGTGTTGGGAAATCTTTTAGGGTGTTTAATAAAAGAACATTCATGGTGGAGGAAACTACACATGTAGTATTTAATGAATCTTATCCTAAGGAGTCTAGAATTGAGGATGAAGATGGTGTTGAAGGATTTGAAAATTTGGAAAAGAGAATAGGAGTAGGAGAGATTACCCAAGGAGTAGAAAATTCAAATCTAGAGGAAAGGGTAGATCCTACACACACTTTGCCTAAAAAATTGATCTTAGGAGACCCTTCTGAACGTGTTAAGACTAGGCATGGACTTAGGAAGGAAGTTAACCACTATACCTTTATCTCAATGATTGAACCCACCATTATTAATCAAGTCTTATCTAATGAGCTTTGGATCTTAGCTATATAAGAGGAATTAAACCAATTTGTTTGAAAGATATTTGGGAGCTTGTAGAAAAACCAAAGAGATAAAGTGTAGTTGGAACCAAATGGATCTTTAAGAATTAGATGAATAATTCTGGTGTGGTGGTTAGGAATAAGGCAAGATTGGTAGCTATGGGATACAATTAAATAGAAGGAATTTATTTTGAGGAGATCTTTACCCCTGTAGCTAGATTGGAAGCTGTTAGAGTGCTACTAGTTTTTTCCTATTAAAAGTGATTTAAGCTTTACCAAATGGATGTGAAGAGTACCTTTTTAAATGGGGTAATAAAAGAGGATGTGTTTGTAGAGCAACTCCCATGTTTTGATAGTTCCTAATTTTCAAATCATATTTTTAAATTAAAAAAGGTCTTATATAGATTAAAATAGGCACTAAGAGCTTGATATGAGAGGCTTAGCACATTTTTACTGAAGAGGGATTTGTTTAAGGAAGTGTAGACACCACCCTTTCTCTAAGGCAAATAGGATATGAGTTACTTATTATTCATATCTATGTTGATGATATACTTTTTACATCTTCTGATAAAAAGCTATATGATGATTTTTTTAAAATAATGTGTAGAAGTTTGAGATGAGTATGATGGGAGAGTTGTCCTACTTTTTGGGATTTAATAGAAGACAAATTGGATGATGGAACCTTTAAAATTCAATCAAAGTACATTAAAGATATCTTGAAGAAATATATAAAGGATAAAGCCAAGCCAATAAATACACCCATGATTTCTAATATTCAGTTGGATAAGGACATAAGTAAAAAATATGTTGATTAAAAGAAGTATAGAGGGATGATTGGATATTTACTCTACCTAACTGCTAGTCGACCTGATATAATGTTTAGTGTTTATCTTTGTGCTATATTTCAAGCTGATCCTAAAGAATCCCACCTGACTGAAGTTAAGAGAATTCTTAGATATCTTTTCGGGACCCAAAACTTAGGAATCTGGTATCCTAGGCATAGCACTTCATTTGAGATTATTAGATATTTTGATTCTGATTTTATAGATATAGGGTGGATAGAAGGAGCACTTCTAAAAATTGCTAATTCATAGGACAATCTTTAGTCTCTTAGTCAAGTAGAAAATAAAACTCTATTGCACTTTTCAGTGCTGAAGCTGAGTACATTGCCTTAAGAAGTTATGTGGCCCAAGTCCTTTAGTTAAAGCAACAAATTTTAAATTTAAGATTACATATAAGCACAATTTCAATCCTTTATAACAACACTTGTGCCATCTACATCTCTAAAAATCCTATCCAACATTCAATGATCAAATATATTGACATAAAGCATCACTTTGTTTGAGACCATGTGACCAAAGGATACATTGAGTTACACCATGTGACAACTGAGAATTAATTGGTTGACATCTTTATTAAACAACTGGCTTTTGAAACTTTCAACACCTTAAGTACTAGATTGGGTGTGATTGTCTTACATGCATGAACTTATTATTTACTGATTTCTGAAACTTCTGTTTTATTGCTTTTTTATTTTATTTCTCTTTGCTTACTAGTTTTGTTTCTCTTTTTTAGTTTTTCTTCTTTTATGGTCACTGCTGAAATGATATTTTATACCAAATATTTTTTTAAAAAAATTTGTAGTCAATGTTTTACATCTCTTAATCTGTTAAAGGGATAAAATACTGTTGATTGTGTCTCTTTCTCTAGCCTATTTAGTGCTAAATTTTCTTTTCTAAATAAAAATCTATCTTAAATTAATAATAGGATTTTGCGATTGAGATCTTTTCTATCTTGCTACAGTAATCTAGCTTATATTTATAATGATTAAAATCTTTATATTACTTCAATATTTATCATTATCCTGTCATTGCATTTATTATGTGATTTTTTATTCTATTTTGTGGTTTGTTCTTCCCTATTTTAGAGAGTGAGTTTTTTTTCTCTAATATATAGAAGATATACTCACAATTAAGAATATTTAAGAGTTTTGAAAAGAAATATAACTTACAAAAAAAAGTGGCCAATGATGCCAAAATAAAAGATGCACAATGACTTCAAATAGAAAAGTATACACAAAGTGTATAAAAAATAAATAGATGCACAGTGTGCCATTCAAATTGACAAGAGGCATAAAATGAGCCCACCAAAAGCAAGTTCTCTTTTCTTTTTGAACTTTTAAAATTTTAAAAGAATTCATATATCACTTAAGATATACAAAAGCTTAATTTCAAATTTTTGTGATTGTGATAAATTACTTTGATACATTATTCTATCAGATATTTTTCTGAAATCAAGTCTTGAAAGGATCTCTTTTTCTTATCCAATTAGTTTTTTTCAGTTAGGTCTTTTGATTTCAAAAGATAGTTTTGCCCTAAGAGAAGTTCGAGCTAAGAGTTAACAAGATTGAATATTTTATCATTTTTTCTGATTTTAATGTTGTTAACTCATTGGTCTTACAAATCTTTAAAATCAATCACATAGAGACTATGCCATATTCATGCTTTGATTTAAAAAAAACACTTTGCCTTCATTCCTTTTTTTCTAGTCTTTTATGGTCTTTTGCTCCTCTTTTGTGATGTCAAAAGGGGGAGTAATATTTGTAGTAGTTTTTTCATTTTATTTGTATTTTATTATTTAATTATTTTCCCTCATAAAAAGGAGAATATTGTTGTGAATCTATTTTTAGGGAATATGATTTTGATGATATCAAATTCTTCTATTTCTCTACGACTGCCTTATTAACTAACATTTCAGGTCCACAAGATCAGACAGTAATTTGATCCAGCTCAAGATTAGGTAGACTAGGTCTGAGTCAATTTGTAAACATTTTTCACTTTCTTGAGTCTATTATAAACGATGTGGTTTCTGATGCTAAGTAACCTTATACACACACACTTGGGGGAATTTTTCTAACTACTTTTAAAGTTCTCTATTTTTGCTCACATCATTCCGAGATGATCCAAAAATCATCCTAGATGATCAACTAAAAATAGAAACCCTAATTAAGGCATCCTAATTAAGATAGTCATCATTAAGCAGATCATCATGGACGATCTTTGTAACGGCCGGGATGATAGGCTCGAATAAAAAAGAATCGGCCGCTAGATCTATTTAGGTTTTATTTATTTTTTGACATTATCCTAGATGATGAAACACAATTATGCCTAAATTAATCTGATAATTAAGGAAAGAAATTAAGGTTTGATTGCTTGATCATATCATCTTGGATAATCACAGGATCGGCTAGGACGATCAGTTTAAGAAACCTTAGTTATTCCTGGATGATCAACATCGGCCAGCTACCCTTCAGGGAGATGCTCTGGATGATGTTCGTCAGATTTAAACTAATCATCCGGGACGATCATGAGATCAGCTCGGACGATCAAGCTATTTTTTTATTGTATAGTTATCCATGTAGGGCAATGATTTGGATGATATTCAAAGATTTGAACTAATTATACAGGACGATATATTATCATCCGAGATGATATGAATAATTTTCATCTAATCATCCAGACTTTCCTTAATCATCTTGATTAAATTGAGATGATTTTGTACAGATCGTACAGGACGATAGGCCGATCATCCTGGATGATAAAGTCGATATGTTGCAATTAATGAGCTATTACAAAGATCTTCTATTTAAGAGAACTTGTTCTACCCTTTAGAACATTTTTTGCTGCTATTTTGACCTAAGAGAGCACAAAGGAGAAGAAAAGCAAGGCAGAGAGAAAGAGAGGATCTTGTGAGGGAGAGTTTGTGAGGGAGTTTATAAAGGTTACTCCAACCAAAGACATGTCATCATCTTCTCCAGTCATTGTCCTTAGTTCCTTAGAAGTTTTAGAGAGGTAAACTTTAGCTTCTAATCAAGGTTCTCTGCCTGCTTCAGGAGGAAGAAAAAAGAGTTGGGTTCTCTTCATACTTCTAGAGGAAGCAAAAGGAGTTGGGTTCTCTGCCTCACCTGGGTTGGTGGAAAGGAGGTTTGTAAAGACTTTTTTGCCTTATTGAGGGGTTAAAAGAAGTGACACTGAGTTTTGTGCAATACTCGGAGGGCGCCTCTAGGGAATGGACATAGGTCGTATTTACCGAACCACTATAAATTTCTGTGTTCTTTATTATTATTCCCGCATTTAATCTTTACACTTTGATTTTTATGGTAAATTTTGGTTTTTGTTTTAATATTATATTTTGATCGAAAGATTTTTTAAAATACCAATTCACCCACCTCTTGGTTAGCCTTAGGATTAGTTCAAAAGGGCTTAACATCCCTAATAAAATTTCACTTTTTTCTGAGGAATGTAAGAGATTGGTTACTCATTGTTCAGATATATATTGATGATATACTTTTTAGATCTTCTGATAAAAGGCTATGTAATGAGTTTTCTAAAATAATAAGGAATTTGAATTGAGTGTGACGAGAGAATTTTTCTACTTTTTGGGGTTTAGCATAAGATAGTTGGATGATAAAACCTTTTTAAGTCAATTGAAGAACATAAAAAGATCTTGAAGAAATATGAAATGGATAAAGCTAAGGCAATAAATACTCCCATGATCTCTAGTGTTCAGTTGGATAAGGACCTAAATGGAAAATCTGTTGATCAAAAGAAGTATAGATAAATGATTGGATTATTACTTTACCTGACAGCTAGCTGACCTGATATAGTGTTTAGTGTTCATCTTTGTGCTAGATTTCAAGCTGATCTTAAAGAATCCCACTTGATTGTAGTTAAGAAAATTCTTAGATATTTTTTAGGGACCTAAAACTTACGAATCTTGTATCCTAGATATAGCACTTTTTTTTTAGATTATTGGATATTCTGATTCTGATTTTGTAGGAAGTAGGTTGGATAGAAAGAGCACTTTTGGGATTTGCTAAATCATAGGACAATCTTTAGTCTTCTAGTCTAGTAAAAAACAAAACTCTATTGCACTTTTCACTACTGAAGCTGAGAACATTGCCTTAGGGAATTGTGTGGCCCAAATCCTTTGGATGAAGAAATAAATTCTAGATTTATGAGTACTTGTAGGCACAATTTCAATCACTTGTGACATCACTAGTGCCATCTGCATCTCTAAGAATCCTATCCAACATTCAAGGACCAAACATATTGATATAATACGTTATTTTAATATAGATCATATGACTAAAGGAGATATTGAGTTTCACCATATGGAAATTGAGAATCAACTGGCTGACCTCTTTACTAAACTATTGGCCTTCAATATGTTCAGCATCTTGAGGACCAGATTGTGTGTGATTGACATAAATGAATGAACTTGATGCTTACTGATTTGTGAATTTTATTTTTTGATCTATTATTTAGTATTTTTTTCTTTCCGTTGACTTTAATTTTAGTTTTTTATTTTTTTATTCTTTTCATGTTTTCATTTGTGTCATTTTCTTTTGTTTTTCCTTTTCTTTTTTATTTTTGATTATTGTTGAGATTATATTTTGTTCCTTATTTTAGTTTTTTAAAATTTGTAGTCAATGAATGAAATCCCTAAATCAGTTAAAGGGAGAAACACCATTGATTGTTTCCCTTCCTCTAACTTCTTTTAGCGGTGTAATTTTCTTTTCTAAACAAAAGTTTATCTCAAATTAACAACTGGACTTTATGATTGAGATCTTTTCTATCTTACTATAGTAATCTATCTTATATAAATAATATTCAAAGTCATTAAATCACTTTCAAATTTTTGTAATCTTATCATTGCATTTATCATATGAATTTGATTATGCTTTATGGTTTACTCTACCTTATATTAGAGAGTGAATTTTTTTCTCTAATATCTAGAAGATATTCTCACAACTGAGAGTATTTAAAAGGTTTGAAAGGGATCTATCTTGCAAAAATATTAAGGGCATAAAATGAGCCCTAAAAGAAGAAAAATTTAAAAGATGCACTATGACTGCCAAAAAAATTAAAAGATATACAAAGTGTACCTAAAATCAAAAGATAAAAAAGTGCGTCAATCAATTGATAAGAGGCATAAAATGAGCCCACAAAAAGCAAGCTTTATTTTTAAGGGTTTGTGTTCAAAATTCAGGATTGTGACTAAATACTTTGATATATTATTCTATAAGGTATTTTTCTAGAACCAAGTTTTGAACGGATCTCTTTTTCTTATCCAATTGATTTTTCTAAGTTAGATCTTTATTTTTGAAAGATGGTTTACCCTGTGATAAGTCCAAGCTAGTGATAATAGGATCGGTTATTCTATCATTTTTGTATTTTGATGATGTTAATTTGTTGATTCTTACAAATTTTTAATTCAATCATATGGATAATTTATCATATTCATTCTTTGATTAAAAAAAACCTTTATTTTTGTTCCTTTTGTCATTATTTTGCTCTTTTTGTTATTTTATTTTTATCTTATAGTTTATTTACTTGTGTTATTTTACTATGATGTAGTTTGTTTCTTTTTGGTAGTTTTTTTTACTATTTTTCTTTTATAGTTCTCTCCTTTTTGTTATATCAAAAGAGGGAGTTGTGGTAATATTTTATGTTGCTTCATTATACTATTTTTGGTTTAGGGTTTGTATCAACAATTTGTTTTTAAAATTTAAACTTCTTTATTCACATTATTTTTCCTTGTGATGTTTCAATTAAACTACTTAATTTTTTTTTTAATCATAAAAAATGGGGAGATTGTTATGAATCTGGATTCAAGAATTATAATTTTGATGATAACAAATATTTCTAACACTTCTATTTTTTCTACAACTGCCTTGCCTATTAACATTTCAGGTCCACAAGGTTAATTGCAAATCAAGACAGCTCAAGATTAGGTAGATTAGGAGTGAGTCAGTCTGTAAGTAAACATCAAGGGTTTTTACCTTTCATTGAGAAAATTGTAATAAAGTGGGTCCTGATGCTAAGTAACCTTGCACACACACACTCAGAAAAAATTTCTATCTATTTTTAGAGTTTTTTTATTTTTGATCATATCATATGAAATGATCTAAAATAATCTTGGATGATCAATTAAAAAGAGAAATCCTAATTAGGGCATTTTGGTTAAGGCAGCTGTAACTATGAAAAATGTCTTGGACGATATTAGCATCGTCGTGAACAATTGGCTAAAATTAGAAAGAATCAGCCACCAGATCTTTTTAGGCATGTTTTTTTTGGATATCATCCTGAATGATGAAGTTCAATTATGCCTAAATTAGTTTGATAATTAAGAAAAGTAATTAAGGTTTGATTGCTCGATCATAACATTATGGACAATTGTAGGATCATTCGAGACAATTAGTTAGAAAAACCTAAGTTTCTTCCTAGATGACTAGAATGATGTTCAGGATGATGTGTATTATTTTGCACTAATCATTCAAGATGACTCCAAACCATTTTGGATGATCAGTTATTTTTTTATCATCCAGACATGCTATTAAGGCTATATTCTGGATGATATTTGATGTTTTGAACTAATAGTTCGGGATGATTGTGAAATCATCCTAAATAATTAGTTTAGTTTTATATTATGCAAACAAGCAATCATGTTGATGTTCTGAATTATACTCAATGATTTTAAACTAATCATACAGGATTATGTCCTATCTTCCTAGATGATAAGAACAAACAAGTCCTTTAATCATCTAGACTCTCCCAGATCATCCTACTTAATTAAGCTGAATTTGTACTTATCATAGAAGATGATACATTGATCATACTAGATGATCTATGTCGGTTTATTATAATTAAGAGAAAATTTGTAGCTCTTCTATATATAACATCTTTTTTACCCAATATTATATCTTTTACTGCTGTCATGACCTGAGAGAGCCAAGAGGAGAGGGAGAGTAAGAGAGAGAGAGAGAGAGAGAGAGAGAGAGAGAGAGAGAGAGGATCTTGTTAGGGGGGATTTTATTAGGGGATTTATAATGGTTGCTCCAAGCAATAATCCAAGTCATCTTCTCTGGTCGTCATCACTAGTTCCTTGCAGGTTTTAGAGAGGTTTACTTCAGTAATTGATCTAGGTTCTCTTCTTACTTCAAGCGAAAGTAAAAGGTGTTGGGTTCTCTACCTACTTCAAGTGGAAGGAAAAGGAGTTGGGTTCTCTGCCTCACTGGGGTCGATGGAAAGGAGGTTTGTATATACTTCTCTGCCTTTCTATGGGAGCAAAAAGAGAGTCATCGAGTTTAGTTCAATACCTTGAGGAGAGGCTTTTGGGAGTGGATGTAGGTCAAGTTGACTGAACCACTATAAAATTCTGTGTATTCTTTCCTACTAAATTTCGATATTTAATTTTTGTATTTTAATTTTATTGTGGTGATTATTTGTCTGTTTTAAGATTATGATTCTCATTTGAGAAATTTTTTAAAACACCAATTCACCCCCCCCCCCCCCCCCCCCCCCCCCCCCCCCCTCTCGGTTAGCCTCAGGCTAGTTCATAAGGGCATAACATCCATAATAAACTTTCACATTCGACATGAAAAGCATTTAACACTAGAAAAATGATTTATTAATCTATATGAGTTATAATATTTTTCTTAGGTTTTTGAACTTTTATGCTTTTGGTTAGATCTCTAAAATTTTTCAAGTGTGGGAGCTGACTTATTTACCTTAAAAGCTTTTAATTTTATTTGAGGATATGAGTTTTCAGTTTCCAAAATCAAATTTTCATTCTTCAAATTATGTTCCCTTTGATCACTTTCACCCATAAATACTTTAAAATCATTTTCAAGCTCACTACAAGATGTTTTTAACAGTTCATGCTTCTTTTTCAAATCATAAAACTAATCTAGCAAAACCATGTGATTGGTATCTATGGTTAAATGATCATTCCTAAGATTTTCATACCCTTTTTATAAATTCAAATACTCGATACTAAAGTTAGCAAGTAAATTTTTAAATTTCTTATATGTATTATGAAATTTCTTAGAAACTTTAATTAATTCATTGTAGGATAGGTCACATACCTTCTCTTGATCATTATGATCAAGTTTATCTACTATTAAGCACAAATTTGTATCCTCCTCTTCTTCTTCTGTTACTGAAGAGTCAGAAGCTGAGTCAACCTAGAAAGCTCTTTGCATTCTTTTCTTTAACTTCCTAACATTTATTTTCTCCTCAACTTTCTCCTTGTTAAGATTAACTTTGAGATTTGGGCACTAACTCTTTATATGCCAAGGCTTTCTATATACATAACAAATAACTTCATTATAAACTTTTTGATTCTAATTGAACTTACCTTTATTCTAATTATGAAGTCATTAATGCATTCTCTTAAGAAAACTATTGAATTACTTAGTCATAAGTAAAATATCTTCTACATCCTCTAGCATTTATTGATCACTCTCTAAATTATTAACTTTCAAAGCTATATTTCTCTCATAATTTTCTTACTAGTATCAATCTTATTTTGATGCACTCCTTGCTTATAAGTGATAATTGAACTAAGCAGATTATCAATAGAATATATATTCTGTTGAAGATCCGTTTTCATTATTTATGATTTTGATGATAACAAACACTTCTATTTCTCTACGACGGCCTTATTTACTAACATTTCAGGTCCACACGATTAGACTGCAATTTGGAACTAGCTCAAGATTGGGTAGACTAGGTCTGAGTCAGTATGTACACTTTTTCCTTTCTTGAGTCTATTGTATTTGGTGTGGCTCCTGATGCTTTGTAACATGGAAGATTTTCTAACTGTTCCCTAGAGTTTATTATTTTTCGTAACATCATCTGGGACAATATTTATATCGGTCTGCATGATCTGTTCAAAAGCAGAAATCCTAATTAGGGCATCCTCATTAAAGCAGTCGTCATTAAGCAAAATATATCGTCCTGGATGATTTTATATTGGCCAAGATGATAAGCTCAAAACAGAAAGAATCTACCGCCAGATCTATTTAGGAATTACTTATTTTTGGACATCGTCCAGGTGGATCGTCCAGGACTATAAAATATCATCCAGAATGATCCAGGATAATTTTTTCAAAATTTCTCTTGAATTTAAGGAAAGCAATTATGACTTGATTACATGATCAAATAGTCCTGGATAATCGTAGAATTGGCCAGGATGATCTGTTGGCTGTTTAGACATCGGATAGTTATTTTTCAGGGCGATGTTTAGGACGATATTCCACGATTTGTTCTTATCATCCAAGACGATATATTATCATCCTGGACGATATGAACAAACTTCTTCTGATAATCTCAAATCATCCCTGCTGATTGGGTTTAAATTATACTGATCGTACAAGATGATAAACCTATCATCCTGGATGATAATGTCGACAACTTATATTAATGAGCTTATTTTGAGATCTTCTATTTAAGCTTGACATGACACTTTGAAAAGTATCTTTGGGAGGAATTGTAGCTTCGTTCTTTTGGGGGAAACTTGAAGAAAGAGTTTGTAAGGAAGTGAGGAAAGGGTGGAGTTTGAGAGAGGGAGAAGATCCTGTGAGGGGGGACTCAAGGGAGTGTCTAGGGGGTTCCACACGGTTGCTCCGGCAAGCTAGCACCTTAATACCGTCGGATTCAAGGCTTGTCTCGATGGAAGTTGACCAAAGAAGAAGATCTCTTTGATGTCAAAGGACCTGGCAACTTCGCCGCACTAGGGAAGGTGGAAGTGATTTTGTAAGGGCTTCTTCGCCTAGCTGTGGGGGCTAAAGGAGAGACACTTGTGTTAGTGCAATACTTGGAGGGTGCCTTCACGGAGTGGACGTAGGTCAAGGTTTGACCGAACCACTATAAATCTGGTGTGTTCTTTTCTTATTATTGCTTCTGCATTTACGTTTTCGCATTTGATTTCTTTGTGGTGAGTTTGGTTTGTGTTTTTATTTTCAAGATTGTTTTAAACAACCAATTCACCTCTCTTATTGAGCCTTGGGCCAGTTCTTAAAGGGCCTAATATCCCTAACAAACTTTCTAGTGTCATCTGAGCACTTTTAAAGTGGTATCAGAGTGGAATTCATAAAATAACATTTTAAAAGCTTTTGAATTTTTGATCCATGGCTAATTTTTGTAATCATACTATTGCAGAATGTTATTCAATCACCAGACCTCCTTTATTTAAAAATATCTCATTTGATTTTTTGAAAATTTACATGTCTATTTTTTTGCAATCAATTGATTTTTGCATGTGGCATATGATTTTAACTGGTTATTCATCATCATCATGTATTTTAGATGATGCTTAAACCTTTGTTTGTATTTGTTTTGTTTTTTGTTTGCAAATTTTGTTTGATCTTTTGTTTGTGTTTTTCTTTTTTTTTAATCTTTTCTTTCTTTTCTTTTTTGTTATTTTTTTTTTTTGGATTTTTCTCTGGTCAACATACACATTCACTTTTCTAAAAATGAAAAATCTACTTCCTATTTTTTTCTTGAAATCTTTGGTAAGCTGTGATTGACTTCTCTGAAATAGTTAGAGGAGGGAACTCATGAATTTGTTTCTGTTTCTCTATTTTTAAAGAGGTTATTTTACTTTTGATTCAAAATCTTCTTCATATTTTAAATTGAATTTTGAAACTTTTTTTTCATCTCCCTACATTTTTTCTATCGCATAGGAATCTTTTGCAAGGTTGTTGAATCCACCTTAAAATTTTCTTAACCAAGTTGTTCGTGTTGTCAATAATTTGGGTGTACTTTAGTTTTGAAAATATAAGAAAGAAAGCATATTTTTTGGAAAAAAAAAGTGGTCAATGATGCTAAATCAAAAGATACGCAATGACGCCAATTTGAAAAAAAATAATAATACACAAAGTGTATTAAAAATCAAAAGAAGCTCAAAGATCCATTCAAGTGATAAAGGGCATAAAATGAGCCCACAAAAAAATATGCTTATTTTTTCTTATACTACTAAAAGCTTAAGAAAATCCTTGATATGTTTGAAACTTGTGCTTGAAAATCTTAGTTCCTGATTCAACAATTCGTGTATTGATCTTCTATTAGATATGTTTTATGAAAGGAGTTTTGAAAAATAAATGTATCTTTTTCTCGTTTATTCCTTGATTTGGATATTGGATTAAAAATTGTTTTGAGCCTTTAAAAGAACTTGAGTTTGGATTATCAAATTATGAATTTCTAAACTTTATGGGCTATGCGTTGTCAATCCAATTCAACTAAGTTTTTGATTAAAACCAAGAGGTAACTTTCACATTTTAAGAACATTTATTTTTCACTAGATTAGGGAGAAGATCCTGTGAGGGGGGGACTTAAGGGAGTGTGAAGGGGGTTCCACACGATTTCTCCGGCAAGCTCGCACCTGAATACCATCGAATTCAAGTCTTGTCTCCAGGGAAGTTGATCAAAGAAGAAGTTCTCTTTCGTGTCAAAGAACCCGGCGACTCCGCCGCACCGAGGAAGGTGGAAGTGATTTTATAAGGGCTTCTCCGCCTAGCTGTGGGGGCTAAAGGAGAGACACTTGTGTTAGTGCAATACTAGGAGGGTGCCTTCAAGGAGTGGACGTAGGTCTAGGTTTGACCGAACCACTATAAATATAGTGTGTTCTTTTGTTATTATTGCTTTTGCATTTACATTTTCGCATTTGATTTCTTTGTGGTGAGTTTGGTTTGTGTTTTTGTTTTCAAGATTATTTTAAACAACCAATTCATCTCTCCTATTGAGCCTTGGGCAAGTTCTTAAAGGGCCTAACATCCCTAACAAACTTTATAGTGTCATCTGAGCACTTTTATATTCAGATCTTTAGACTTAGTTATGGCAGTTATCTTTGTATCATAAGCAGTTAGTAAACAACGTAAAATTTTACTAACTTTTTTTTTTAATTTGAAATTTCTCTACTAAAAGCATGTAATGAGGTAACAATCTGAGTAAGCCATATATACATATCAAAAATTGACTCATTTGGTTTCATGCAAAATAGTTCATAGTTATGTAATAAATTGTTCAACCTAGATAATTTGCCTCATTTATTCCTTCATAAGTTATGCAAAGTTTTTCCTATATTTATTTTCCAATTATATAAGTAGAAATATGAATATAATCCTATGAATTCAAAGCATAAAAAAATTATTTAAAGATTTTGCATTTAACTGTACTAATTTACTTTCTTGTAAAGTTTATTCAGTAAATGGTGCTTCTATTCTAATGCGATCTCAATTCTAGTAGGTCTAGTATAATCGTCTTGTACTAATATCCATATGCGAAAGTCAACTGATTGAAGAAAAGTAGAAATGAGAGATTTCCAAACATTAAAAAGAATATTATCAAATAAAGGTGATCTAATGATTGAATATCCTTCATTAGTATTCTAATTTCTAAGTAGTCTAAACCTTAATTTTTGAGATTGGCTCTAATACTACTTAAAAGTTTATGTAGATTGTTAAACCTTATAGAGTTGTCCCAAGGCTAACCAAGAGCGGCGGGGGGGGGGGGGGGGGGGGGGGGGGGGGGGGGGGGGGGGGGGGGGGGAGGGGGGGGGGGGGGGGGGGGGTGTGAATTGGTTATTAAAAAAAAATTAAACCTTTTTAGATCTTTTTAGAAAATAATATCACTAATCCAAAAATATGTAATTATTTATGGAAATGATTATCACAGAGGATTTTTCAATAACAAAATTTTAAATTAAAAAAATAAAAATACAGGAAAAAGTCAAAGATAATAGAAGAACACAAAATTTTATAATGGTTTGGTCCAACTTGACCTACATCCACTCCTTAGAGACTCCTTCTCCAAGTATTGGACTAAACAATATTGACTCTCCTTTTTCCCCCATAAAAAGGAGGGAAAGCCCTTATAAACTTTCTTGCACCAACACGGTGCAGTTGAGAACCATCACCTTTTACCCTCTCCAAGTGATTTCATGGTATTGTCATGTCCTTTTTCACCCTCCTTGTGAAGGAAGAAAACCTCAATTTTTAAGTTCTTCTCTCAAGATCCTCCAAAGAAGGGTAGAAACTTGAAGAAGACATAGAGAACCTCACTTTGGGAAACCTTATTAATCCCTCACAATTCCCCTTCACTAGATTTCTGACTCTTCACTCACAAAATTTCTCCAAAAAATACTCTCAATGGTCCCTCTCAAGATAAATTCGAAGTAAATGAATGTTGAGTTAGTTTAGTACCCTTTATATAGAAAACCCATAAAAATTTATCTAAAACTAAAATTTTCAAGAGAACCATCCTACATTCATATTCTATAATATCTGATCACCTGATATGAATAGTTCAAAAATTAGGGCTTCATTTGGTATAAACTTGGAAGAACTTAGTTTTATACACATTTAGTCATTTGTACGAATGAAGATCATACTGTATGAATAATTCAAAAATTAAATGTGCCTATTATGTATGATCTAGGATGAACTTAGTTTTGACTCTATCAGTCACATGTATGAAGGAAGATCATACTATACAAATAGTTCAAAAAATAAATGTGTTCAATCAATATGATGTAGTATGAACCTAATTTCATATTATATTTTATGAGTAGTTCAAAAATAAATATGTTTGTTTGGTACGATCCAATATGAACCTAATTTTGTACTCTATAAGTCATATGTATGACTTTACATTATACAATATGAAAAGTTAAAAAATTTAAGCCATTATTTGATGAACTAAATTATGAAGGAAAATATGTCAAATCGTATCCTACAATTAGATATCGTACAGTGCGATTATTATTAAAAAAATTATCACTCTCCCCCTATGTGTGTGTGTACGGTTACCTACTTACAATCACACTTGCTCATACTCAAGATAAAAAAATAGAGATATACATACTCTATTACATGAAATCCTATTCTACCTTGCCTTGAAGTTTTCAGCAATCTTGAATAGTACATAATTTCTCTAAAATTTTAGTACACACAGAAACAAACAAAAATATCCAATATATACTAGGAGAAATAATAAAATTAGAATAATAATATTTTTTTTTTATAAAAAATCCCAATCCAAATCTTAATTCCTGATTTGCAACACAATGAGTTTCAAAAACTTGAAAAAAATTTGTCAACTTCAAATTAAAATCAAGATTTTTAATAAAAATGATCAAAGTTAATTATAAATATCATTGTCATATGTACCCAATAATAGTTACATGTATCTCAGCACATACGATGATAATCTGATTTTTTAAAATCAATTGTGATTTCTCAAATACATTTCAACTTTCTAATTCAAATCCTCTTGTTTCAAATTCTCTAACAAAGTTATGCTTCGACATCCCCCCCCCCCCTCCACCCCCCCCCCCCCCCCCCCCCCCCCCCCAAGTTAATTAGTGGAGCAAAAGAGTCAATCCAAACTTTTAGAATCTTCTTATTAATTTTGCAAACCTATGCATTTCAGTGAACTTAATGTGTTTAGTTTTAAAATTTTAAGAAGATCCGTTCAATCACAACCTCTCAATTCAACTTCAACTCCAATTTTCAATTCAAATTTGGGCTTCGTCCTTTTACATCAAGTCAATTGGTGGAATGAACGAGACACATTCAATCCATAAGATTTTTATGTCAATTATGTGAACTTGCATGGTTGAGTCAAACTCAATATGTTGAGTTTCAAAATTTGACGAAGATCCATTTAATTTCAACCTCTAACTCAAAATTCAATTTCAATTTAAACTTCAAACTAAATTTCAACCTCAAACTCAAATCTAAATATCAAACTCAAGTCAAAATTAAGTTTCAACCATAAGATCTTATTATAATTCAAACGCACGTTCAAGTTGAGTTTCAATTTTGAATACAAATTTATGCTTTAACATTTTTCCATAATTTAATTGGTGGAACAAAAGAGTTAAGCTAAACTTCAAAATTTTCTTTATCAATTTTTTAAAACCCTCACATTGAGTGAAAACTTAATATGTTGATTTATAAAATATAAAGATAATCAAACATGCTCAAAATTTAAACTCCATTTTAAAATCAACTTATTCTAATCACCTTTCTTTAATTCCAAGCAATCATGCATACTTAAATGGCTAAGAAACTTATCTTCTTCGTAGATAATAACCTAACTACAAAAGAAATCATATGTTGTAGTTTAATTCTTCAAAATGTAAAGCTACCAAATAATAGAGAAGAAACAATTGACTTTTCTATTGGGACACAAAAGGATTTTCCCATTGTAGAGTTACTTTAAAATTAGGAGCTGACTCCCCATCTCCAAAATGGAGGCAGTCGTCGCCCCTCTGCCCACTGTATTCTCCACTACAGAGGATATGAAATGGAAACCGATAACAATAGATGAGAGGTCATATATTTTTGAAAATGGGTATAGCTCTAGCACAACCTTTGCCAGTAAGAACTAGAAGAAGAACTATCTTCATAAAGTCAGGAAAATGGTAGTTAAGGCTCAAACAATTACTAAGTCTGAAGCCTTAAAGCAAGTCAAACCTAAGGACAATCAAGAATTTGTTGCTCCTTACACATACCCCCTTCTTAATGGAAATAATTTCCATTATTTTTGTTGCAAACCTATTTTCATGACCACTGTTTTGATGATTGACAAACACTATTGATTCTCTTGGACTACTTGTTTCTTCTAACTTTTCAGGAATCGAAGATAGAACGAACAGACGAAGCCAGTTCAGGATTGTGTAGGTTTAGGGTTGAGTAAGTTTGTAGTTTTGTTTTTCACTTCTTGAGTCTACTTGTAATGGTCAAAGAGAGTGATGCTAAGTAACCCTACACACACACACTTGAGAGACTTATAATTTTTGTTTTTACTCATATCGGCCAGGACGATTTTTCACATCGTCATGGACGATCAGGCTTAAAATAGAAAGTCTAAATAAGGATTCTTAAATAAGGCAGCCATCATTAACATATCGGCCTGGACGATACGTGTGTCGGCCAGTACGATATGATCAAAACACAAAGAAGTTGCCACCATAGACAATTAAGGTATACTGTATTTTTAAATTATCGATCAGGACGGTCATTGATCGGCCTGGACAAAATTCTCAAATTATGCCTTAATTGATCAAAAAATCAAGGGAGTAATTAAGGATGATTGATACGATCATATCATCCGGATGATCGTAGGATCAGCCAGGATGATCCATTCAAAAACCTTAAGTTACTTCAGGATGATAAATATCGGCCAGCTCGTATTCAGAGCGATGCTCTGGACGATTTTCCTCTGATTTAAACTGATCGACTGGGACGATCAAGCCAATTTTCAATCATCCAGTTTTCCATCCAGGGCGATGCTCTGGCCGATCTTCTGAGATTTGTTCTGATCGGTCAGACCGATGTCGATATCGGCCTGGATAATTTTGTCGGCAACTTGCAATTAATGAGCTCCTTTGAAGCTCTTTTATTTAAGAAATCTTGTTCAATGTTTTGGAGGACCTTTGGCTGCTTCCTTGACCTGAGAAGGCCTTGAGGAGAGAAAGAGAGAGAGGGAGAGAGAGAGGGAGAGAGAGAGGATCTTGTGAGGGGGAGCTTGTGAGGGGATTCGCAAGGGTTGCTTCAGGGATCGCTCTACTTGTTCTTCGTTTAGAGTTTCTCATTCGTGGAAGGGTCAGTAGAGGTAAGAAGTTAGCTTTTGGTTGTGGATCTATGCCAGCTTCAGGAGGAAGCAAAAGGAGGTAGGTACTCTGCCTTACCGGGGTGGCAAAAAGAAGGTGCTTTGTAATGGCATCTCCGCCTAGCTGTGGGGGCTAAAGGAGATTCATGTTTGTAGTGTAATACTCGGAGGGCGCCTCAGGGTAGTGGACATAGGTTGAGTTGACCGAACCACTATAAATTTCTATGTTCTTATTTTCTTGCTTCCGCACTTTTATTTCCACATTTATTTTTGTGGTGTGATTTTGGTTTATATGGTTTTTATTCTTTGTGAAAAGAAATTTTTAAAATATTAATTCACCCCCCCTCTTGGTTAGCTTGGGCCAGTTCTATAGGGCTTAACATCCCTAACGAACTTACAAGTGGTATCAGAGCACATTCTAGTGTCATCTGAGCACTTTCAAGTGGTATCAGAGCGGGATTCGAAAATTTAAGTTTGAAAACTTTTTGAATTTGATCCATGGCTAATCTTGAGAATCATAACACTACGGAAGGGTATTATATTACCCGACCTCCCCTGTTCGATAACCTACCTTTTGATTTTTGGAAAACTCGCATGTCAACGTTTTTACAATCTACTGATTATCGCATGTGGATGCTTATCAAAGAGGGTTATTCTCCACCTTCTCGTGAAATTAATGGTGTTAAAACTGAAGTTGCTTTTACTGAATGGACTTTTGATGAACGAGATTTAGCTCAATTGAATGCAAAATGTTTGAACTATTTGTTTGTGCTTTAAAATTTGAGGATTACATGCGTGTCTCCACTTGCAAAACTGGTAAAGAGATTTGGGATAAATTGTGCATCACCTATGAAGGTACTAATGAGGTTAAATAATTCCATTTGAACATTCTCTTTCATGACTACGAACTTTTTTGTATGAAACCTCATGAATCGATTTGTGATATGTACATAAGGTTTACTCAGATAGTTACTTCACTGCATGCACTAGGAAAAGAACTTTCAAACTATGAAAAAGTTAACAAGATTTTGAGATGTTTTCCTTCGTCGTATGATGCTAAAATCACTGCAATCACTGAATCTAAGGATTTGAACACATATTCTATTGATAACTTACTTGGCTCACTCATTGCTTATGAGTAAGGGGTGAATCAAAGAAATCTTGATGCAGGTGAGAAGAAGAAGGAGAAAATATTTGCATTAAAGGCACACAAATTGGAATCTGAATCTTCCGGGTCTGAAAGCGATGAACTTGCCATCATCACAAGGCATTTCAAAAGCTTTCTAAGGAAGAAACAAAAGCATCATCAAAATTAGAGAAAAGGTAAAGATCATAAATATGTTAAAGAATCTTCTGATGTTGTTTGCTATAATTGCAGGAAACCAGGACACGTGAAAACTGACTGCCCTACACTTAAAGACCACTCAAGGAAAGGAAAGGGTGAGGAGAAACCTAAGCTAAGGAAGGAAAAGATGAGAGTACAAAGAGCATTTTGGGCGGATTCGACATCAGATTTATCAGAGATAGAACCAGAAGATGAGACATCAAAATTATGCTTCATGACAGACAACAATCCTGATCAAGAAGAGGTATGTGAACTTTCCTACGATCAACTTCTTGAAGTTTCAGAAAAAATTCATGCATCATATAGGAAATTAAAGAAAACCCATGCTAACTTGAAATTAGAATTTTTAAATTTATAAAAAGAGCATGAAATTTTGATTAAAGACCATCAAACGATTGATTCAAATCATATGACCTTACTTGATGAATTTGATGAGTTAAATAAAAATCATTATGAATTAGTTGAAAAGCATGATGCATTAAAAGTCTCACACACATCACTTGAATCTGATTTTAAGAAGTTCAAGGAGAAAGAGAAAAATTTGAGGACTGAAAATGAAGTCTTAAAAAGCACAACTTTGAAGATTCAAAATGAATTAGAAACGTGCAAGAAAAATAGGATGACACCTACTTGAGATCAATTGCCAACACCTAGGAAGAGGCATTATAACTCAAACCACTTAATAAATCCCTTTCCTGGAGTTAGATGTTTTTCATGTGGCATGCTAGGACACATCTCACACACTTGCACGATTCACCATAGTACACATTGGGTGTGGAGACCTAAGGTGCATGATCCATAGCATACCACACATGCATTGTATTCTTCTCTTCATAAGATGGAACCCAAACCTGCTTGGGTTCCTAAATCTAACATTTGATAATTTTGTAGAAGGGCTCTCATAAAAGGCCTCATGAGAGTATGTGGTACCTGGACAGTGGATGCTCTCGACATATGACTGGTGATGCCAGCCAGTTTGTTGTACTAGAGTCCAATACTGGAGGCAAGGTTACTCTTGGAGACAACACCACCAAGAAGGTGGTAGGTGCAGGTATAATTGGTAATTCCAAGAACCTTATGATTGAAAATATTTTGCTTGTAGATGGATTGAAGCACAACTTGCTCAGCATCAGTCAATTCTGTGACAAAGTCTTCATCGTGCAATTCTTTGCAAATTCATGCATTGTAAGTTTAAGTAACAACACTATTTTGTAGGGAAAGAGGATCAACAACATCTACATGCTTGATTTAAATAACATTGAATGTGCTGCTTCTTTTTTCTTAAAAACTGTGATTGCTGATTCTTGGTTGTGGCACAGGAGGCTTTGACATGCAAGTATGAAAACCCTTAGGAAAGTGACCCAAAAGGACCTAGTTAGAGGTGTCCCCAAACTTAAGTTTTTAAAAGACCACCTTTGTGATGCCTATCAACTAGGAAAGCAAGTCCACTCAACTTTTCACCCCATTAAAGACATTAGCACCTCTAGACATTTAGAAGTCCTTCACATGGATTTATTTGGACCCATTAGCACTGCCAGCCTAGGAGGGAAAGTCTATGGTTTTGTGATTGTTGATGACTACTCGAGGTTCACTTAGACTAGATTTCTTTCACATAAAAATGAGTCTTTTGAGGAGTTTAAAACTTTTTCTACTTGGATTCAGAAAAAGCTAGGTTGTGAGATTTTGAACATCCATAGTGATCATGGGAGAGTTTGAAAATGAAAGATTTGAAGATTTATGTGAGGACAAGGGGATTAGCCACAATTTTTCAGCTCCTAGGGCCCCTTAGCAGAACGGGGTAGCTGAAAGGAAGAACCGGACCTTGGTGGAAGCCGCTAGAGCCTTGCTTGCTGAGTATTCACTTCCAAAATACTTTTGGGTTGAAGCGGTTAACATATCTTGTTATGTGTTGAATAGGGTGAATGTTAGAGCCAAATTAGAGAAGACACCCTATGAGATCCTTAAGGGTAGGACACCCAATATTTCCCACCTTCATGTCTTTGGTTGTAAGGTTTTCATTCATAATAATGGGAAGTCTCACTTGGGAATATTTGATCCTAAATCTGATGAAGGAGTATTCTTGGAATATTCTAGTGTTGGGAAGTCTTTTAGGGTGTTTAACAAGAGAACTTTGATGGTGGAAGAGACAACCCATGTAGTTTTTGATGAGTTTGATCCTAAGATACATGGAGTAGAAGATGATGATGTTGGAGAAATTACAAGTGGAGTAGAAAATTTGGGGAAGGGGAGAGAGCACCAAAGTAATGAAGGAGTAGGAGAAGTCACCCAAGGAGTAAAAAATTTTGATGAAAGGGGTGAACCTTCACACACTTTGCCTAGAGATTGCAGATACTCTACAAGTCACCCCAAGGATTTGATCTTAGGAGACCCTTCTAGTGGAGTTAAGACTAGATATGGACTTAGGGAGGAGGTGAACCACTCTGCCTTTATCTCTATGACTGAACCCACCACCATTAACCAAGCCCTTACTGATGAGTTTTGGATTTTAACAATGCAAGAAGAATTGAATCAATTTATTAGGAATGATGTTTGGGAGCTTGTAGAAAGACCTAAGGGATAGTGTAGTTGGGACAAAGTGGGTCTTTTAGAACAAGGTGAATGATTCAGGAGTGGTGGTGAGGAATAAAGCAAGGTTGGTGGCTAAGGGGTATGTTGACCTCGATTTTGCCCCGACTGGGCCTGAAGAGTTTGACTTGGTCAAATTGACTAAGTTAGACCTCGAGACCCCCTCTAGTGGTTTCAGTGAGTTGGTTGGAGTCGGTCGAGCCCGAGCCCAGGCTGTGGGTCAACCTGGTTAACCAGGTCAACCCGGGTTGACACAAATTGACCTAAATAGCCTAAAATTAATTTTAAATCAATTTTATGCCTTCGAGACTAGACCCATGGGCACCTCTGACCCTCTTAACTGATTTGATCAAGTCAATCGTTGACTTGGTCAAACCATATCTTAAATAGGTTAAAATCACCTATTTAGAGCCAAATTAATGCCCATTCAATGCCTAATCAATGCCCCTTCATTTTGAATCCAAATCCACGGCCTCATGAGGCTATTTTCCCTTCTAAATGATGAGATATTCGATCCATGCCGTAGATCTAAGGGTTAGGCCATTTAAATATCAAAATCTTAGGTTATTTTGGGATCTTTTTGCTCTTGCTCTAACCTCAGACCTCCTCAGGCTCTGAAACTTGGAGAGAGCATTCCCACTACCTCCCTTCATCTTCCCCAACAAGATCCCGGCGTTCTAGGCCCGCCGGCGGTGAGAACTCCAGCGAAACCGAAGACACAAAACTTTTGGGGCTTCTCCGCTCAATCCAAGGAGATTCAGATCTTGAGATTGAAAGAAGAAATACTCCTTCCGTTTCCAAGAATCCAACGAGGCCAAGAATGCAAAAATCAGACAGTTAGATCTCTCAAAATCCCTTAGAGTAGGTCACAATGCTTAGGGTTAAGCTTTTTGAAAAGCACTTTATAAGTTGATCCAAACATCCCCCATTGATGCTCTTCATGTGTACTACCTATGTTTAAAATTTTGAGAGGTTTCGTCGAGTGGTTTGGGAGAACGAAGCCAAAAACCCCCTTAGGGCTCGGTCCGGCCGTGTGCATGCATGGGGTGAATCCTGGACCGTGATATCTGAAATCCACAGTCCAGATCGAGCTGTACGCCGCACGGATCTGACCTGCTATCCATCCAGGTTGCTGGATCGAGTCATCTGACTCGATCAGGGCCATCTATCCAAGTTGCAGGGGATCGGACGGCCCCCGTTTTTTACCCACGTGGATGAGTGGGAGGCGGCTTGATTACCGCATGATGCGGCAATCATTGTGCCGCCGCCAATAATTGGCCACAGTCACGGACCCAATCTGGCTCCGCCATGTGTCCTGCGGGTCCCGCCGCCTATTTATATTATTTAAATTGTTTTTTAAATCTATTTTAAAGCCAATTTCAATAAAAAAATCACAGAAAATCCAATTTTCGTCCGTTTTTCGCGCACAATATGTTGAATCGCTCGGTTTTTCTTCCCCGTCATTTTAAAATAAATTTTGTATAAAAATAATTTATAATTATTTAATTATTTTAAAAAAGGGAAAAACTTATTTTTTTAATTATTATTTAAATCATTATTTTTGTGTAATTATTTTTATATTATTATTTAATTATGATTATTTGTTGTAATTAGTAATATTTTAAATTATTAGTTTACTGATTACTTTATTATTATTAATATTATTTTTATTATTGTTATTTATTTATATATATATTTTTTAATATATTATTATAGTAATTATATATTTAAATTATTTTTTTCTTTGAAATTATTATAATTATTATTTTAACAACCTAATGAACTTTTTATGATTATTTTTATTCTTTAGTTATCTTAAGTTTTTTTTTTTAGTATTTTAAAACTACTTTAAAATTTACCCTTTAACGACTTTAAACTTCAAAATTACCCAACTTTCACATTTTAAATCCGTTTTTGACGCACAACACCTTGTTTTGATCGTATTTGAATTATGCACACTTTAAAGATAGTTTTGCTCAAAACGTTTTGATCTGTCTACAGTTATTTTAAAAACAGCCAATAGCACTATTTTTAAATAATATTTAATTATCGTATGTAAACTTCAAAAATACGTAACTTTCTTGTGTTAAGTCGGAATTCGATGTACAACACCTTATTTTGTTCGTATTTGAATTCTGTTCAATTCGAGATCAGTCTTATTTAATAGTATTAAGTATATCTTCAGTAATTTTGAAAATAGAAAAATGACATTATTTTAAAATATTCTTTTATCGTATTTAAAGATGTAAAACTCATAACTTCGTCGTTTTAAATCGGATTTTGGTGTGCAACCCCTCGAACTTTTTAGAAAAAATATATATTTTATTTTGAGGATATTTTAAGGGTCTGATTTTGGTTGTTTGGACAGATTCCTGTTTGGTGTGATTCTTTGGGTTATTCAATATTATTTATAATAGTAATTATTTTCAAGATACAATCTATTTTCAAATCGTTTTGGGGCCTCGATTGGGTGGTCAGTGGATCTCCCAAATACCTATGAAAGAAACTATTTTTGAATTATGTCTATTTTCTATAAAAACTTTGTTTATTTTCTTTTATTATATATCTATTTTAAATTATTTTAATTTAAAATTACTTATATTATTAAATTAACCTAATTTTGGGAGGATCCACTATTTATGAAATTTTAAGCATGGATTCTATGTGTGAAGAGCAAATCATGGGGAAGTGAGTTAGTGGATGATTGAGTCTCAATCATTCACTAATCCCTTCATTAGGTGTCTTTACTTCCTTACTGTTCGTAGTTTGCATGTGTAGGTCGCACCACGAGCACTTAGCTTAGGCTCTCATAGACTTAAGGACATGATGTGTTTATTTTATTTTTATACTCCCATGCATTTATTACCTTGTGGGTTAGCTAAAACTTCTATTCAAACCCATATAACATAGTGACACCTTAAGAACAAAAATTTAGGACTTGTCTAGCAAACTTAGAAGTTTTCTAGGAGATAAGATAGACCCCGGATTGATATGAAAACTTCAACACTTAAACTTAGTGACATCTAAAATATCTCAGAATTTTCTAGGAATTTTTAGGAGTCTTTAGATCTCTTAATTAACCAACCCTAATTAACATTTTAAATAAGCCCTCGATACCTTCCAAAAATTACAATAAATACATTTTAGGTTAGAAAATTACCTATAATATCCCAAACTGACCAGAATCTGATCCTTGACCTTAGGTAAATATGGCTCCCTAGTTTGACATCAGGTTGACCCCTAATTTGATCATAGAAGGAATTTACTATTTTTCCCCTAATAATTCATTAAAAATTATTAAAAATCCCAAATTTTCTCCAAACACTTGGGAACACTTTCTCTGGTCAATTCTGACCTTTTGGTGTGATTCCAATCAGTTTGGAGCTGGTTTGGATCAAAACCATAAAATCATCCCTTTATTAGGAAATTTAGAAATTCCCTTAAATACCCTGAACTTAGAAAATTCATAACTAACTGTAGAAAATTCCAAATTAGGCAAACTCAGTGGCATTAGACTACTATTAGGGTCTAGTATTTATGAGAAATGTTAGATGTCCAGAAACTAACCTAAATTAGAAGGTTAACGTTTTGGTCAACCCTAGTATATAGGATAGGGCCCGAAACTTGGAAAATTCATAACTTTGCCTAAAAAACTCTAAATTTCGTGTACTACCTGTCAAACTACTCGTATTAAGGTCTAGTATTTTCCTAAGGTAATAGAAGACTCAAACCTAGCCTCTTTCCCATAATGATGTTTTGGAACCATAGCTTAGTACTTATGAGGACCCGGGACTTCCCAAAATTTGCTAATGCAATTTAAACTTCAAATATGAATACCCTAAGATCTTAAAACTGATCAACAAACTAAAATAATTAAAATGGACCTAATTAACTAATATTTGAATTTAAATTAAAATATCTTTTTCAAACCCCCAACATGCTTGAACTCTAGATAACTTTAACTAACTATCAAACTTAGGATCTATCCAAACCACACAAGCCTCACACGTACATAGAATTGTTTGCTAGGGCATCACTTCTAGATCTAGGTTAGGCCACTGGGTTTTATTTTTTCTTCTATGTGCCGGAGCTTTCTGTGGTTTTTATTGCATGCTATTTGAAATTGCCTGTGTGTTTGCTTACTTTTTCTGCACTCTGTGGATGATGCGATGAGCGCTAGACCTAACCCTAAGTTAGGAATGCTATATATATATATATATATATATATATATATATATATATATATATATATATACTATTCTTCCATGCAGGTGGCCATGCTCAAGATAATAAAAGGGGGGCACCGTTATATTTTCTAATATTGTCTTATGCAGGTGCTTGCTCAGCCCCCTAAATAAAATGAGAGCTAAATTTATAATTATAATTACACAGATAGAGCTGCTTAGCCCTCATAATTAATAACATGGCTTGCCAAAAGGTCAATGGAATGAGTCTTTATTTTTCATATAGTTACTGCTTGGGATTTTTATTAGGATAACCTTGCAGGTTCATTAGATTTCTTTTCTACTTTTCAAATGGATGTAAAATTTGTAATAATAGTTAAGAGTTGTGAAATTGATATTTGAGTTGGGATATTCTTGTCTCACTTGAATCCCAAAACAAGAAGGCATCCTCATAGGGGAGAGTCTTCTTCCATTTGAGAGATCAAGTGGGATGTCTTTAGATATCTAAAGAGAAAAGGCAATGCCCCCTACCTAGGGGGAATTATCTCTTTGTTTGGATATTCAAGCCACGATGGATCCAAGGAGTCCAAGGAGGAGAAATCCAAGGAGTCCAAGGAGGAGAGATCCAAGGAGTCCAAGGAGGAGAGTTCCAAGGAGTCCAAGGAAAAGAAGACACCCAGAAGACTTAAGATCAATATCCCACTCAAAGTCATTTGCATCTGTCATAGGCTTAGAAATCCGTGTTGTTGGTAGTGGTGCCCGACCACTTTATTTTCTGCATATCTGGGATGTAATAAGGGCAATTTGCCTATAGCCATTTAGTTGATTATTTTTGGATTTATATTGATGTGTTTACCTGATTGTGCAGAAGAAATTATATGCTTTTCTTAGGTTTCTTTCTTGCATGCTACTTTTATTTTCGCCTGGATTTCGTTAGGCTCTCTAAGGACTAAATTTTTTTTACTCATAATTAATTTCCAAAATTTTAAGTTTTAAACAACATAGAAACTCAACGAACCTAGGGAACTGCAGGAACCGTTCGGGGTCGCATACATATTACTGCATCTTCTCTATCCTTCTAATAAGACATCTCCCTACCTGCGGGTAGAGTCCGGATAATCTGGCCTATGAGGATAAAGTGCCGGACCTAGGGAGACTCAATCTTATCTAAAAATTATTTTATATTAAACCTGCTTTTAAAATTCAAAGCATTCATGAGCTGACATTTCAACTAGCATGCATTGCATTAGTAACCAACTAATTAAAATTTAATTACATTAGCTAGGGGCAATCACCCAACATAAGTCTAGGACCACTTAGGAAATTCTCTAGATGTCGGTCCTATTTCCAATAAACTATACCTCCCACCCATCTTTCATAATTGACTTGATAGCATGGTTTTGAAGCGACTATGTGGTTAGCTTGATCCCCCAATCCAGGCCGGAGTAAGTCCAGATTTTGCACTGCATTAGCTAGGATACGAGTCTTGGTGTGTGTAGAACACTAAGCCCAACAAGATTTAGGATTCGAGGCTACTACATTCGATCTCGTAGTTTGCCTTAAATAGTAGGTAGGTCCCTTCCTTTCAGGGACCATAAATCCTACTCATCTACGTCACAGGAAGATACCACCTCCATCCTTCTCTCACGCATGTGATTGATTGTCCGATTTTTCTTTCTCCAATTTCTGTTTAGTACCCTAGAGCCTCCGAATGCTGGTATGAGCCACGCATGTTGATTCAGCCCTTCGGACCTTTCTCCCTTTTTTGAGTTGGACTTCTTTGTCTACCCCATCGTACCAATCCCACTTTAAGAGTGGATAATGTATGACCCTTAATCGAGAGTTTTCTCAGGCTCTGACCTGTGATTTAATTAACCACGGGGGCTTACGCCCGTGGGAAACTCCGTCCCATATCTACTAAACCCCATTTGATTTACCGTATCAGGTGGGGGAAACCCGTGACTAGGTCATGTATATTACTACCCATCGGGGTGTGTTGGCAACAGCCTCTATCCTCAATGGTTAGTCGTATACACGATCCAATCTATCTCTTCCAATCGACCCGTTCACGCAGTGCTATTTCAGAGGTCCACAGGTTTCTGGCGACCACGGTGGGACCAGTTTCTCTCTCCATCTTTGGATTATATATTATCTTTTCTTATGTGTACTCCAGGATTGGTACTCCATAAATTAAGTCTGTCCCATTTTAGTTAGGTTCTTTCCTTAGTTAGGGTTCTTCCCCTTAGCTAGGGTCTCCTCCATACTCTACTTCATTCCTGCCTTGCAAATTATTCCGTTCCTTTATCAATTTCTATCTATCCTTATCAAAAACTTCTTTCTTGATTTCAATTCTGATTTCTAACTTTTCAATTTCTTTTCTTGGCAGTAGTGACATGGCTTCCTTTGTTCTGTCTATTACTTTTACTTTTGGTTCGGACGGGTAGTTGACTCTCCCTGAGTCCCTACTCGATAGTTTGCCAGCTGGAGGGATCACTTTTGGTTCCTTCACTGACTCGGCATTCGTCACTCTTGGCAGGCCGACCCCGGTGGAGGCTGCTGCATTCTCTCCTCCTCAGAGGAGAGGACGTACAACCATGCTCCCTTTCGAACGACCAGCTACTCAGCGGATAGCTTGGGCACCTGCTCGTCCTATTCCTGTACTTGCACAGCCAGTGCGTACTGTGGCTAGGCGACTAGTGCCTAGGCCACATCCTATTCCAGTTCGTCCTGCGGTTAGTCATCCAATGCATGTCGCTCCTGTTGCTCAGGTTGCCCCGGCTCCTCAGCACCGACAGCCTGCTGCAGTTATTCCACCTATTCGTACAACGGACAGGCGACCTGCGCCTACCGCTTTTGTTGCACAAGTTCCTCCGGCCCCTCTATGCCGACAGCCTGCTTCTGCTATTACTCCCATTATTCCGGTGAAAGTATATCGCGTTCAACTTTCCCCTCCTGCTTCCACTAGAAAGAGGGGTGCCCAGGCCGAGGTGCCTCCGTCCTCTTCTAGCCGAGTTTCTATTTTTGCTCAGCTTTCTCACTCCAAGATTGCCGGGCAGACCCCGGCACTTCCAGTCATCCCTGTTCCCCCTGCCACCCAGGTAGTGGATTTAGATGTTACTTCCACCTCCACCTCCACCTCCACCTCCACCTCCAGCCTTGGGAGAAGGGCCCGGAGGAATAGGAATAGGAGGTTGCTTTTAGCTGCGTACAAGGCAGAGAGGCAGTAGATGGTTGAGGCGATAGCTCACCAGGAGCTTATTCACAGGACAGTGGCTCCCAAACAGCGGAGACCACGACCAATTGTAGTTGTGCCTGCTCTAGAGGTTATTGTAGCTCCTGAGATAGAGGCAGTCTAGTGAGGACGCTTCTCCCCATTGACACATAGTAGGGATGAGGAGGATGTTGCCTACATTGCGGTAGCTTCTCCTGTTACCACTACTTTGCCCCAGGCTAGGGTCCCTAGGGACACTGGTGTTTGAGCCCTCACTCAGAGGATTTGAAATATCATCCACCTAGCTCGTGGTAGAGGGCCTGTCAGTCGAGAGAGGTTACTCCGACAGATTTCACTCGGTCTACTTTCCAGTTACGGAGGCAGACCACGAGGAGACTTTACAGTTGGCAGAGGGGGCAGACACCCCAGCAGTCAATGCAGACAGTTTCAGTTGTAAGGCCGCTAGCAGTTGCTCATGTGGTAATATGACTCCCATATCATCGAGGACGGAGACAGCAGCAGGAGCCTGTCCGGCCTCAGGATAATTCAATAGTGGTAGCCCTAGAGTAGCCAGTTACCCGTATAGAGCCCCGTCGTAGTAGACGGGTTTGGAGACATTAACAGGAGGACACCCTTGTTGAGCCGGTACATTCAGTGGAGACAGTACGACCAATAAAGCTAGTATAGTCAGTAGAGACATTACGACCGGTTGAGCCAATACAGTTAGTGGAGACAGTGCGGCCAGTCGAGCCAGTATAGTCAGTGGAGACAGTACGACTAGTTGAGCCAGTACAGTCAGTACAATTAGTCGAGATAGTATGACCAGTCGAGCTAGTACAATCAGTACAGTTAGTCAAGACAACACGACTAGATGAGACAGCACAGTTGGCAGAGGTAGTGAAGCCGGCTAATGCAGTAGATCAGATGGATGTAGCGGTTTCTCCTGGGTCCGAGGCGGTCCCGATGACTTGTGATGAGGATACAGTAGTTACTCTTATTGGATCACCGGATCGAGTTGAGACACCTTTAGCTCTCAGCACTCATAGGATCACTTCTTCTATGAGTCCCTACATAGAGGCACTCCGTCGGATCTTTTCAGAGGATGACTCATTCAAGAATGAGTCAGATGAGGACATACCAGTACCCCAGGCCCGTAAGATTACCCATCGAGGTCACTCGGATGAGCAGATATAGCCCAAGTACAAGGATGAGCAGGAAGACCCCGAGGCAGGAGGATCTCCGAGATCAGTAGCTACTCAGACAATTCAGATGATCTCCAATCCCAGCCACAATTCTAGCCATAGTGATAGTCAGAGTTATAGTTAGGGCAGTAGTGGCAGATCACTCCACAGTTTTGAGGGAGAGTGGCAGCTAGCACTCTCCAAGAAGACTTAGCAGATGATTGAGTAAGCTGTACAGAGTTCAGAGATAGTTGAGATGAGGCCTCCCAAGGCCAAATTTATAGTTGCCACTCCAACTTCTTTATTAGCACTTGTTTTTTTCTTTTCTTTCTTTTATTGTAATGCTTGATGAGCACATTTTCTTTTTGCTTCTATTTATACTAGAAAAATATATTTTAAAAAAAATGATGATTGTAACCTCAGAAGGAAAGATAGGCCCACCTCGAGCACTTGGGCCGAAGGACCTCGTTCTCCCTTATGTTGATGATTAATCAATAAAAAAAAAATGATGATTTGCAATTATGATTGACTATTCTACCTCTTCAAGCTTTATTAGCTTTGTAGTGATGACTCATGAAAGAGTATGATCTCTCTATCTCACCTTAGGGGTGGAGAGATTTCTTATTTTGAATTAAAATCTTTTTCAAATTAAAATAGGATTTAGAAGTAAAAAGTTTCTCTATTATCTTGTGATTCTCTATCTCATAGATAACTATAGTATATTGATGCATAAAACTTCATAATTTTCTTAATCATGCTATTCATTCTTATCAGAAGATACGATTTATTTTATAGATCATTCTTCCTTGTCCAAGAGAAGTGAGTCTCCTTCTCTTATACTTAGAAGATGATCTTACAACTGAGAAATAGTTTTCTTTTAGAGATTTGGAAAAGAAAGCTAGTTACAAAAAATGAAAAGATGCACAAAGCGTCAAAAGTGAAAAATACACAAAGTGTATCAAGCAATTGAAATTTGTTCAAAGCATATGAAAGTTGAGAAAGTTGCTCAGAGAGCCCAAAAGTGTTAAGTAAATGGCTTCCCTTTCTAGTAAATCTCTAAATCTCAGAAAATCTATATCCTTTTGATATTTTTAATACTTGAGTCTGAAAATTATGATTTTGAAATCATCATTATTCATTGATATCCTATAAGATATGGAAGTCTATTCTCATACAAGAAATGAAGAAAATTAAATTTCTTTTTCTAATTTAAATTCTTTTTTGGATTAGATTTAAATTCAAGAGAGAAAAATACTCATATAAATGAGATGTCATGATTTAACTAGTAAGGAGCTTGATTTGAGTTAGAAAATTTAAATTGAGGTTCCTTTTAAAATTAGAGGGAGTTAAGTACTAAACTCCTTTGGGATATGTTCTCATTTATCACTTTTGATTGGGTCCACACCATCTTGTATTTATTAGGATCGGTGATGTTGAGCCTTTATTAGAAAGTGAATTGCTTCTTCCTGTCAGCCCTATTCTGATAGTTGAAGCCTCCATTCCATTCATATAAGATGAATGTGAGAGGGAATGTTTAAATCATTCATTTAGACCATTTAGAGATGTGTTACTAGGTCCACACCCTCCTGCATTGGTTAGGTTTGGTGATGTTGATCCTCTACTAGGATGAGATTCTCTTCATTCTATCAGTCCTGCTCTGATAGTTGAAACCCCCAGTCCATTCACATGAGTTGAATTTGATCGGGGATGTCGTAGTCTTTTTAGATTAGACTCTTTTAAGATAAGATACGGGATCCACATCCACCTATGTTAATTAGATGGGATGATAGCGAGCCATTATCCCTATGAGATTCTCTTCTTCATATTAGTCTTGAGCTGATAGATGTAGCCTCTGGTCCATTCATATGGGTTGAATGTGATCAGGGATGTCAGAGTCATTAGTTTATACTTTTTTGAAATTAGGATATTTGGTCCATACCATCCCATCATAGTCATGAGTGGTAATGTTGATCCTCTATCCTAATGTTGATTTTAGTTATACATTAATTTCAATATGATTATGCTCCCCAGTTTTGTTCATGTGGCGAATATGGTCTGAGATATCAGAACCAATCACAATCTCCTTTAAAAAATGAAAAAAATATATACATGTGACAAAAAAGGGAAGATCTTAGTAGAGCAGAATCGGTTGCCCTTGTCACAGGAGGAACCCGGTAATACTCTCTAAGAGCATGAGTTCCCTAAAGTTCTTTTTCTTCCCTCTCCTTTGAGGTACCTTGGTGTCTACCTCAAGGATGAAAGCACACATATCTGAGTATGATTTTCTACAACTTTAATTATCTTTGCTAAGTGATATAGTATATTGTGTTTTAAATATTAACATCACTACCTTGTGAGCTTGTCTTTCTAAGAAAGGGCCAATCCCCTTCTGCCATCTTTTGACAGTTTACTCTCCCATTCATGCACTTCTCTGAGCTGCCATAGTGGTCCTCTGAATGTGATGGTGTCACTTTTACTCGGCATAGGGTCCTACCCGATTTGGGTAGGTGTTACCACAGTGACCTTCTGATGGTTATGGATTTCACTCATGATTACTGTATTAGGTGGCAGGTGTACTCCCTTGTCACCTGGAGTTATCTCTCTTGTTGCGATGTAGTATATCCTGCCTCAGATGTTAGCATCACATCCTTAGGAGTCCAGATTTTCTAGTAGAAGATCGGCTCCTTAGTTTTTTTTCACTGACCTACCAACCATTCATACCATACTCTTAGTTTCTAGAGTAATTCTATAAAGGTGGTAGTGTTACTTTTACTCCTCACAGTGTCCTACCTGCTTAGGGTAGGTGTTACCACTATGGTCATCTAATGTTTTATCAATCTTATTCATAATTATTAGCCTCGGTAGTGAGTGTGCCCCCTTACTACCTAGAGTTGCTTCCTTGGTTGTGATGTAGTACATCATGTCTCAGGTGTTAGCATCATAGTTTTAGGAGCTCTGATTTTTCAGTGGTAGATCACTCATTGGTTTCTTAACCCACCTACTTTAGCATTCGTACTCTACTCTTAGCTTGCTAGAGTAGCTCTATGAATGTTATTTTGTTGCTTTTGCTTCCCACAGGGTCCTACCAAATTAGGGTAGGTGTTACCACTGTGACCCTTCTGATATTTTATCAATCCTATTTATGATTACTGTCCTAAGGTAGTGAGTGTGTCCCCTTACTACCTATAGCTGCTTTTCTTGTAGTGATGTAGTATACCTTGCCTCGGATATCAACATCACTGCTTTGAGAACTTTGAGCTTCTAGTAGAAGATTAGTTCTCCTACTCCTTTTTATGACCTATCCTACCATTCATACACTAGGCTCAGTTGCCGGATTAGTCTTATGAATGAGTTGAGGTCACTTTCACTTCCCACAGGATCCCACTAGTATGTTTGGGTGTTACCACTGTGAGATTTTACTTACTCAGAGTTGTTGCCCTTAGTAGAGAGGGTACTCCCTCACTACTTTGGCTCTTTTTCCCTTACTTGATGGTAGGAGGCATCATGCCTTAGATGCCACCATCACCTTTTCCTTGAGCTTTTGATTCTCTAGTAGAGATTCAGCTCTTTCAGATACTTTTATCACTTATTTCCCCATTAAGACCCCACTCCTAGCTGCCGGAGAGGTCCCTTGGATGTTTTGATACTACTCCTACTTCTTACAGTGTCCCCATTAGTTAGTATGGGTTTACCACTGTAGCCCCCTTGAGGATTATGTTTGCTAGGCTTAGTCCTACTTTCTGTAGCAGAGGTGCCCCCTCGCTACTTTAGTTCTTTTTACTTCTTTGGAATGAGATTACCCCTTCATACACTCTACTGAAGGTGTATCTCTTTCAGCTTTGGTTATGAGACGTCACACTGATGTCCCTCCTTTCCTTTTGTGTAGGGTTTGGGTTCCCTAGTAGATCTTGATGGTATTTGGATATAATGGCCACGATGATTTGTCCTATACCATGTGGTTACCAGAGCACTAGAAAGGGTTCCCTAGGTGGCTCTTTCCTTAAAATTATCTCATTTACCTACTCTTTTCTCCCTCACACCCCCACACAGATACGTGTCAGCCTAGTGTTGAGGTGAGTTTTTTACTTTCGATCCTGCTGCTTTAAATGAACAGACAGGTTGTTGGTTTTACTTGGTAGAGAGGACCTGACAGAGCACTTGGAAGGTACTCCTCGCCACGCTTTTGATTGTCCTATTTTGATCAGGAAGGCATCAGAGCCTGACTCTTTATTCACTCAGTTGAAAAGACTGAGCGGGTATTGAGCCATTCTTCATTTGCAAAGCCGAGTTAGTTGAGCAGATGTTGAAACTTACCTGTTGAGTGAGCCCAACAGAGTCCCTAGGAGGCGCAATTCCTTAACATTTTTCTTTTTACCCCGGATGTCCTGTAAAAGACTACGCAGGCTTCAACTTCGTGGTTCATGAGCTTCTCATTGAGGTTAGACAGAAGTAGTGGCCATCCCAATCCACTGTTCCGAAAGGAGCAGGAGGGGCGGGATCCTTTTCACCTTCTACCCCCATTCTTCATATGCGGTCAGACTGGTTGTTGGTTTTACCTACCATTGAGTGAGCCCGATAGAGTCCCTGGGAGGTGCAATTCCTTAACACCCCTTTACTCAGATGTCCTGTAAAAGACTATGCAGGCTTCCACTTCATGGTTCATGAGCTTCTCGTTGAGGTCAGGAAAAAGTAGTGGCTACCACAATCCACTGTTCCGAAAGGAGCAGGAGGGGCGGGATCCTTTTCACCTTCTACCCCGCTGTCCATATGCGGTTAGACTGGTAGTTGGTTTTACCTACCATTGAGGTAGCCTTATAGAGTCCCTGGGAGGCATAATTCCTCAACACCCCTTTACTCGGATGTCCTGTAAAAGACTACGCAGGCTTCCACTTCGTGATTCATGAGCTTTTCGCTGAGGTCAGGCATAAGTAGTGGCCACCCCAATCCACTATTCCAAAAGGAGCAGGAGGGGCTGGATCCTTTTCACCTTCTACCCCGCTGTCCATATGCGATCAGACTGGTAGTGGATTTTACCTACCATTGAGTGAGCCCGACAGAGTCCCTGGAAGGCGCAATTCCTCAACACCCCTTTACTCGGATGTCCTGTAAAAGACTACGCAGGCTTCCACTTCATGGTTCATGAGCTTCTCGCTGAGGTCAGACAGAAATAGTGGCCACCCCAATCCACTGTTCCGAAAGGAGCAGGAGGGGCGGGATCCTTCTCACATTCTACGTTGCTATCCAGATACGGTCAGGCAGGTAGTTGGTCTTACTTGTTAGAGAGGGTCTGACAGAGCACCTGGTAGAAACTCCTTGCCTTTTTTTCTAAGTATCTTATTCTGATCAAACAGGCACCAGACTTCATGACTCCCTTTATTTTCCACCTTGAGTTGGTCAGACAAATACTGAGTCACCCCAATCTACTGTTATGAGATGAACAGGAGGGGCGGGATCTTTTTCACCTTCTATCCTGTTGTTTGAAATGAACAGACAGGAAGCTGGTTTGACCTACTTGATAGAGAGGGCCTAACAGAGCACCTGGCAGGAACTCCTCGCCACCCTTCTCCCTGAGTGTCTTGTTCTGGTTAGGAAGACACAAGGTCTTGTGATTCCTTTGTTTACTGACCTGACTTGGTCAGGCAGATATTGAGTCACCTTAATCCACTGTCCTGAAATAGCAGGAGGAGATGGGGCCCCCTTTTACCTTTTATTCTGCTGATTCGACATAGTCAGACAGATAGTCGGTCTACTTTTACTTCCTTACGTTTGGTTCTTCCCTTAGCTCTGCCCTTGCTACAGGGCAAGGCTAGGGGAGAGTCCCCCTTTACCTTTTCACCCTTGTGGTGATTGCTACCTTGAGTTCTCTCTTTGGCTCTGCCCTTTTTTAAGGGTAAGGCTGGGAGAAGACCATACTACTAGTTCACCATTTTGGTGACACCTTGCTTGTGTACTGCTGCTTCTTTTTCTTCTTCCTTCCTAGGCTCTGCCCCCACTATGGGGCAAGGCCAGGAGAAGAGTCTCCAACTTTCTCCACCATCCTTTTGATATTCTTTCGCTTATGATTTTCACTCTACCTTTCTATGGCTTAGTCGATCAACGCCAACATGAGCGGTTCACTAATTGTTCGCCACTCCTGTTGGGGGTCCATTTGTTGACCTCAATTTTGCCCCGATTGGGCATAAAGAGTTTGACTTGGTCAAATTGACCAAGTTAGACCTCAAGACCCCCTCCAGTGGTTTCAGTGAGTTGGGTTGAGTCGGTCGAGCCCGAGCCCAGGCTGTGGGTCAACATTGTTGACCAGGTCAACCTGGGTTGATCCAAATTGACCTAAACAGCTTAAAATTAATTTTAAATCAATTTCATGCCTTTGAGGCTTGACCCATGGGCTCCCTTGACCCCCTTGACTGATTTGACCTATTCAATCGTTGACTTGGTCAAACCATATCTTAAATAGGTTAAAATCACCTATTTAGAGCCAAATTAATGCCATTCAATGACTAATCAATGCCCATTCGTTTTGAATCCAAATCCATGGCCTCATGATGCTATTTTCCCTCCTAAATAATGAGATATTTGATCCTAGCCGTAGATCTAAGGGTTAGGCCATTTAAATATTGAAATGTTAGGTGATTTTGGGATCTTTTTGCTCTTGTACTAACCTCAGACCTCCTCATGCTCTGAAACGTGGAGAGAGCATTCCCACTACCTCCCTTCATCTTCCCCAACCAGATCCCGGCGTTCTAGGCCCGCCGGCGGCGAGAACTCCGGCGAAACCGAAGCCACAAAACTTTCGGGGTTTCTACCACTCAATCCAAGGAGATTCAGATCTTGATATCAAAAGACGAAATACTCTTGTCGTTTCCACAAATCCAACGAGCCCAAGAACGCAAAAATCGGACGGTTAGATCTCTCAAAATCCCTTAGAATAAGTCAAAATGCTTAGGGTTAAATAGCTTTTTGAAAAGCACTTTATAAGTTGATCCAAACATCCCCCATTGATTCTCTTCATGTGTACTACCTGTGTTTAAATTTTCGAGCGGTTTCGTCGAGTGGTTTGGGAGAACGAAGCCAAAAACCCCCTTAGGGCTCGGTCCGGCCGTGTGCATGCATGGGGTGAATCCTGGACCGTGAGATCTGAAATCCACGGTCCATATCAAGCTGTACGTTGTGCGGATCTGACCTGCTGTCCGTCCAGGTTGCTCGATCGGGTCGTCTGACTCGATCAGGGCCGTCCATCCAAGTGGCGGGGGATCGGACGGCCCCTGTCCTTTGCCCACGTGGATGAGTGGGAGGCGGCTTGATTGCCACATGATTGCGACAATCATTGTGGCCGCAGCCGCAGACCCAATCCGGCTCCGCCACGTGTCCCGCGGGTCCCGCCACTTATTTATATTTTTTAAATTTTTTTTAAATCTATTTTTAAGCCAATTTCTATCAAAAAATCATAGAAAATCCAATTTTCGTCCGTTTTTCGCTCACAATATGTCGAATCGCTCGGTTTTTTGTCCCCGTCATTTTAAAATTAATTTTGTTTAAAAATAATTCATAATTATTTAATTATTTAAAAAAAGTAAAAACCTATTTTTTTAATTATTAATTAAATCATTATTTTTGTGTAATTATTTTTATATTATTATTTAATTATGGTTATTTGTTGTAATTAGTAAAATTTTAAATTATTAGTTTACTGATTACTTTATTATTATTATTTATTATTATTATTATTGTTATTTATTTATGTATATTTATTCTAATATATTATTATAGTAATTATATATTTAAATTAATTTTTAATTTTATTTTTTTCTTTGAAATTATTATAATAATTATTTTAATAACCTAATTACCATTTTATTATTATTTTTATTCTTTAGTTATCATAAGTTTTTTTTTTAGTGTTTTAAAACTATTTTAAAATTTACCCTTTAACGACTTTAAACTTCAAAATTACCCAACTTTTGCATTTTAAATCCGTTTTTGACGCACAACACCTTGTTTTGATTGTATCTGAATTCTGCACATTTTAAAGTTAAGTTATGCTCAAAAAATTTTGATCTGTCTGCAGTTATTTTAAAAACAGCCAATAGCACTATTTTTAATTAATATTTAATTATCGTATGTAAACTTCGAAAATGCGTAACTTTCTTGTTTTAAGTCGGATTTCGATGTACAGCACCTTATTTTGTTCGTATTTGAATTCTGTTCAAATTGAGATTAGTCTTGTTTAACAATATTAAGTATATCTGCAGTTATTTTGAAAACAGAAAAATGACATTATTTTAAAATATTCTTTTATCGTATTTAAAGTTGTAAAACTCATATCTTCGTCGTTTTAAATCGGATTTTGGTGTGAAACCCCTCTATCTTTTTAGAAAAAATATGTATTTTATTTTAAGGCTATTTTCAGGGTCTGATTTTGGCTGTTTGGATAGATTCCTGTTTGGTGTGATCCTTTGGGTATTTCAATATTATTTATAATAGTAATTAATTTCAAGATACAATCTATTTTCAAATCGTTTCGGGACCTCGATTGGGTGGTCAGTGGGTCTCCCAAATACCTATGAAAGGAACTATTTTTAAATAATGACTATTTTCTTTAAAAACTTTGTTTATTTTCTTTTATTATATATCTATTTTAAATTATTTTAATTTAAAATTACTTATATTATTAAATTAACCTAATTTTGGGAGGATCCACTATTTATGAAATTTTAAGCATGGATTCTATGTGTGAAGAGAAAATCATGGGGAAGTGGGTTTGTGGATGATTGGGTCTCAATCATTCACTAATCCCTTCATTAGGTGTCTTTACTTCCTTATTGTTCGTAGTTTGCATGTGTAGGTCGCACTACGAGCACTTAGCTTAGGCTCTCCTAGACTTAAGGACATGGTGTGTTTATTTTATTTTTGTACTCCCATGCATTTATTACCTTGAGGGTTAGCTAAAACTTTGATTCAAACCCATATAACGTAGTGACACCTTAAGGACAAAAATTAAGAACTTGTCTAGCAAACTTAGAAGTTTTCTAGGAGATAGGATAGACCCCGGATTGATATGAAAACTTCAACACTTATACTTAGTGACATTTAAAATATATCATAATTTTCTAGGAATTTTTAGGAGTCTTTAGACCCCTTAATTAACCAACCCTAATTAACCTGTTAAATAATGCCTAGAGACCTTCCAAAAATTACAATAAATAAATTTTAGGTTACAAAATTACCTGTAATATCATAAACTGACCATAATCTGAACCTTAACCTTAGATAAATATGGCTCCCTAGTTTGACTTCAGGTTGACCCCTAATTTGACCATAGATGGAATTCACCATTTTGCCCCTAATAATTCATTAAAAATTATTAAAACTCCTAAATTTTCTCCAAACACTTGGAAACACTTTCTCTGGTCAATTATGAATTTTGGGAGAGATTCCAATCAGTTTGGAGCTGGTTTGGATCTAAACCATAAAATCACCCATTTATTAGGAAATTTAGAAATTCCCTTAAATACCCTGAACTTAGAAAATTTATAACTAACTGTAGAAAATTCCAAATTAGGTAAACTCAGTAGAATTAGACTACTATTAGGGTCTATATGAGAAATGTTAGATGTCCAGAAACTAACCTGAATTAAAAGGTCAACATTTTGGTCAACCCTAGTCTATAGGATATGACTCGAAACTTAGAAAATTCATAAATTTGCCTAGAAAACTCCAAATTTAGTGTACTACCTGTCTAACTACTCGTATTAAGGTCTAGTATTTTCCTAAGGTGATAGAAGATCCAAATCTAGCCTCTTTCCCATAATGACTTTTTGGACCCTTAGGTTAGTACCTAGGAGGACCCGGGACTTCCCAAAATTGGCTAATGCAATTTAAACTTCAAATATGAATACCCTAAGCTCTTAAAACAAATCAACAAACTGAAATATTTAAAATGGACCTAATTCACTAATATTCAAATTTCAATTAAAATATCCTTTTCAGACCCCCAACATGCTTGAACTCTAGATAACTTTAACTAACCATCCAACTTAGGATCTATCCAAACCACACAAGCCACACACGCACATAAAATTGTTTTCTAGGGCACCACTTCTAGATCTAGGTTAGACTGCTGGATTTTATTTTTTTCTGCAGTGTGCTGGAGCTTTCCATGGTTTTCATTGCATGCTGTTTGAAATTGCTGGTGTATTTGCTTACTTTTTCTGCACTCTATGGATAATGCGATGAGCGCTAGACCTACCCCTAGGTTAGGAATGCTATATATATATATATATATATACTGTTCTTCCGTGCAGGTGGCCATGCTCAAGATAATAAAAGGGGGGCACCGTTATATTTTATAATATTATCTTATGCAGGTGCTTGCTCAGCCCCCCTAAATAAAATGAGGGCTAAATTAATAATTATAACTACACAGGTGGAGCTGCTTAGCCCTCATAATTAAGAGCATGGCTTGGCACAGGGTCAATGGAATGAGTCTTTATTTTTCAAATATAAACTACTTGAGATTTTTATTAGGATAACCTTGCAGGTTCTTTAGATTTATTTTCAGCTTTTCAAATGGATGTAAAATTTGTAATAATAGTTAAGAGTTGTGAAATTGATATTTGAGTTGGGATATTCTTATCCCACTTGAATCCCAAAAGAAGAAGGCATCCTCATAGGGGAGAGTCTTCTTCCATTTAAGAGATCAAGTGGGACGGCTTTAGATATCCAAAGAGAAAAGGCAATGTGCCCTACCTAGGAGGAATTATCTCTTCATTTGGATATTCAAGCCACGACGGATCCAAGGAGTCCAAGGAGGAGAAATCCAAGGAGTCCAAGGAGGAGAGATCCAAGGAGTCCAAGGAGGAGAGTTCCAAGGAGTCCAAGAAAAAGGAGACACCCAGAAGACTGAAGACACATATCCCACTCAAAGTCATTTGCGTCTGTCATAGGCTTAGAAATCTGGCTTGTTGGTAGTGGTGCCCGGCCACTTTATTTTTTGCATATCTGGGGTGTAATAAGGGCAATTTACCAATAGCCATTTAGTTGATTATTTTTGGATTTATATTGATGTGTTTACCTGATTGCATATTAGAAATTGCATGCTTTTTTTAGGTTTCTTTCTTGCATACCGTTTTTATTTTCGCATGGATTTTGTTAGGCTCTCTAAGGACTAAATATTTTTTTTACTCATAACTAATTTCTAAAATTTTAAGTTTTAAACAACATAAAAACTCAACGAACCTAGGGAACTGCCGGATCCGTCCGAGGTCGCATGCATATTACTGCATCTTCTCTCTCCTTCTAATAAGACATCTCCCTACCTGCGGGTAGAGTCTAGATAATCTAGCCTATGAGGATGAAGTACCGAACCTAGGGAGACTCAGTCTTTTCTAAAAATTACTTTATATTAAGCCTGTTTTAAAATCCTAAACATTCATGAGCTGACATTTCAACTAGCATACATTGTATTAGTAACCAACTAATTAAAATTTAATTGCATTATCTAGGGACATTCACCCAACATAAGTCCAGGACCACTTAGAAAATTCTCTAGATGTCGGTCCTATTTCCAATAAACTGTACCTCCCACCCATCTTTCATAATTGACCTGATAGCATGGTTTTGAAGCGACTAGGTGGTTAGCTGGCTCCCCCAATCCAGGCTGGGGTAAGTCCAGGTTTTACACTACATTAGCTAGGACATGGGTCTTGGTATGTGTAGAACACTAAGCCCAACCTAGATTTAGGATTCAAGGCTACTACATTCGGTCTCGTAGTATGCCTTAAATAGTAGGTAGTTCCCTTTCTTTCAGGGACCATAAATCCAACTTATCTGCGTCACAGGATGACGCCACCTCCATTCTTCTCTCATGCATGTGATTGATTGTCCAATTTTTCTTTCTCCAGTTTCTATTTAGTATCCTAGAGCCTCCAAATATTGGTATGAGCCACGCATGTTGATTCAGCCCTTCAGACCTTTCTCCCTTTTTTGAGTATGACTTCTTAGTCTACCACATTGTACCAATCCCACTTTAGGAGAGGATAATATATGACCCTTAATTGAGAGTTTTCTCAGGCTCCGACTTAGGATGTAATTAACCACAGGGGCTTGCGCCTGTTGGAAACTCGGTCTCATATCTACTAAACCCCATTCGAGCTACCGTATAGGGTGGGGGAAACTCGTGACTAGGTCGTGTATATTACTACCCATTGGGGTGTGTTGGTGACAGCCTCTATCCTCAATGGTTAGTCGTATGCACGATCCAATCTATCCCTTCCAATCAACCCGTTCGTGCGGTGCTCTTTTGGAGGTCCACAGGGTACAATCAAATAGAAGGGATAGACTTTAAGGAGATGTTTGCCCCTATAGCTAGATTGGAAGCCATTAGAGTGTTATTAGTCTTTGCCTGTTATAAAAGATTTAAACTTTTCAAATGGATGTCAAGAGTGCCTTTTTAAATGGGGAAATAAAAGAAGATATTTTTGTAGAACAACCTCCAGGTTTTGAGAGCTCACAATTTCCAAATCATGTTTTTAAATTAAAAAAGGCTTTGTATGGTTTAAAGAAGGTACCAAGAGCTTGGTATGAGAGACTTAGCACATTCTTACTAGAGAGGGAGTTTGTCAAGGGGAACGTAGACACCACCCTTTTTCTTAGAAGAGTTGGAGATGATTTACTCATTGTTCAGATTTATGTAGATGATTTGGATCTTCTAATAAGAAATTATGTGATGATTTTTCTAAAATAATGAGTAGAGAGTTTGAGATGAGTTTGATGGGAAAGTTGTCCTACTTTTTGGGGTTTAGCATAAAACAATTGGAGGATGGAACTTTTCTAAATCAAATAAAATACATAAAAGACATTTTGAAGAAATATGAGATGGACAAAGCAAAGCCAATTAACACTCCCATGACTTTTAGTGCTCCATTAGATAAGGACCCTAGTGGTAAGTCTGTTGATCAGACGAAGTATAGAGGCATGATTGAATCTTTACTTTACTTGACTACGAGCCGACCTGATATCATGTTTAGTGTTTGCCTTTGTGCTAGATTTCAAGCTAACCCTAAGGAGTCCCACTTGACTGCTGTTAAGAGAATTTTAGATACCTTTTGGGGACATAAGACTTAGGGATTTGATACCCTATACACAACACTTCTTTTAAGATTATTGGATTTTCTGACTCTGATTTTGTAGAATGCAAGGTGGATAGGAAGAGCACTTTAGGAACATGTCAATTCATTGGACAGTCTTTAGTTTCTTAGTCTAGTAGGAAGCGAAACTCTGTTACTCTTTCCACTGCTAAAGCTGAGTACATCGCTCTTGGAAGTTGTGTGGCTCAAGTCCTTTGGTTGAAATAACAGGTATTAGATTTAGGATTACCTGTAAGCACCATCTCAATCTTTTGTGAGAACACTAGTGCCATATGCATTTCTAAGAATCCTATCCAACATTCAAGGATTAACCACATTGACATTAGGCATCACTTCATTAGAGATCATGTGACTAAGGAAGATATTGAGTTAAACCATGTGACAACTGAGAATCAATTAGCTGACATCTTTACTAAACCACTGGCCTTCGACACTTTCAGTTCTTTAAGGACCAGATTGGGTGTGATTGACATAAATGCATAAAACTTGATCTTTTAGTTACTTGCTTTTGCTTTTATTTTTTATTAGTTTTTAGTGTGTTTTATTTTTTTCTTTTGTTTCTTTTTCTTAGTCTTCAAAATCATCACTGAAATGACATTATATTTCTTGTCCTTGCTTTTAAAAATTTGTAGTCAATGTGGTTTTATCTCCTAATCTCCTAGATGGTAAAAATATTTTGTGATTGTGTCTCTTTCTCAAACCTATTTTTAGTGGCATAGTTTTCTTTTCTAATAAAAAATCTATCTTAAATTAAAGATTGTTTAAGAAATTGAGATCTTTTCTTAAGCTTGCTTAAGCAAATTTATCTTGTATTTATAATGTTTAAAGTCTTTTTATCACATCAACATCCCTCGTTACTTTTGTCTTTGATTATTAATTCTGGTTGTGGTAATTTTTTCTTATGTTAGAGAGAGAGCTCCTATTCTCTAATATCTGAGAAGATATATTCACAACTAAGATTTTTTAAGAGGTTATAAAAGAGAATATAGCTTGCAAAAAAAAAAAAAAATTGGCCGATGATACCAACAAAAGAAGCGCAAAGACGCCAAAATTAAAAAATATACAAAAAAGTGTATCGAAAATAAAAAAGATGCGCAAAGTACCACTCAAATTAACAAGAGGCATAAAATGAGCCCACTCAAAAGCAAGCTATTCTCTCTTTTTAAATCTTTTAGAACTTAGAAGTTTTGGTTCTCAAAGGCTTAATTTCAATTGCTTTGTGATTATGACAAATTTATTTTGATTCATTATTTTATAAAGATAGTTTTTTCTTAAGCCAAGTTATGGATAGATTCTTTTTTCATATCCAATTAATTCTTTGCGTTAGGTCATTGATTTCAAAAGAGGATTCTACCCTAAGAAAATGTCTGAGCTAAGGGTAACCATGATCGGATATTCTACTATTCTATGGATTGATGAGATTGTTAACTCATTAACTCACAAGTTTTTAAATCAATCACATTGAATACTATATCATTTTCATCCCTTGTTAAAAAAAAATTTGTGATTTGCTATTGTACTTTTGTGTTCCCTCCTTTTTGATATGTCAAAAGAGGGAGAAGTTTATGATGTTCTTTTTGTCGATCCTGAACCTTTACTGCTAATTAATTTCATAGTGTTTTGCCATCATCAAAAAGGGGGAGACTGTTGCAAACCTATTTTCATGACCTGTGTTTTGATGATTGATAAACATTATTGATTCTCTTGGACTACTTGTTTCTTCTAACTTTTCAAGAATCGAAGATCGGACGAACAGACGAAGTCAGTTCAGGATTGCATAGGTTTAGGGTTGAGTCAGTCTGTACTTTTGTTTTTCACTTCTTGAGTCTACTTGTAATGGTCAAAGAGACTGATGCTAAGTAACCCTACACACACACATACTTGAGAGACTTAGAATTTCTGTTTTTACTCATATCGGCTAGGACGATTTTTCACATCGTCCTAAATGATCAGGCTTAAAACAGAAAGTCTAAATAAAGATTCTTAATTAAGGCAGTCATCATTAACATATTGGCCTGGAGGATACGTGTATCGGCCAGGACGATAAAATTAAAGCAGAAAGAAGTTGTCGCCATAGACAATTAAGATATGCTGTATTTTTAAATTATCGACCAGGAAGATCATTGATCGGCCTGGACTGAATTCTCAAATTATACTTTAATTGATCAGAAAATCAAGGGAGTAATTAAGGATGATTGATACGATCATATCATCCTGGACGATCGTAGGATCGGCCAGGACGATCCATTCAAAAACCTTAAGTTACTTCAGGATGATAAATATCGGCCAACTCGTATTTAGGGCGATACTCTGGACGAATTTCCTCTGATTTGAACTGATCGGCCGGGACAATCATGAGATCATCCTGGATGATTAAGCTAATTTTAAATCATCCAGTTTTGCATCCAGGGCGATGCTCTGGCCGATCTTCTGAGATTTGTACTGATCGGCCAGGCCGATGTCCATATCGGCTTGGACGATATTGTCGGTAACTTGCAGTTAATGATCTCCTTTGAAGCTCTTCTATTTAAGAACTCTTGTTCAACATTTTGGAGGACCTTTGGCTGCTGCCTTGACCTGTGAAGGCCTTGAGTAGAGAAAGAGAGATAGGATCTTGTGAGGGGGAACTTGTGAGGAGATTCACAAGGGTTGCTTCAAGGATCGCTCTGTTTGTTCTTCGTCTAGAGTTTCTCATCTGTGGAAGGGTCGGTAGAGGTAAGGAGTTAGCATTTGGTTGTGGTTCTCTGCCAGCTTTAGGAGGAAGCAAAAGGAGGTAGGTTCTCTGCCTTGTCGGGGTGGCAAAAAGTAGGTGCTTTGTAAAGGCTTCTCCGCCTAGCTGTGGGGGCTAAAGGAGAGTCACTTTTGTAGTGCAATACTCGGAGGGCACCTCCGGGGAGTGGACGTAGGTCGAGTTGATCGAACCACTATAAATTTCTATGTTATTGTTTTCTTGCTTCCGCACTTTTATTTCCGTATTTATTTTTGTGGTGTGATTTTGGTTTATGTGATTTTTATTCTTTGTGAAAATAAATTTTTAAAATACCAATTCACCCCCCACTCTTGGTTAGCTTGGGCCAGTTCTATAGGCCTTAACATCCCTAACGAACTTACAATTTTCTTATTGCCCAAAGGAGGGAGGTTATGAGAAGAGCAGCACAACCTCCACCGTGCCTTTTTGACTATTGCTCAAGAAAGAATCAAGTCAGAACTGAGCAATCTCCTTTGTCATTTAACAGGTTCCAAATGGCTATAGGAAAATTTTAATATTTGTAAATTTATTCCCATTTTTCATTCTAAATTTATTCCCAGCATGCCCTTTTCACTATACTTCTAAATTTATTCCCATTTGTCATTATAACAGGGTCCAAATGGCTACAGGAAAAATTTCAAATAAAATAAATGAATCTTATACCCTTGATAAAAATTCAAATTTTATCCTTGAGGATTATGTTTGATTCCATGCACATATGAATCTTTTCCTTCAATTACTTTTCTTTAAAATCACATCTGGTGTTAGGTCTAAGATCATTCTGACCTAGAGGTGTGTTTTACAGCATTAGAAAATGCCAATCAAAATCAAACCACGATTGAGCAGAGTGCCTGAATCCAATTGGAGGAGCTCGAGGCCTTGCTAAACATAATTTTTAAGGCTCAACAAAACATAGAGTTGTATAGAGCCAAAATGGTTTAAGCTTGTAGTAAGTTAGTGCAAACTAGAACCTTTAAAGTAGGAGACTTGGTCTTGGTTCTTCAGATGCCTATCTTAATGCACCAAATGATTGGTGTGGAGTTTTAACCTACCAAAGAATGACCTTTTGTCATAGAGATGATCTTCGAGAGAGGTTCAAATATTAACTTATCAATCCTGAAGAATGCCACTTGATATTTTGAAATATTGGGGCAGCTCTTCAAGAAGTTTCATGCTAGATGAGTATCAAATTAAACATTAACAAATGCTCTTTAAATTAAAAAAATCCTTCATTCTGAAAACTCCCAAAATTCAAAATAAAATCAAATTTCAAATTAAAAAATTCTTCAAATTCTAAACTAAACCAAGTCAAATTCAAGAATCATACAAATTTTAATCACAAATACCAAAATCCATACCCCATTCTCTCTGTGGAGCAAGTTTCCTCCCCATATGATCATCTAGACCCGATCCTCTGTGTGGAGAAAGTTTTCTCCCCACATGATCAACTAGACTTGATCCTTTCTGTGGATTATGTTTTCTCACCACATGATCATCCTGACCAGATCCTTTGTGTGGAGAAAGTTTCCTCCCAACATGATCATCTAGACCTGATCATCTGAGCAATTTTTCTCCCTACATGATCATTTAGATCCGATCTTATTTGGGAAGCAATACTTCCTTCCCACAAAATCTTCCAATTTTTTATACCTTAAAGATATATATGAGCCATATTACATTCTATCAGTAGGATTAGATCCACCATGCCCATTGTGACACCATCCTATTTTAAAAATCCAAATTTGGTCTTTTTTGTAAAGCAAGTTTACTTTCCACAAGATCATCCACTATCCGTTATAGCACCATCCTCATTTTAAAATCAAATTTTGTTCTTATGCGTATAGCAAGTTTCCTCTCTATAAGATCATCCTTTAGTGATGGATAACATCCTCTATGACACCATCCTAGTTTCAAACTTTAAAATCTAAATTTAATCTTCTATAAGAAACAATTCTTTCCACCAATAAGATCTTCCTATCTTCATTTCCATAAGGTTAAAAAAATGTGATTTATTGTACTTTCTTAACTTAGGATTAGATCTGCTTGGTGGAGAATGCCATTGGTGGCACCATTTTTGTTTTAACTCCAAAATCTAGAACTCAATCTTACTTTTCCTCAGGGTTAGGCCTTCCTTTTCCATGGCATTAAAACCCAGATTAAATTTTTTATAGTAAGGCGTTATTCCTTCCTATATAATTTTTCAATTTTCTTTGATTTAAGGTTAAGTCCTTTCCTTCCTTTATACTATATGTGTAGAACACTATCAATGGCACTATCATAGTTTTAACTTCAAATCCTAAAATCAATATTTCTTTCACCAAGGGTTTAGGTATTCCCTTCCCTTAGAACCAGATCTACTTGTGATAGAGAAAACCTTTCTAAGAACTACCATAGTATCAATTCAAACTCGATTCCTTAGGGTTATATATCTACACTCCCTTAGGATCAAAATTCCAGACTTCACTTTTCATTTTGGTTAATGCCAATATATGCAATAGAACTTTTTTTCTATTACATATATTGGAGGTCCATTTATTAAACTCATTTTTGTATTAACTCACTAGGATCTACCAAGACCCTAGGATCTACCTAGACCCAAGGATCTACCTAGACCCAAGATCAATCTAGACCCTAGGATCTACCCAAAGACTAGATTGCTAGAATAGTTTCTATTTGAATGCTTTACATTTTTGCAACTTGTATAGTTTTGATGATTCCAAATATTATTGTTCAAATGTGTAGTTATCTCCTAACAATTTTAGAAGATTTATATTTGCTCTTGTGTGTACTAACATTTCAGGAAAATCAGACTCTAGACTACGATAACTTCAAATCAAATTCAACATGAGATAGTTTGTTAATTTGAAACTTGCATTTTTCTTTGAATTAAATTTGAAAGGGAGTGATTGTAATTGAGTGAATAAAAACATACACACACACACATAAGGAGATCATAAAAATCTTATACTGATCGTACGGGACGATATCCGATTGTACGGGATGATCAAACAGTTATCTCCTATTGGGCACATAGAACGAATAGGAACTTGCTCAAAAATTTTTTTCTAAGTTCTATTTGTCCAGGACGAAATTAATTATCGTCCAGGATGACTGGTTCACTGTAAAATTTTTGTCCAGACAAATTTTATCATCGTTCGTGGCGACTGGTCCTCTGGAAAATTTTCGTCCAGACGAAATTAAAAAATTGTCCAGGACGATCGGGTCTCTGGAAAATTTTCGACCAGACAAAAATAAATTATCGTCCGAGGCGATTGGTCCTCTGGAAAATTTTCTTCCAGATGAAGTCAAGAATCATCCAGGACGATCGAGTCTCTGGAAAATTTTCGTCCAGACGAACATATTTTTTCGTCCAAATGATTAACCGACTTAGAACAGTTTTCAGTAGTTTCTAGAATCGACCATGTAATAACTGTTCGTACTGGACGAACCTAAATTTGTACAGGACGATCATCAGTACGAAGTCATTTCGTACACATATTCAAATAGGGTCATTTTAGATCATTTAACTAAAATCGTCCAGGATGATCCACGATCGTACAGGACGATCCACTGCGTACAAAATTGAAAACTTGCAGTTTTTGGGCGGTTATTCTTGTCTTTTATATAAATAGTCCAAATTAGACTGCCACCCAATCTTTTTGTCATTTGATCTTCGTGCCTCTTAAGAGAATAGCCAAGGAGAGAGTGGAAGAGAGCATTCAAGGAAGGATTCCTACCACTGGAGCGAGAAGGCTTCACTTGGATTGCAAAGGTAAGAGTCTCTACTTGTGAATTGTGATTACTTCACTCTTTTCCTTTTTCCTTCTAGATTCTTGTGAGAAGATCAGTCAAGGAGATCCGGTTCTCTGCCGACACTTGGAAAGTGTGAACAGACGAAGGGTTCTCTGCCTACACTTAGAGAGTGTGAACAGCCGTAGGGTTCTCTGCCCACACTAAGAGAGTGTAAAAGGACGACGGTTCTCTGCCAGCACTGGGGATAGTGTAAAAGGACGACGGTTCTCTGCTAACACTGGGAATAGTGTAAAAGGACGGAAGGTTCTCTGCCGCACCGGGTAGTGGTGAAAAGAGTGTGTTGTAAAGGCTTCTCCGCCTTGCTGTGGGTGCAAAAGGAGAGTCACTATTGGTTTTAGTGCAATACTCAGAGGGTGCCTCTGAGGAGTGGATGTAGGTCTGGTTATAGACTGTACCACTATAAATCTGGTGTCATTTACTTTATTATTTTTATGTTTCCGCACTTTAAATTTTAGTTTTAACAACTCTGTGGTTGAAAAATATTTTTCTACAAACTTTAAAAGAAATTTTTATTTCGGTTCAACTTAATCTTCAAAGAAGGTTTAAAATTTTTAAATTACCAATTCACCCCCCCTCTTGATAGCCTTGGGACATTCACCTAAGCTTAACAACCTAATTACTAGACTCAACATAGATCAATTCAGAACCTAGGATCAATCTAGATCTTAGATCAATCTAGATTGAAATCAATCAAAACTTTTGATAAATTATGGTTCAAGCCAATCCATACCTTAATCTATTTAGACTTTAATCAAATCGAGACCTCTATTAAACAACATTTGAATCCTTCCATACTAAAATTAACATTTAATCAAATTTAAATTAGATCCATTCCACTTAATCATCTAGTTGATTGTTATTAATATGGATATTTCATAAGAAACTAAATAAAAAACCTAATTCAAACCAATAAATCAAGACCAAAATCCATGTCTAAAGGCCAAAGTCTTGAAAGCCTTTTTCAATAATTAATCAAACCTTTAAAACTATAGTAAAATGACCCATGATTCAAGATTTATCAATTGAATATTTATTAGACATCTCAATAGGTTCTACCCTCCCAATTAAGCTCAATCTACCTCTAACCCCAAAAACTGAATTAAAATTCAAAGGCTATAAAACCTTCAAATTTTTATGGCGTACACCACTAGACCTTTCCACTGGTGGAATTTGAGCTTGGAGCCTTCTCCAAAGGCTCCAACCATATCCATACCCTTAATAAAGACTTGTTAAGCATTAATCTACATTTTAGTGGACCAACTTTGACCCCCAATTGACTAGGGGTTAAAATGACCAAATTACCCCTTAGGGATTTGAATAGACATTTCAGACCAAATGGCTTCTTCTATGTATGTGACCACTTCCAACAGATTTCAAACATGAAACCAAACCATTTTGGCCCAAAACTAGGCCCTTAGTTAACCTTGTTGACCAAATAGGATCTTTAGGGTCTAAACAATCAATTTAATTGAATTTGCTTTTCTATTGCTTTGGACCACCTCTAATAATCTCAGAATATCATTTCAATTTTTTTTAACCCAATCTCAGACCTTGGGTCAACCTTGTTTACTAAGTCAACATGGGTTCACCTAGATAGCCCTTTAAGGGACTAAATGGTCATTTAGACCATTTTGGCATTTGAAACAACCTCCATTAGTCTTCAAATATCAATCATACTTGTGGAGCCCAAACCCAACCCGTGGGATAAACTTGGTTGACCAGGTTAACCTAGGTTGACCCATTCACTCTTTAAGGGTTCAAATGGGTTAATATAATCCATTTAATCAAATCAATGCCTTCAACCCATTAAATCTATTCCATTTGATGCCTCAAACATTTCTTAACCTATCATAATAGGTTGAAAAAGTCAACTCATCAAGATTTGGTTAAATGTCCTCCCATGCACATATATGCATTCAAATCTCCCACATCAAAATCAACCCAACCGACAATTTAAACTTCCCTATATCCACCTCACCATGCCTTGACTTGTTGACTAGTCAAACTAGTCAATAATGCCATTTAATGAACATATTCGATCAACATTTCATTTGATTTATCAAATCCATGACTCTACATACCATTGGTTCTTTAGACCTCTTTAGACTCCACATAAGCATGGCTTGACTGGTTTACCAATCAAATAGTCAACAAAGGGTTGGAGATTTATTAAAGTGGTCAAACCCATTTGTTTAGGCCCTCCCCTACATTTTAAACTAAACTCCAACTGCCCAAACTCTTCTAGAATATTTCTAACCATAATTTAAACCTTATAGCTCAGATTCAATCCCAAACATTTTCTTAATTATTCCATGTGGATTAGAGGATAAAAGTACTTTCCAAGTTATATCCATTTAGTTCTTTTGAATCTCCTACTCCCATCAACCCCAAGGTCACATGGCATGAATAAGGAGATGCCCCAAAACAATCCTACCAGTCCTAATTAGCTTTAGGGCCATGGAATTAAGAATAGGGTTCATTCTTTGATGAGCTAATCTCTCACTAACCTAAGTTTCTACAAACTAGAACACTTTTTGTTTTGCATCTAGAGAGTCTTATCTACACATTCCAAGATTGATCTGACTGTTAAAAGCTCTCCGACAATGACTCTCCAGCCATCTAAGCATTAAATCTGTCCAAAGATGTGAAATCTTAATCCGCAGCTTATTAGACCATAGTTTCAACTGAGGAATTGTGTGTGGACAATCTACAAGCTTAGTGAGTACAAGAACACTAAAATATAATGGTAGGATTAGGTATAAACTCAAACTCTTATCTACGACACTATAATTCAAATAGATATTGATTAAGGTCATTTAAGGACATGATTTTAGATCCCATTATCTTTGTCCAGTCATTTTAATTGTGTTTAAAATTTTATACAATTTGATTGTCTGGTTTGGAAGAACGAGATGATTTTTAGTCTATTAGGGTTTTTATTGAATTTTGTGTAGTGTACAAAATATAGGTTGTTGATCTTGCGATCTTGACCCTTAACGCAAAATAACACTAGATCGGACAGTGGATACTAGGTGCTAATGCAGATAAGTTAAAATAGTGCGAGGAACTCCATCTTATTATTGGAATTCAATGCAGCGCAATGCCGCCGACCCCTACGGTTAATTAATAACAAATATTGTGTGGTGGAGCAAACATTGATATTAAATTTCACCATCACCATGGTTTTTGAGTAGGCGAATCATAGCTTGTCGCATGTCCCACTCGCCACCACTAGCTCCGCTAATCCTTTCAATTTAATTTGAATTATTTAAAAATACTTTAAAATACAAAAAAATTTCTAAAAATTATTATAAATTAAGTATTAATCCAAAATTCACATATAATATATAAAAATATTTATTTTTTAAACTCTTTATTTTAAAATTAAAATAGAGTTAAAATAATTACTACATTTTAATTAATTTTAAAGATTTAATATTTATTATTTTTAGTTCATTTTTAATTTAAAAATTTAAATGTTTTAAAAAATTCTCAAAATTTATTTTCAAATGTTTTCTTCATTTTTAAATAGTACTTTAAAATTATTTGAATATTATTTAAAAATTATTTTGAATATTAATTTATTTTAAATATTTTAAAATTTTTTAATTGTTAGAATTTTACGAATGTCATTAAGAATTTAAATTTAATCAATTAAAATTTGATAATTTGTATCAAATTATTAAAAATTTAAAATAATTTAATTTAAAATTAAACTATATTTAAAATATTTAACCTATTTTAAATACTTAAATTATTTAACTATTTTAATATTTTTTAGACATTTATTTAAATTTTAAATTAAACATTTTCAAAATTTTATTCTTTAATCTTTAAATACTTTAAATAACCATAAGATACTTAATATTTACATTAAAATTATTTAAAAATCTTTTTTAATATTAACTATTTTTAACAATTTTAAATATATGTAATTATTATTAAAACATTTAAAATTTAAATTAATTTGGAAAATATACACCATACCTTAAAATTTCTGGAATTTTAAATATTTCAATTTAAAATTAATTTTAAAATAAAAAAACATAATTTATTATAATCAATTCTAATTATTTAAATATCTAACTATTTAATTTATATTTAATTAAATATTTATTACAATTTTCCAAAAATTAAAAATATTTATAGTAATTTTTTAAAATAATCAAAGAATTATTTTAAGATGATTTAATTTAAAATTAAAATTAAATTAAGATATTTTAAATTATTTTGATTAGAAAATATTTAATTATTTAATTATAATTTAATTAATTTTTTGTCTTTAAAAAAAATTAAAAATAAAATATTTTTATTTCGAAATATTTTCTAATTATTATGGTCTTTTTAAAAATTATTTCTAAATTATTTTGAAATTATTTAAAAATTAATTTAATTTTTAAAAAAAATTTAAAAATGTTACTATTTTCATATATATAACTAAATTTTAAAATTATATACATTAAATTTTGAGTGCCTATAGTGGGATTTTGAAATTTTAAGCATAGCTTGAGCTTGAACGAATAACATTAATGGAGAGTGGTGATTAATTAATGAGCATATATTTTGTTAATTGGTCTTTGATTAATCTTCAAATGAATTAAGTTATATCTTGATTTGCATGTATAAGATGCAAACACTTGCACATAGCTTAGGCCTCTCCAAGATTTTGGAATTGCATGCGCTTATGTTGATTTATGTATATGATCAAGGATTAGTGACATTAATTTAAATGAACTTAACTTAGTGACACGTAAAGGACATGCAACAAGCCTAAAACTTAAGCCATTTAAACTCAGTGACATTTCAAACCCATAAAAAAGTATCACTAATTTAAAAAATTATTAAGCCACTTAATTAATTAACATAAAATTAAACTCTTAATTAAGCCTAAAAAATTCTAAAAATTCTAATAAATCAAAATTAAATTTAAAATATTTATAATAACTCAAATTAACCAAAATTCAAACATTAATGAAAAAAAATTAAAAGCTTTTTGATTTGAGATCAAATGTAATTTATTTTAAAAATTAATAATTAATTAATTTAATTAATTACAAAATTTTAAATTCCAAAAAATATTCAAAAACTGTAAAACACCTTCTTAGTTCATTTCTAATCTTTAGAAATGATTTCAAGAAGCTTAGAGTTCATTTAGATTCAAATCATTAAAAGTCTTTAATTAAAATGGTTTTAATAATTCAAATAAATTCCCCAAACTTGAAAAATTATATCTAGTTCCTTAAAACTTCAAATAGAGAAAACTCAATGACATTAAACTCCATTTAGGATCTAATATTTAATAAAAATATAAAAGCACCAGAATTAATTTGAATTTAAAAAGTCTAACATTTGGTCAACTTTAAGTTAACATTTAGGTCAAAATATAAAAAATTCGTAAGTAAATATTGAAAAATCTGAATAAAATAACTTATAGTCTAATTAATCATCTTAAGGTCTATTATTTAAAAAAAAAATAACTTTTTTGAAATCAATTTTAATCTAAAAGTCAGATTTTTACAATTTTAATTAATAAAATTTAATAATTTTAATAATTCTAGAAAATTAATAATTGATTTAAAAATCTAGAAAAACTTAATTCAACTTTAAAAACCAGCAACCAATCAATCCTAAATAAAATTCATTAAACTTCGAACCTTAATCAATTCAATTTACTTAATTATACAGGTTACCACTCTGTAACCCGGGTATACCAGGCTATCAACTTAGCTCCAAGGAAGGTGAAATATACTTCATGACCCTCGTAAGCAACAAAGGTGATAGCTATTCAACTTTAAAATTACATCTCAAAATAAATTCTAATTAATGAATAATTAAACTTTAACAAAAATTTCCCTTAAGTCAATCAACCAACTAGAACATAAATAAACTTTAAATAATTACCATACATAGGACATATCCAAACCACATGACCTAGATGGCTTACTAGGACAATCAACTCTAGTCTTAGGTTAGGATGGTATTTACTTTTCTACTGCGTGCTGAGTTTTTTATGGTTTTTAATACATTCTTATTGCAATAATAGATTGATGTGTTTATTTATTTAATTTCTATAATCTTTGTATTAATATGATGGGTGATAAATTTACCCTTAGGATATGGAAGATTTAAATGCTAACACAATCTTATACAGGTGGCCATGCTCATAAATTTAAGTTTTAAGTTAATAGTATTTTCTACATAAGCTTTAGAAATTCTCTGTCCCCCGTTTAAATTCAAAGATTATGGCCATGTATGGTTAACTTAAGCATTTTAAATTCTATTTATATTAATTAGTTGGGATGATTTAATTATAACTACTTAGGATTACCCTATAGATTATTTAAATGTAGACTTTTCTTTTAATTTTCAAATGTGATGTAATTGAGTTGTAATGTCAAATTATTTTGAGATGGTATCTTAAGCATCCAATTTGAAATCCAAAGAGGAAGCGACATCCCTTAAGATAAAGTTTCTCTCCATTTGGAGATCCAAATTTGGATAACTTTAAAATATCTAAAGGTAAAAGGTAGCACCTTTTCAAAGGAAAGTTTCTTTTTATTTAGATATCCGTACCTAACGGATCCAAGGAGCCCATAGAAGGATGAAGAATTTAAGAATGAGAAGAATCCCATTCACAAAAAAACTTGAGTCTTAGGAATATAATCTGGGTTGTTGTTAGTGGTACTAGGCTACTTTACTTTTCTTGCGGACTGCAGATTGTAATATTAAGTGACACTAGCCACATGGATATTTAATTTAAATATTCATTAAATTTAATTAAATTTTTTTAATTTGATTGCATAGTAGAAATTTTAAGTCTTGTTTAGTTTTTTTATTGCATGCCACTTTTATTTTCACCTGAATTGATTTGAGGCTCATGAGGGTATGACTTTTTTTTTTAATTTAATTAATTATTTTTAAGATCTAGAATTTCTACCAATTTTAAGAAGTAAGCTCAACCTTGTCGAGGCGCCTTTGGATTCTAGTTGGCCACCTGAGCTATTAAGGTGCAGTCCTATCAAAGGGAAGTTGTGCATTCTTAGGGTAAAATCTATTTTTAGCTTTATTTCAAAACTATTTCATTTTGATTTTAAGAGTTTATTGAGTTAACTAGCACGCATTATATTAAAAATAAATTAAAATGAGTATAAAATTTAATTACATTTTTTTTAATATTCATATTACCAAACAAAAATAAAGGGGAAAAACTAGGATCTGCTCTAGTTGCAGCCTTGATTCGTCAAAATTAACTAAACAACATCCTTATAACTCTTTCAGAAGTGTTCAGAATCATGGTTTTAAAATGCTTAGGAGATTAGCTGGCTCCCAAATCCAGGTCAGGGTAGATCCAAATTTGTAATATATTAGTCAGGTTTGTTTAATTGATTTTTAGTTCTCAATTCAGACTTAGGTTCTGAGGCATGTTTAAATTGTAAGACCACAGCCTTCAAGAATTATACCCCAACTTTCTAATAAAATTGACAAGTCAAACTTGAATATCCTTCAATCCAAATTTAAGCCCAAAAATTAGGATAGGTTGGGGCACTTCTGAACAATTTTAGAATCCCAAAGTGCTTCTAAGTTTTCTTCCATTGACATTTGGAATAAGTGTTCAAATTTGATCCAATCGCTATTGAATTTCCAACCTGATTTGTTTTGATATCAAGCCTTTAAATCTTAAAATAAAATTTCTATCCTTATTTTAATTAAAACTATTCATAGGAGATTTTGAAACCTAGATCAGTTTTTAAAATTAAGTTTTTAAAAATTTAATTATTTCTCTTTGCAAAAATCTAATTTATCAATCATTATAATCATATTTAAATGACTAATACTGAATGATGTTTTCTTTCTTCAAGAAGATATATCATTCTATTAGAATAATTTTGAATATAAAATTAATGATATTTTATCCAAATTATTATCGTAAAACACTTGATCAAACATCATTTTTATCCTTCAACATTAAACATTGTTAGTCCCTGAGTTTAGCTATGATAATCAAGATAAATTCAAAGTTTTGTAATATGAACTCATTAGGGAATAAAATGTTTGCTTCCCGAGGTGATATATCATTCATAATAAATTATTAGATTTTAAAACTAAAATTTTAGAAATTAAAATCTCCCAAAAATATTAATCTTTTTCAAACCTACAACCAACATTTTCAATCAAACTATAAGTTAGGTAGCTTAATAATTTTCCTAATCAGGAATATTTAAAATATCATCAATGATGTAACAATTTCATTAAAGCTATCAAATTTTATTTAGATAAGAAATCAAAGGATAAAACAAAATATTATATTGAAAATGATTGTGATATTAATGACGATGATTACGAAGCTAAGAAATTAAATTAATTAAAATATTATAATTATGTCACCCTCAAAACTCAACAATAATTATAACTATCTTTTAAATGTCTCAAATTTTCTCAATAAAAACTACAACTTTCAAGTGTTTGGAAGAGGTAAAGCTATCAAGATGTTTTTTTTTTTATCATTAAAATAATTGAATTAGTTTCAATACCTAATACAGGATTACGATAACTAACACTTTCCAAGTAACTTCTATTTATCATGAGAGGCAAAATATGAGGGTGGAGTTCCCTTACAAACAAGATAAATACAATGAGGGTTGTTATAGCTGCTATATTTTGGATACCACTATTATATTACCTCAAAAACAAGAAAATTCACAACAAAGTTAGATAAAGATGTCTCATTTGAAACACATTTTTGGATATGCTTGTGGATCACATGACCAAGGAGCTATAGCATGGCTCTCTTTCCTTGTTTGGCTTGAATGGAGCTTGACATTCTTGTTCAAACTAGCCAAAATCTTGGATGTTGTCCTTAAAATATTTTAGGCTGAATAAATGGTTGTAAAAAAGTTTGCAATGGACGTGCATTTCCATTTGAAGGGATACACGTATTCCTTTTAATAATTCATCAATAATAGCATCTGGAGAAGCTATTTTTCTTTTATTTATTTATTTATCTACTCTTAAAGTTACAAAAATTGATTTGTCATCATTGATAAGAGACAATCTCTGATAACACCTCCAACTCTAGCTTTATAAGATTTCAATAGTGTCCCATCCACATTAATTTCGATCCAATCAGGAGGAGGGGGGTACCAACGATTCAACAGACTATAAGACTGATTAGTGCCCCAGTTGCCTAATTTAATTTAATGACATTTGAAGGATATAAAAGCATAGTTAACAAAATTGAAGGCAATCATCAAAGCACTTTCATCTTTACCTTCATGAATTAGATTGTTCCTTGCTTTCCATGAGAAGAAGATTGAATTGCAATACAAATTCGTGACGAAGATGTGTTCATTTCCATTAATTTTATCCAGCTCAAACAGTCAAGAATAGATTGGAATGCTGGAATACCAAACCCCCATTTGTTGAGCAGGTTCAAGACATTTGTTATCTTTAATCATTTAAGCAATATATGTTCCAGGCCTTCTGCCGCATTACATCCTCTCGGGCATATATCTTCCACTTTGGAATCTTCTATTATAAAGGTAATGAGATGTTGGTAATGCATTATTGAGAATACACCACCAAAATACTTCCACTTGTGGCAGGAGTTTAATCTTTTTGAAGCAATTCCAGTACCAGCAATCTTCATTAGCTTCAATTGAAGCTTTAAATACTAAAGAAGAAATTGAATTACCTGAATTCTAGCATAGCATTTCTAAATAGTCCTCTTCTCCCCTATTGACTGAAATGTTGTGGATCAAGCATATGAGATCATTCCCAAATAATAATTCCAACTTGGAAAGGTCCCAATTTCCATCTGCTAACAGACTGTCCATCGTGAGATCATCCTGTTTTGGGGCAGCCATAAAAGTTGACCATTCATTTAGACTTTTATTCAAAATCCAAATGTCTTTGCAAATATTCATTGAAGCACCATTTCCAATCTTCCATATGGTAATTTTCTTCAGGGTCTCTAGTCCGTTTGAAATAATCTTGCAAACTGAGCTTTTATTATTTACCTTGATTTCACCATCACACAATCCATACTTTTCTCCAATGGTTATGTACAGCAAAGACTCTTTATCTTGGATTAATTTCCAAGCTAACTTCACTCTAAGAGGCCCAGCCAAACAAGTGCAAGGATGTAAACCTCTCCCGCCACATCTTATAGGCGTACATAAATTACTCCAGCTGGCAAAGTGAATGCCTAGATTTATGTTTGCTTTGTTCCAAATAAATCCTCAACAAATCTTGTCTAACTCTTTTAAAACACTTTTAGAGACTAGTGACTATAGAATACATGAATTGTTAGAAAAATTGATTTGATAAGTGTGAATTTGCCAGCTAAAGAAATTTGCTTGGATCCTCATATATCCATTAATTTAATAGCTTTTTCAATAATAAAATTGAAATCAACTGCTACTAACCTCCTTTGATCCATTTTGATCCCAAGATAGTTGAATTCTTTAACTACTTTGAACTTCATGATCCTCTCGATAGCCTTCATCTTTTTTTCCTTCAAATGTTTTTCAAATAAGATGAAAGATTTTTTGATGTTGATGCTTTGCCCAGTCCATCCACAAATTTTTCTAAGGCTTTCCTTGATTTCCTTAACCATTTTGATTTTAGCTTATGAGAATATTATTATATCATATGCATAAAGAAGATGAGTAAGTCTATGGCCATTTGCAACCAAAGTAATCCCTATATCATCTTCTTTCTATTTGAACTTGTTGGACAAAAGCTGAGAGCAAAGTATGAATAAATATGGAGATAATGGGCACCCTTGGCGGATTACACTTTTTACTTTAATCCAAGTGGAGAGCTTCCCATTAATCAGTAAGGAGAATTTGGGTTGCTGGACACACTCCATGATCCAATCAAAGAATACTTTTGGAAAACTGAAATATTTCAAAACATTGCTAAGTGTATCCCATCACAAACTATCATATGCCTATTCCATATCTACTTTGAATGAAACCAAACCTTTAGATGCTTTTGAATATCTAAATTTATGAAATGCTTCTTGAGCAATGAGAGTATGATCCATCAAAGATCTTCCGCTTAAGAATGTAGCTTGTTCTTCCGAAACTAGCTTATGAATAGATTTTTTATTCTACTCAACAGAATTTTTGCCACTATCTTATAAATAGACCTACAAAGACTAATAGGTCTATAATGGCTTGGAGTTGTGGGATTTTCAACTTTTGGGATCACCACTTTTAAAGTTTCTTTCCATCCCTGATTCATTTTTCCCGAATGAAAAAAATAATGAATAACATTCCAAATGTCATTCTTAACAAAGCACTAGAAATTTTTAATGAAAGAGTAAGTTATACCGTCATTAACCGGTGAAATATTTAGTTTGAAAAATAAAATACCACCTCTTCCACCTCTTCCAGCAAAAGATCTTCCATAAACTTATTCTTCTCTGTCTCGTCCAGCAAGTAGTTGGGACTTGGCCAACCATTGACGCAGCAACTCCTATATCTCCATTTTTCTTTGAAGAATTTTGAAAAAAGATCTGAAATCTATTCTTGTTATTCCATAAATTTCCCATCTTCATTCTAAATTTTAATGATTCCATTCATGTATCTTCTGGCTACAACAAGTGAATGATAAAACATTGAATTGCTATCCATATCCGAAATCCAATTCACTTTCGCTTTCTGTTTCCACCAAGAGTTCAGCCTTGCTAGAACATTGTTCAATTTGGCTACCTTTGAATTGAGCATCCATCTGTCTTCATCTGAGAGCCACCCCACCTCTGCTTCTTTGAACTGTAGCATCCAAATCTCTATTGTCAGTTCATCTCTTCGGACTTCATACTTTTTATATTTGGACTTACTCCAAAAATATAATGCTTTCATTGTTCTTTTGAATTTGAGATTCAAAACTTTAGCAAGTCACCTTTGGAATTTTTATTCTAGGAAGCTTTATCAATACCTTTTGCAGCTTGATAAGAAGCCCAAACTTCCGCATATCTAATGATCTTCTCAGATTTGAATTTTTCCTCCAAAAAACATAGTAAGACCGGACAGTCGTCTGAAGCCACTCTAGCAATGTGTTTAACCACCATTCTATTTGAAGATTTCAAAGCTTCAAGATTTAGAAAGCATCTATCCAGTCTTTCTAAGATCCTTGCTCCACCCACTTTTTTGTTGCACCAAGTGAATTTTGGGCTAATAAAATTGATTTCATGAAAGTCATTGTTAACTATGAATGTTTTCATTTCTTTTGAAGCATTGGAAAACCTGAACTTTTTGCCAACTCTTTTGTCTTCCTTTGATAGCAAACAATTGAAATCTCCTCCAATAGCCATAGGAACATTTGTAGCAGTAAATTCTTCCAATTTTTCCCATAGAGCTCTCCTTTGAACAACCTCCCTACCACCATACACGGCTTCTATTCTCCATAGACATTTGTTATAGATCCTAAGATCTTTAATAACCACTTGTTGAGAGAAATCTACTTTAGAGAAAGAAGCTATATTGATTTTCCACAGAACATTGATGCCTCCAGACAAGTAATCGGATGGAACTTGAAAAAACTCCCAATCATCTCCAATAAGTGACTTCATATCCAATCTATTGAAAGAAGAAACTTTGTTTTTAATAATCCACCAAAATTACACCATTATCTCTTACTACTTCTTTGAGATATAGAAAGGCTTGTTTCTTTTTTTTCCCTCTACAATTCCAAAACATGATGGAAACCATTAATAATTAATGGGGGAAGAAGCCCCCACCTTGTCTTTCCCTTCACCATCCTTCTTCCTATTTCTAGAAAGTAGCCTTATAGGCCCCAAGCTCTTGAGTTCCTTGGCAAGTTTGACCTTAGAGTTTGAAGATCCATCCTCAAGAACTCTCCTTATTGAAATAATTTCTTGATCCTGAGCAGCTAAAGAGATTCCATTAACCATATTCTCAGCAATTTTCCCATCATTCTCTTTAGTAACAAGATGAGAAGCTTCTATAAATTCTTCTGGATTAGTAAAATTGATCATTTCTTTTTGTATTTACTTCATCCTCCTTCCCAACTCCTTTAATAAAAGAATCCACATTCTCTTCTAAGACAAATTCCCCTTCTTCAATTGAATCTGATAAAACAACAAATTTATTCCTTCCTTCCAATAATAAATTGTTATCACAACAAACCTTTTGAAGTTTGGAATCAAATGTTTTTTTATTTGTCTTTTTAGCAAGATCTTCTACACTAGGACCAAATCTTCCTGGTTCCAGTGTTAGTTTTTCCTCAGCCGACTTCCCATTGTCATTGTTGCCATCATGTTTGATCATATATTCTTTCACAACCTACTTCCTTTTTGTGAAAATTAACCTTCTTTTGATTAAAACACTTATGTTTCTCATAACGCATGTGGATCCAAAGACCATAAGTACTATCATTTTCATTGGATGATTAACTCATTTTTTCTTCAAGAGATGAACTTGTAGGATTAACTTCTTTGAGTACAGGAACCTCTACTTCTATAGTGTCATATGTTTACTTCCAATTGTCAATTCAAGACATTTAAGTTTTAAATGCCCAATTCTACCATAATTATAACAAATCTTTTCATACTCAAATTTCTGATAAAACCTTCCAGAATTTCTTTCCACCCAAACACCAAGGGGAAGTTTCTTTTCAATTTGAATATGGACACAAATCCTTGCAAATTCCCTCCTCCCCCATTGGAACATGCTATCATCAATTAAATAAGGTTTTCCTACTTTAGATGCGATTCTGCATAAATTGATTTCATCCCAGCAATATAGAGGTAAGTTTGGCAACCTGATCCATATAGGTGCTGTTAGTCCTCTTAATGATTTAGTAGAAAATTGAGATGACCACTTATCCACCCCTATGATTTATCCCATTACATACCAAGGTCCATTGGACATGACTGAATCAGGTCCTTCCTCATTAACGAAAGCATATAGCATCCATCCTTTACTAAGCCAAGTAAGGTTAAATTTGCCCATATGAGACCATTGTCTCTTCAGTTCAGCATTCACAACATATGATGGTGTATTTTCTCCAAAAATTTTCACAACTAAAGGATACAGTAATTTTTTTGATTTCTCCATCACTTTCTCTTCATCTACATTGACAGAATTTCCATCTTTTGATAGAAAGTTGCCTAACTCCAACTTAGAAACTCCTATGTTTGGATTTTTATTCCAAGCATTAGAAGGGAAATTACCCGGAGGCTCTATGTTGTTTGAAACTTTGGCACTTTCATTCATAATACAGTTGTTGAGTTCTCCATAATCATATTGTTGAACCACATCCCTATCATCAGTCTGTCATCCATCTCCATCAGCCGATATCAACCCTTCTTCCATAGTTTGTTCTTTTCCCTGAGATGTAGTAGAATCATTCGGGGCCTCTACAGAAATCTTGCTTATTCCTATCACAGCAGCTGCTATTGTAGAATTAACTCCATTGTTACCGGAGTATTTAGAACTTATAGGAAATATTGGCTCATATGCTTCGTCATTAATCAACAATTTCTTACCTTTCCCGATATCAGGAACAATCTTCATTTTATTTAACAATCCACCCTCATTGATTGTCAATGGTTTGAATTTGTTAGGATTCTGGCGGCCTTTGAAACCAGCTGCTTCTTCAGTTAAGACATTTCTGCCGAAAGCAGGAGGAGATGATTTGAAAAAACTTTGGTTATGAGAATTAGGTATTCTTGGAATGTTCTTTCTGGTTACCTATTCCGACGATGGCCGACGATTAGATGCCATCACCGGAGAATTAGGATTCTCTTCCAAATTTTATTTTTGAATTAACAGTTTCTCTCTCTAAAATTTTCCCATAGCTTCTCTCTCTAGGAAATTTATTAATCTCTGATTAGGAGAAATAAAATGCTTCTTACATACTTATCCTAAGTATGCTAAAATGCTTCTAAATCTTTTTCAACCATTATAAACACATTTTTAATAGATTTAACCTATGCTTATACCCTAAACCCATTCTTAGACCCAGATTCTCCCAATCTAAATCCTAAGGAGCCCTTAGCGTCAAATGTAAAACCCTTATAGCATTTGAGCATCCCATCTTAGCCTTAGAAAAGGATTGAAGATGCTCCTTAATTTGTTCGTAGTATAAAGTGGAGTGATAAGTGTAAATTATGTACTATTTTATATATTTTATTTTTAATAAAAATATATTATTTTAGTTATTTTTTGTTGGAAAATTTAAAAAAGGTAGAAATTATAAGGAGACTATAAGCCGCAGTGTCCATCAAAACTACGCAGCTGCACCATCTTTAAAAAGTGGTAGAAATTAGACATTGCAATATTGAGTTATCTGTTGGCAAGTATAACATGAAAGTTTGTGAGGGTTGTTAAGCCCTTACAAACAAGTCCTTAGGCTAACCAAGAGGGAGGGGAGGGGGGGGGGGGTGGCAAATTGGATATTTAAAAACTTCTTTAACTAAAAGAAAAATCTTTTTATATCTTACAGTGGAATTGAATTAAATTAATAGTAAAAAGATTAATCACAGGATTTATGAAAGTAGTTAATTGTAGTAGAAATAAAGTGAATAAAATAATCAGAAAGAACACAGAAGATTTATAGTGGTTTGCTCCAACTTAACCAATATACACTCCTCAGAGACACCCTCCTTGTATTACCCTAAACCTTTAATGACTCTCCTTTAACCCCCACATCAAGACAAAGAAGCCCTTACAAAATCACTTCCACCTTCCCTGGTGTGGTGGAGTAGCTGGGTCCTTTGAGATCAAAGATATCTTCTTCTTCCCAAAACTTTCCTCAAGAGAAACCTTGAATCCGATGGTACTAAGGTACAAGCTCATTGGAGAAACCATATAAAATCACCCACATACTCCCTTGAAATCCCCTCCATGGATCTTCTCCCTCTCAAACTCCACCCTTTCTCTATCCCTTTCAAGTTTTCTCCAAAATAACGAAGGCACAATGGCTACCAAAGACACTTACCAAGTCCCTTTATAAAGCTTAAATAGAGGGCTTTAAAAAATAGTAAAAATCAACTCTGGCAGAATGATTTTAGGATCGTCTAATATAATGTGTTTAAATAATGGGCTTCAAAAAATCCTAAAAACTCAATTCAAGCACCAAATAGCATCCTAGATGATCTCATAATCATTTAGTACGATGTGCGAAATTTGACCTGATAATTCTGGAGGATATCTGGATAGTCCTGGATGATTAGTTCAAATTTGTACAAATCATCCAAGATGATATTATGGATTGTCCTAGATGATTAAAAGAAAGATTATGGTATTTCATCTTGGATGATTTAGTAAAATCAAATATGTTTACAAACATTGTTTAGCACAATATATAGATCATCTAGAATGATTTAGTTGAATAATTTAACCATAATTTGTCTTCTGATCATTTGATCAATTTAAGCATGATTGGCATTGATCGTCCATGATGATCTTGATTGTCCGAGATGATTAGAAACAAAATTTGAATATTAAATCCTTGCCTAAATTATCAGTGAGGACTATTTTAAATAATCGTAAAGGATTGTCCTAGAAAATTAAAAACATTTAGTATGATTAGTTCAAAACATGAACTTCTAGTTTTGACTAGATCTCACTCGGCTAAGTGTGTATGTGCATGGACACCAATCTTGCAAACCCCTTTACAGGACTTGACTCAAGAAATCAAAATTATATAAATGTTAATTATAGACTCTTTATAGCATTACCTTATTCTACCCAATCCTAAGCTTTAATTCTTTATTAGATGGTGCATGGTGTTCTAGAAATATTAGTATACACACAAATAATTTTAGAATGAAAAATATTAGGTGAAATAAAGATGTTTGTTATCATAAAAAATATAAACTCGTGAGCTTGAGTCATAACAATTTCCCACTTTTTGATGATGTCAAATATTACTTGTGAATTTGCATACTAAAAGTATTTTTTTTTTCTAATCTCCAATACACAAAGATTAAAATTTTAAAAAATAGGGGAAAATAAAATTTCCTTTCTTTTTATTTTTTAAATAAAATAAGTAAAATAAACAAATAACTAGATAAAAATATAAGCTAAAATAGATACACAAAAACAACAGTACGTTCTCCCCTTTTAATATTATAGAATAGAAGAGGAGCATGAAAAACCAAATAGAAAAAATCGATAAACAAAAAATCAAATGATCCTTGATCTAGTGAAGATGATGTTTTTATAAGAATTAGTTTGAAATTTCAAATATTATTGGAACGTGAAAGTTATCTCTTGATTTAATTCAAAAACTTAGTAAAGTATATACTGACAATGCATAACCCAAAAAGGTTACTTATTTAGAAATTAATAATCAAAGCTCAAGCTTTTTTAAAAGTTAAAAAACTTTTTATGCCAACATCTAAATCAAGAAGTAAATTAGAGAAGGTAACACTAATCTTCTCAAAACGCCTTTCATTAAATATATCTAATAGAAGATTAATGCAAAAATCGGTGAATCAAGAATCATGAGTTTTAAACTCAAGTATCAAAATATCAATAGATAAAAGGATATTCTTGATTCAAGAAATACAAGAAAGGTAAGCAAACTTAATGTGGGCTTATTTTGTACCTCTTAATTATTTTTTGGCACACATTGTTCTTCTTTTGTTTTTTGATAAACTTTGTGCATCTTTCCATATTTGGCATCATTGCAAATCATTTTATTTTTGATACACTTTGTATATCTTTTCATATTTGGCATCATTGCACATCTTTTCATCTTTGGGCTCATTTTGTGTCTCTTTTCTTTAATAAATATGCTAACTTTTTTTAATTTTAAAAACTAAAGAAAACTCATTATAATGATGAAAACAAACAGCTTGATTAAGAAAATAATGAGGTGGAAATGATCCCTAAGAGATTAAAAAAAGTAGGGAGATGAAAGAAGTTCAATTTTAAAGTCCAATTTATAATTTGATGAATATTTTGAATCAAAAGTAAAATAACCTCATTAAGAAATGAGATAGAGTTAAAAAATCATAAGTTTCTTTCCTTTGACTGTTTTTAGAGAAGTCAACCACAACGTACATAAAAAAAAAATATGAGGCAAATTTTTTTTTTTTTGGAAAAAAAAGATCATTGAAAAAGATTTGAGTTTTTAAAGTATAAAAAGTGATACGTCTGTGTTGATCAGAAAAAACTACAAAACAAATGTAAAGACAACTTTAAATTTTTTAAGAAACAAAAAAAACTAAGAAGAAAAAAAGAAAACCTAAAGAAAACACATAAAATAAAGATAAACACAACGAATAAAAATATATATGCATACAAAAAATAAATAAACAAACAAACAAGGCTTTAAACATCATCTTGCTCCTGGTCTGATGATTTAGAAGCTAGGTTTGTCTAGGAGATTTTTGCTTATTATTATTTTCCCTTTCTACAATTTACTTAACTTTACCATTTTCTTTTATTGGAAGTGATTTACAATTAGGGCAGTGATTTTTAATATATCCAATTTTTCTACAACCAAAATAAATAACAACAGAGGAAATCTTATCATTCTTACCATTTTTTTTATTCCACTTTTGTTGATATTGATGCTTGTGATTTAGTATATTTTCCTATTTGCTTTTAAACACATCACTTTTATCATCAACTAAGCTACTTTTCTCCGTATCTTTAGTTTTTAGTACTATTGTTTCACCTGCATCCAAAAGCCTTTGACCCAAACTTTTCTCCTAGACAATGAATGGGCCAATCAAATTGTCAATATAATATTCATTCAATTTTTTGATTCAAAAATAGCAATGACTTCAGGATCAAACTTATCAAGTCAACAACATAGAATTTTATTAATTTTTTAAGAGTTTAAAAATTATTTACCTAAAGCATGTAATGATGTCACAATTTGAATAAACCTGATATATATATATATCTATAACCATCTCATAAGAATTCATGAAAAATAGTTCATAATCATGCATTAAAATATTTAACCTAGATTGCTTGATTTCATAAGTACCATCATATGTAGTGTGTAATTTAGCCTAAATTTCCTTTCCAGTAATACATGTGGATACTAGCATATAATCTTCACAATTCAAAGAACAGAAAAAATAGTTTAAAGATTTAGCATTTAATTTATCATTGATTTATTCTATCCTACTCTATTTATTAAATGGAATATTAATTTTAATTCCATTTATAACACATGATGATACAAAATAACCAATTAGAATCATATGTCATATTCGATAGTCAATTGAATGCAAAAAGGTAGACATGATAATTTTCTAAAAATTAAAAATAAAATTTCTAATAAAGGTGGTATGGTGATTGAATATCCTTCCAAAAATATTTTGATTATAAAAACTAGTCATTTATTAAAATTCAAAAGCTTTCAAAAACTCAATTTATGAATCCCACACTGATACCACTTGAAAGTTCATGAGGGTTGTTAAGCTCTTATGAACTATTCCCTAGGATAACTAAGAGTGGGGGTGAATTGGATATTTAAAACTTCTTTAACTAAAAGAAAATTCTTTTTATATCTTATAGTGGAAATGAATTAAATTAATAGTAAAAAGATTAATCAAAGATTTCACACAAACAATTAATCATAAAAAAAATAAAGTGCAAAAAAAAATCAGGAAGAACACATTAGATTTATAAATGTTTAATCCAACTTATGCTATGTCCACTCCTCAAAGACACACTCCAAATATTTCACTAAACCTTTAGTGACTCTCCTTTAACCCCTAAAGCTAGGTGGAGAAGCCTTTACAAAATAACTTACATTTTCCCAAGTGCGGCGGAGTAGCCAGGTCCTTTGATCTTTCAGTATGATGTATATAATTTAATCTATTAGTCTTGGAAATATCAAGATAGTCTTAGACAATCAATTCAAATTTTTACAGATCATCAATGATGATATTATGGATTATCCTGGATGATTAGAAGAAAAATCATGGTATATTGTCTTAGCCGATTTAGGAAAATTAAATATGTCAGCAAACATCATCTAGTATGATATACAAATCATCCAGGATGATCTGATTTAATTTTAACCATAATTAGTCCCCTAATTGCTCGATCAATTTAAGCAAGATTGGCATTAATCATTAAGGATGATCTAGATTATCTAGGATGATTCAAACAAAAATTGAATATTAAATTCTTATCTAAATTATCATTGGTAGTGTTTTTCCAATATCATAAAGGATCATCCTGGATGATTGAAATTGTATAATATGATTAGTTCAATGAGGTGATCATGTTGGATGATCTAAATCATCCAATATGATTAGTTCAAAACTTAAACTTCTAGTTTTGACTAGTTATCACTCTCCTAAATGTGTGTTTATATGGAGACCAAGCTAACAAACACCTTTATAGGACTTGACTCAAAAAATCAAAATTACATCAATGAATAAAGTATAACCCTATTCTACCCAATCTTAAGCTCTGATTCTTTGTTGGATGGTGCATGATTTTCCTGAAATGTTAGTATACACACAAACAAATATAGAATGAAAAATATTAGGAGACATAAATATGTTTGTTATTATAAAAAACATAAACTTGTGAGCTCGAGTCATAACACTACGGTGGCAAAACATCCAACACTGCAGTGTTACCAGCACCGTGGCATCAAATAGTCATCTTGGTAGCGTCATATTCTCTATTCTCAAATATCATGGAACAACAATTTCTCATGCATTGGTGTAATTTATTTTCACTCGGGCGCCATATTGCTCAAATAATAACATCACCACACGTGGTGTTGTAATTTTAACTACTAAAGCCCATGTTCTTTTAGTGAAGAAATGTGACATTGAATAGAACTTTTATTTTTTGACTCTGAATACAAAAAAACCTTTAAAAATTAAAAAAAATATATGAAAATGGTTGAACCTGTACTCAATCACGATCATTCTAGACCACTTAGGGATTATTCATTAGAGAATTAATAGACCTACGATCAAAGATAATAATTTTCAATTTAACTTGTTATAATTCAAATGGTTAAAAATTCTTAGTATAGGAGAACATCTATTAAAGATATCAATTTAAATTTAGCCTAATTCTTAGAAATTTGTACAAAATTTAAGTATAATGGTGTTAGTGATTGTGTTATTAGACTTAGATTATTCTCATTCTCTTTAATAGATAAAGCTAAGATTTGATTGAATTATTTATACCTAGGCTAAATAACTACTTGAAATGAATGGTTTTTTAAGTTTCTTAATTAGTATTTCCCATCTTCAAAAATTGTCAAACTTAGAAATGATATCATTTCTTTTACCATGTTCGAAGAACAATCAATTTATGAGAGTTTTTAGATATTTAAGGAAATGTTTTTTTTAAGGGGATGCTTATAGCATTAAATAAAAAAAACTATTACAAACTAGAAAGCAAAATATAAAGAAAGTCATTCGAAACTTTCATAATGGATATGAGATCTACTACTTTCCATTTTAAATCTTTTGGGGGTATGGGGATACCAAATATTTAAACAAACTAAAAGGTTGATTAGTATCCTAGAGTTCCCAAAAGATAAAAAATGAAAAATTGTAAGAATCTCATAAAACATTACAATAGTTCCAAAAAAAGAAAACAATGCCTAAAAAGAAAAAAAAACATAAACGTGAAAAGTAAGAAAAAATAGCTATAACAAAAGACAATCCTAAAGAAGCTCCAAATCCATCCTTCGTAGCAAAAGTTTCTTCGTCATGCTCAAATATCTTCTCCGCTCAAACAACAAAAAGATGATCTCTCCTTCTAACCTCAATCCAAAGAGGCCATATTACAAACTCATCTTCAGTAGGAAAATTCCTATTGACATTCTTTTGACATAAGAACTCAAAAGTAGAATCTGAGGCCGTATAGAACCATGAGCACCTCTTAGCTTTATCAGCTCCAATATCCAAAATCTCTACTTCCATAAAGCTTACAAAAAGCAAGCCTTGAACTTCAAAGTACAAGATATTAAAATCCATTAGCTTTGGTGAGATGGAATCCCACTTTAAGCCATAAACAAAACATTCAGATAGTCCCAAACTTCCTTGGAAAATCCAAACAACCAAATAATCATCCTTAGATGATCCACTAAGCGGCAGCCAAAAAACTGCAATAATCCCGGTATTCAAGACTGAATCCTTTTGAAACATAACTTTCACTTCCTTAAAATAAGAAGGAGGTATGAAACCTCCATGAACAAATAAAATCTCCATTATCTTCATAAAGGAGACAAGAACACCAACCACATGCTTACTCATAATACCATCACATCCAATAATACTAATATCCCCTTTCCCGACCACAAGCTACCAATTCTCATGGAAACCATACCATAACAAACCTCACAAGAAGAAATGACGTTGACAAATCCTCCACCAAAATTGTTATCCAAACTCAATACATGAGTAAAACCAAAAAAAAATCCAACAACTTTCACTGATTTATCACAAATCATGCCACTTGGACAATCCAAAGAAAGAATAGAAGAGCAAGCAATCACTGACAGGACTGCATCAGATCTTTCACCAAAACCCTTCAAGAAAAAAAGCCAAGAAAAATGAAGAACAACTGGTTTTGAAAATATTTCCAAACCTATTTCTTGAACAAAAAGAGATCCTTTAAGAAAAACATCAATCTATAAAATGAACAACTGTCGGCAACACCGTGTCGACGCGTCCCTCTGCTGAAATGAACTTAAATGATATCTAAAAGAAAGAGAACCATAATTTCAAATTTTCTGAACTATAATACCAGCCTCGGCCACAATTGGTCGATGACCGATCTCCAAGAACACCATCTTTCCACTAAAAATCTGAAGGAAATTCAAAATCACCCTCATTGGAGAGTGCAGATTGAAGACAATGCCATAAAATCCAGACCAAGAACCTCCGTCGGTGGAAGGAACACCGGAATCCAAAGAGACTCCAAAATCACCTTCAGAATCCGTTCAGACTTACTAAAGCATCTGCCTGACACTTTCACTTTGCAATTCAAATCGATCAAGATCACCAAGATCATATCGGCCAAGATCTTCAAAACGTCAAGATCACCTCATCTCAGGAAATGTTTTTCGAAAACTGATTCCAAATCGACCACCTTAACAAAAATAGGCAGAAGGAGAACCTTAGGCAGATGGAGATCCACTAAACTCTAAAGTACTACCAATATGCCAAGATCGCATCATTCTGACAAAATTTCCAAGAGCAACGAGATCGCTCTCCGCTTTTCTCTACTCTTCCTGTTCTTCATTCTGTCAAAATCAACAGAGACACGCCAAGGACCTCCTTCGGCCATACAAGGCTGACGGAGAACCACCGATCGCCTTCATTCTGTCAAAACAACTCTTCTCATCTCCTCTCCTAAGAATTGGTAGGTTGAAGCAAAGACCTCCATTTAAGGAAATGCTTTGGAAATTCCCTAACCATGCTTTATCTGATTTGTTGGTTATTCAAACATTTTATAATCATTATTAGGATCTCTCAATGCAATCATAGATGTTGTTGTTGGAGGATCATTAAATTTTTAAGCCATTTGAGAAATAATATAAATTAATAGAAAAAATGACTACTAAAAAATTTTAAAATCTTGTTGATAAGATAAATCCAAAGAGAGTAGCTAAAATTTTTAAGTATTATGCTTCGTCAATATTAACTACATATGTTGTAGCAATTTCTAAGAAGTTGAGCATAATAGGAGTGAATTCTGGATTAGGAATTTAATCATCTTTGCAATAAGAAAATTAAAATTTAATTAAAAATGGCAATGTGCAAGGGTATAAAAATATTATTATTTTTAGAAGATAATATAATTTTGAGTCCAATACATATAATCCATGTTAGGGAAACCATCCTAATTTTTATGGTCAAATAATAGCTAGTAACAATCAATGGAATTCTTGTCAAAATAATTAAGAAGTAAATAAGAACAATCCTCAACAAGCTACTATTAATCCTGGATCTACATATACTCTAAGATTTAATCAAAGTAAATAATTTAGAAGTAGAAATACCATTGAGAGATATAGTGAGAAAGTTAAGGACTTAATTATAAAATTTAGTTACTTCTACTAAAAATTTTGAATCCCAATTATTAGCATGTAATTTTAGACAGTAGTGGACCACTAGGATCATTAATTTTCAATATCGATGTTAAACCGAAGGGAAAGAAGAGGATCCTAATGAAAATCATTTGAGGCATGCTAGAATTGTACCCTAGAAAAATTGATAAATCTAAGCAAGTCTGCTTGAAGATTATAAACTTCACGTTGTATGGGAGGCAACCCATTTACATTTTTAGTAATCTTATTGTGATGGGGAGTGGTTCTTTATGAACTAGTTATCTTATACCCTATAATTTAATTTAATATTTATCACATGTTTTATATTTTTCTATCATTCATATATAAGCATGTGTTATTTACTAATAGTTTATATTTTTATTTACATTTGATTAAATTATCCTTATACTTATATTTTTATATTATCTTTCATTAATATCTTTATAGTCTGATTATTTAACTAACCCTAATAAATAAGATATTAGAATTTAATAAAGTTAGGTTAATGGTTTAGATTGAAGGTGTTGGTTAGGGTGGACCACACTAGGTAACCTTTTCTTTTTCACCTAGTTTTTTTTCTAGTTTGTTTAATGTGGTTCGGCTTATTTTGGCTTAGCTTTTTAGAATTTAATTGTTATGTAATTTTATTGGATTTTGCCATCCAAATTTAACAATCATTATAATTGGTTTGACTGGTTGTATTCTTTTAGTTTTGGAGTTATGGCGCATGTGTTATATGTCTACTATGCTTACCGTTAGGTTTACTTGGCATGTTTTGATGATCTTCTTAGAGGAGAGGCTATCCACATGCTTTATTGCTTATATTTATTTCTTTAATCCAATTCATCACAGTTGCGGTGTTGTTTCAATTAAAATATTCAATTATTCTTCCTTTATCATCTCTAACAATAGCTTCGATTCCAGCAAGGTTCAAGTTCAAAAGAGAAGCACCAATATTTAATTTGATCTACTTTAGAGGTGGGGGTGCCAAACTTTACAATTCAATTTTTCAAACTAATTAGCATCCCAATTATCCAAAATAGGTTTTAAGAATGGCTTGATTGAATTAGCAATGATTTCAGCTGAAATAAAAGTGGGAGATTGAGATGGCTTGCCATGCTTGATGGCATTTCTATCCTTCAAATAGTAAAAAACTAAGGAGCAATATATCCTAGCCAATAATTCATTATTGATAGAAATAGTTTTAATATTCTTCAACATATCAGAAATTGACTGAAATGTAGAGATTGGAATTCCCTAACTTTTTAAAACATTGAAGACCTTAATAAGTTTCTTATAGGAGATTGAAATATGATTTATATCATCTTCAAGACAACAGCCTCTTGGACATTGATCTAGGACTTGAAATCTTTTATAATTCAGCCAATAATTAGTAAGAAGAACATCTTTTCTAAGTCTCCACCAACAAAGAAAAGGTTTGGGATGCAATTTAATTTTCCTCATACATTTGATGTCATCTAAATTAAACATCTCGAATTTTTCTTCAAATACCAATGGTGAAATGGTTTTACCAGAAAATTAATGAATAATATCTAATTTATCCTCTTCTTATTTAGAATCTAGCTGAACTTGCTTAATAACATCTATTAAGTCTTCACCAAATACATCTCTAAAAAAATTTTGATCCCAAGACTTGCTTTCATAAAGAACTCAACCAAATAAACTTCCAATAAGTTTGCATTGACAAAGGTTGGCCAAATACTAATTGGTTTGTCCCTAATCCACGTATCATTAAAGATACTAATTTTAGTGCCATTACCAAACCTCCATCTTACTGTTGGTTTCATGTTATTTTCTTTTTCCAATAGGATCATACACGTATCTGAACTACCCCTTTTAGATGAGGTCCATATGTTCTCACCATATTTGGCTCTAATAATTATGTTAACTAATGAATTTGGCTTTTGGATAAAATACCAAGAAAGCTTAGCTCTCATTGGTCCTTCCTAACTCAAGTTTGAGTGAAAATCGAGACCACCATTCTTGGAAGGAAGACATGGTTCAGGCCAACAGATGTAATGCATACCTTGCTTACCAATCTCTTTATGCCATAAAAAATTCCTGCTCAACTTGTCCAGCTCAATTAGAATACCCTTAGGAACCTAAAAATGATTGATAAAGTACGATGGAAGAGAAAGAAGGGAAGAATTAATTAATGTTACTCTTCCATCATAGGATAAAAATTTGTTTCCCTATGAATTCAGCTTATCAAGAGAATGCTTGATAAGATTTTGAAAATCTGTCGTCGTGTTCCTTTATAATTTAAATTGAAGTCTAAGATAAACTATTTCTTGAACAACTCTAAATCCACTTTGATCTACAATAATCCTCTTCTTCCTCCTCATCCTACCCTTAGAGCAAAGAATCATATATTTGCTACGGTTAGCCACTTGTCCAGTCCAAGAATAGTACTTTGAAATAATACCTTAAATAAACGCAATGAATGTGATTTATCCTCAACAAACATCAATATGTCATATGCATAAAGTAGATGATAAATTCTCTCTGCATGTGGAGAAATCTTAATTCCCACTTCCAAATCATTTTGTTGAAATGCTTTGGAAAGAAGTTTAGAACAATGAATGAAGAAAAAAAGATACAAGGGACAACTGTCTAAAACCACATTCAACAAGAATCCAGTTAGAAAGATTTCCATTAATCATCACTATTTATCTAGATAACATCACACATTATATAGCCATATTAATGAATTTGATTGGAAAATTCATAACAATCATAACTTGCCTTAAAGTTCTCCAATTCATACCACCTTATTTATGTTTCATATAAAACTTTAAAGAAAAAAATACCTCTTTGAATTGGAGAAATAGAGCTACGAAAAATAATTTTTGAGCCAAACGATAATGATCTAAAATTGATCTATTAGGAACATAGACTACTTTCTCTTCATAGATATGATTTGGTATCATGATCTTTAGCCTATTTAGAATCATTTTACAACTATCTTATGAGTGGTTTGGGAAAAACTAATGGGTATAAATTTGCAAGGCTCATAAGCATTATCAACTTTGGGTATTAGAATAACAAGAGTATCTTGCTAATTAGAAGGCTATCCACTAGATTGAAAAAAGAAGTTGATATCATTCCAAACATCAATTCTGATAATATCCATAGAATTTAAATAAATGGGTGAAATACCATCAATGCATAGAGATTTATTCAACACCATTTGAAAGACAACAATCTTTAGCTCATGCATAAAATATTCTATTTCTAAAGGTTGACGTTAATTTGAATCTAATCTATCCCCAGTTTTGAATGTAGGCCAATCAACAAAAGAACATTGCCTTTCCCTCCACTTCATGTTTAAACACTGAGAGAAAGTATAAAAAGTACAAGCTGGATCTATCATTAGAAATAGATCCATCCAAAAGCTTTGCTTGCTCTATTTTGTTAGCATTTCTTCTTTTCGAAGCATAATAATGAAGAAAATGAGAATTTGAATCACCATGATCTAACCAATTGGCTTTAGCCCTTTTCCTCTACCAAGTCACCAATCTATCTTGATTTTCATTTAACTCTTTCACCTTAATTTGTAATTAAAGAACCTCTTAATTAGAAAGACCGCATTGAGACTCTTTTAATTGCAAAAAAAAGGATACTCTCATTAAGAGATAGACTGAGAAGGGAGAGCTCTCTAAATTTGTTTCTACTCCAAAAAAAAAAAAATAGACATTCAAGCATTCTATTAAACCTCCTTTGCAAAATTTCTGGCAAAGAACCATAATCTTTCTTACCCCAAGACTTGGAAATACTAGATAACAAGCTGGAAATGAAGTACATAAGTTTTCAAATCCCATGAATTTATGAGTTTTCATTTTAATGTTGGACAAGTTAAATAGCAAAGGATAATAATCAGAGCAAACCCTCGCTAAATTCTTAGAAATAGCAAAGGGGATTAAATAAAGAGCTGAGGAATTTAACAAAATACTTTCAAGCCCCTCCCAAATTCAACTCAATCCATCTTTGTTATTACACCAAGTAAAATTAGGACCTATGAAAGGAATATCATGTAGATCATTATTAAGAAGATGCAAATTGCATCAAAATAAAACAATAACAAACTTTGAGAAGACACATAAAATCCTTCATCTCTAGGGGCACCTAGAGATAAAAAAAACATTTTTCCACCCTTCTTCTAAAGCGTTGAAATAATACAATTAAAATAACCACCAATTATACAAGGTTCCTTAAGAGAAAAAAAATCTTCAATATCCTTCCAGAGAAGCCTCCTATCATAAGCATACTTATTAGCATAGATAATGTCTATCTTATAATAAGAAGAAATAGGCAAGAAATGATTTCACAAAATACATTGAGAAGAAGATAGGGAGATAGAAAAGGTAGGAACCCTCTTATTCCAAAGGACTAAGGTTCCTGCTGATTTTCCATTAGCTAGTTAATGAAAATATTACCAATCATCACCTATAATTTTATTGATACCTCTTCATCAATAGTTTCAATCTTGGTTTCTAACAAACCAATATAAAAGACATCACGTTGATTAATCAAATTCTTCAAATAGAAACCCACCTACTTCTTATGGGCTCCTCTACAATTCCAAAAGAGAATTGAATGCATCATTTAACAATAGGTGATCTTTCCCCAATAGTGGAGCTTTTTCTGGGACCTCTTCAACAGGTCCTAATTTCCTTAACTCTTTACTAAGCTTGCCATTATTACTTAATGATTTCAATTCCAAACAATTGGAATGATGGAAAGAGTTAGAATTGAAAACATGATCAATTTTTTAATCTAGTTTTTGAGAAGGATATGAATCAGACTTTAGTAGGCCCCCATCATATTTGATAATTTGAACACTAAGTACATCAGCTGAAACTACAATATTGGTTGATTCTTCATCTTATAATTTAACACTTTGATCATACTCAATAGTAGAATTGGAATGAAAATCGAGAAAAATAGAAGACTTGAATTTAGAAAAATAACTTTTAGAATCATCTTCAATAATATTAGCATCAACTTCATTATCATTAGAAACAACTATATTGGAAACATCAATAGCATAAGCATTCACAACATTAGCTTCATCATTAATCACTATAGGATTTTATATCTCATGTCTAAAAAGTCTTTCAATATTATGAATTTCAAGTTTTAAAACTAAACCACCTACTTTTGAAGAAATTGCCAAACTGTTTATAGTTTCTGAAGAATTAGCAATTGCAGAATCAATATTAGTACTAGGATATGCTGAATGAAGATTATCTATCACTAAAGTTTGAGTTGTGTTAGGTTTATCCTCATGAAGAGCTAAAAATCTAGAGCCACTAGCATTGCTATTTAAATTATGATCATTCTTTGCAGGGGCATTAGATTTAACTTGCTTCGATCTTCTAAATTTATTCTTCATAATAATTTATCTTCCATAAGAGTCTTCATTAAGTGGAACATCAGAGTTATTATGGTTTGGAAGCTCCACTAAATGATAAGGAGGAATCATAGCTCTCTCTTTAGTAGTATTATCTCCTTTTAATACCATATTAATCACCGAAAGATAAGCTAATATCAGTGGGTGAGGATTCTAGAGAGAGAGACTCCAGGATTTTAGAGAGAGAGTCATTATTTTCAATTTTTTTCCTGGGGTTTTTTTTTGTTCTTCGTGGGATTGGATTCTCAGGGGATTATGGATGGCCGCTGGCCTTCTTCGGCGGTGGGAGGTATTGGAATTGCTAGAAGAAGAGGTTCTGTTTCGTCGATGGCAGTGGATGGTCGCCGGTCTTCTTCGATTTTGACGGATGGTAAGGTTTATAATGAGGTTTCTTGTGACCAAGATTTGGGTGGGGTTGTTCGTAAGAAGTCTGGAGAAGGTGCTTTCTTTCATCCTTTGGGATTGTTGGTGATTAAGGAGAATTGTTTGGATTTGCCCAAGAAAATTTAGTTCATCGTCGGTAAGGGGAAGGCGATCGTTGAAGATGAAGAAGTTGTTTCTCCTGTTGTAGCCAATAAAGTTCCTGATCATAATTCTTTTGATCCAGCATTGATATCTGCAGATATGAACATTTATGTTAATAGGTTTGGCTATTCAAACGCAATCTCTGGTTTAGGCCATGGGATAAATGTGAATGCTTGTAATACTGTTAACAAAGGTGTTTAATTCTTACCAAGTTCTTATTTTGGTGGTACCAAGTTGGTGGATAAGGTTAGTGATGGATTGCCTTTTAAGATATTGGCTGGGGTGGAGGATAATCTGTGGAAGAGGAAGCCCTATATCATGTTGGATTTCAAAGAGGAGGACATGGTCTTCTCAGAAGATGGCAAATTTGTGAAATTGGTAGAAGAAAGAGAGGTTTCTAATTCTCATAAGGTTAGGAACTCTTTGGTGATAAAGGTTTTTGGAAAGGAGGTTCCCCCTCATGTTGTTGCTTGGGAAATAAGGAAGCAGTGGAAGTTGTTTGGGAATTTCCACTTTATAACTTTAGGAAAGGGATGGTTTTTGTGTTCCTTTGAGTCAAATGAGATGATGGAAGGTGTTTTATCGGGAGGGCCTTGGTTTGTCAATGACTTTATTGTGGGGATGGAGAAGTGGTCTTTAGAATTTTTCACTCTTTCTTTGAATGGTTTAACCCCACCAATTTGGATCAGGATGCCTCACTTGCCCTTGCAATGTTGGGATGAAGTGAATGTGGCTCATATTGCTTCGTCCATTGGATAACCTTTGATGATGGATGGTAATATACTTCAGTGGGGGAAAAGAGAATTTGTCAGAGTTTGTGTGAGAGTCAAACTGTATCAGTGTCTTCCTCTTGGTGTATGGGTTGAAAGCATCTCTGGGAAGTTCTTTCAAAGATTTGAGTATGAGAAAGTCTCGACTCTTTGTTATGGATGTGGAATGGTGGGGCTTCTTAAATCTGAATGCAAATTGAAGGCTGTTGGAATATCTAGCAAGGAGATGAATGAAAGTGAGTCTAGGGAAGCCAAGGAGGTGGAAAAGGTTCATGAGGAGGTTACTGATCCCTCTTATGGTCCTTGGATCATGGTGAAGAAGAAAATGAACAAAAGACCTGTTGCTTAGAAGGAGAAACCAAAATATGTTAAAAAATAGTGGGTGGAAGCGGTTGGTATTCAGGATGAAGTGGCTGGAGCAGTAATTCAAGGTGTTGATACTCTTGACAAGGTGGTTGAAGTTGCTGTAGGTAACCACTTAGAAAATGGGGAGATACCCAGTGAAGAGGTAGCGATTGTATCAGGGAGGGATTATGTCTGTTTGGAAAATTCTGCTTTGGAGGTTGTTGATTCTATTAATGCTCCACCAGTGATTGATGGCATATTTTTTAATGTTAATACCCCTTTATTCCATTCATTTTGAATAAATTTGATGTGTTGGATGGGATGGAAGATTAAGGAATAGGAAATGTTTGCCTTAAATCCAGTTCTGGAGGATGTGGGTATGCTAACAATGAAGGGATTCCTCCTATTGCTGGGAGTCCTGATGGTATTGGGAATGTCAAGGGTTGTGAGGGGAGTAAGTGTGCTGTGAGAATTGAGAAGGAGATTGTTTCTAGTGGAGAACTAGTGAAATATAAGCTTGCTAAAGAACTTAGAGCTTTGGACCCTATTAAAAGAAGTTCTAGAGGTAGAAATGTGGATGGAGGTATGAAGAAAAGAGTTGGGAGCTCTTCCCCTAGACTTTTTTAATGGAATCTATTGTTTTTTGGAACTGTAGGGGGGCCAAAAAGAGGGAGGCCTCTTTTATTTAAAGGAATTTATTAAAGACTACAAAGTGTTCTTTGTAGGGTTAATTGAAATTAAAATTTCTTCTATGGTTAAAGATTCGTTTGTAAGGATGATGGGGCTTGGTTGAGATTATTTCCTTCTTCCCTCAGAAGGGCTTTCTGGTGGTATTATGGTTCTATGGAGATCAGATTTGGCATCATTTTCTATTTTAAAAACTTCATATCAATCTGTTATTGGTGATCTCAATGTCTTCAATAGAGGAGTTTGGATGATTTCTACTGTTTATGCTAGTAAAGAGACTCTTAAAAGAAGGTGACTTTGGGAAATTATTCAGGAGGTTTCCCATAGAGATATTCCTTCTATTGTTGGAGGGGATTTTAATTGCATATGGGCTAAAGAAGATAAGAAGGGTGGTAGAAGGTTCAAATTCACTCAAGGGCCCTTGGATATGGTGAAGTTTATGAATGAGAATGATTATCATGAAGATGGGCTTGTTGGACCTAGGTTCACTTGGTGTAACAACAAAAGTGGAGCAGGACAGATTCTGGAAAGACTTGATAGGTGCATTCTTAATACCTTGGCCATCAACAAAATCCAAATTACTTTGGTTAGATACGTTGCCAAAGTTGCTACGGACCATTGTCCGATTGTTCTAAAAATGTTTGAGTTAGCTTGTAAAGGTAGAAGTGGGTTTAAGTTTGAAGACACTTGGCTATCCTTTAAGAATATTGAGCATATTGTTTCTAGTAGGTGGAGAAGACCCTTCTTGGGAGATGACATGGAGATTCTTAACAAAAAAATCAAAAGGGCCTTAAAAAATTTATTTTTTTGGAGCAAGGCTTGACGGAAGGATTTCTCGTTGGAGAATGATAAATTGAAAGCTGAAATTATTAACTTGCAAGAAGAAGAATCAAGGCACAGTTGGTTGATAGAGGAGAAGCTTTGGTTACTTAAAGCTAAAGTTAAAGAACTTAATGTTGTTCTTAATAATCTAAATACTTGGTGGAAGCAAAGGGCAAAAGCTAAGTGGATCAAAGATGGTGATGCTAATACCAAATTCTTCCATTCCTTTGCCAATTCTAGGAGGAATGTCAATTGGATTTCTCAAGTTAAGGATGTTAATGGGGTGCTGACTGATGATTCGAAAGAAATTGAGGAGGTGTTCAAGAGGTTTTTTCAGGTGAAGTGGAAATCCAGAAACTGCAGCTTTGCTGGGTGGCCAAAACCGTGACTTTTTTTTGCAAGACTGTGATATGGAGTTGTTGAATAATGATCTGGTTGAAGCTGAAATAAAAGAAGTTGTACTAAATTTGGGAAGCAACAAATCTTCGAGCATTGATGGAATCACCTATTCCTTCTTCAAAGCTTTTTGGAACATTATCAGAGTTGATGTTGTGAGAGCAGTGTAGCAATTTTTTATCACTGGTTTAATGAATAAGGAATGGAAAGACACCTTAGTTGTGCTTATTCCTAAATCTTCTAATCCCAGCATTCCTTCAGCTTACCTTCCCATTAGTTTATGCAATTCAATTTACAAAATTGTTGCTAAAGTGTTGCTTAACAGAATGTTGGGAGTCATGCCTAGGATTATTTCTGAAGAACAAGCGGCTTTTGTGAGGGGTAGGTCAATCTCTGACAATCTTCTTCTGGCTCAGGAAGTTTTTAATAAACTGAGATTTTCTAAAGCTTGTAATGGGTTCTTGTCCATTAAAGTTGACATGGAGAAAGCATATGATAGTATGTGCTGGTCTACTTTTGAGAAAATGATGATTGAATTGGGGTTCCCTTTCCGGTTAGTTCATTTGGTGATGTAATGTATTATAAATCCAAGGTATTCTATTATGATCAATGGTTGGGATTCTAGTTGGATTGAAGGAAAGAGTGTCTTTCATCAAGGATACCCTCTATCACCGTTTCTTTTATCCTTTGCTCCCAATTGCTTTCTAACTCTTTTCATAGTAGGGATACTGATGTTGGTTTTAGAATCTCTTCTAATGCCAGAAGATTTCTCACATTTTATTTACTTATGACATTTTGTTGTTTTTGGAAGCTAAAGTGAATGTCATGAAGAAGGTTAGAGAGATTATGGAGAATTATTGTAAGTGGACTAGTCAAAACATTAATTACCACAAATCTTCCTAGGTTTGTGGTAGTTTGGTGGATAGGAGGACGAGGGTACAGATTTCTAGATTTATGGGCATTAAATTGGTTGATGAGTTTGAGTACTTGGGCATAAAATTAGCATTGAGACGTTTAAGGAAGGTGGACTTTCAAGTTTTATTGGACAAATCCAGTAAAAAATCTAATGCTTGGGGGAATAGATATGTCTCTTTAGCCGGTAGACTGGTTTTGGTTAAATCAGTTTATCTTTCTCTTCCGATTTTTAGCATGGCTCACTCTCTTAGTCTGATGAAGACGTTGATGGAATTTGAGAAGATTTGTAGAGATTTTATCTGGAATAAATGTGATGGGAAGAGGGGAATTCATCATGTGGCCTGGGAACAAATTTGTAAGCCAAAATAGTTTGGAGGTTGGGATGTTTATTCTGCAGTGGCTAGGAGGAATGCTATGAGAGCCAAATTTGCTTGGAATTTTATTGATAAACTAGATTCTCTTTTGAGCACACAACTTAATGCTAAATATGGAGTTAATTGGTGGAGTTATGGGCTGAATAGGAGTAGTTCCTCTACTTGGAAGATCATGATCTCTAGATGGAGTGCACTAAGGGATCATGTTAGATGGAGAATTGGTGATGGTTCTAAAATTAAAGTGTTGAAGGACATTTGGATTTTGGATAAGTCTATACTCAAATGGCCAACGTTTGTGGGTTATTTTGAGGTTGATGATGTTTCTCTGGAGTACTTCATTAGTGATGCCTACTGGGACTGAGAGAAACTCATTCTCATTTGTAAACTGAAGATTTATCCCGATTTGCATGGGGATTGCATGGAATTGAAATGTAAGTTGTCAGGTAAGTCCATATCTGCTTTAATTATGGAAGATAACTATAAAAACCTTGAGGAAGTTGTTCCATTCAGATGGGCTTATAAACTAGGTTTCAATGCAATATTGGAGGTTTTTATTTGGAGGCTATTCACGGATGCTCTACATTCAGGTGCTTTCATCTTCAGGAGGAAACTTTCTGATGATTCTTTTTGTCCAATGGGATATAAAGTAGTGGAATATATCAAACATATTTCATCCAGCTGCTGTAAACTTAGGAAGGTGCTGGATGTGCTAAGAGGTTGGGGATTTCAGTTACCCGTATTCAGTAGATGGGAGGATTGTTTGGCTAGTCTACAGAGGATCAAAGACGATAATGTGATGATGGTAAAGTTGTATTTTATTGTTATTTGGTTTGTTTGGAATCATAGAAACAAGTTTAAGCGTGGGAATCCTGAAGAAAGCGATGTGTTTATAGATACTTTAATTCTCAGCTTTATGAGCCAAGATAATCTGCTTCTTGTTCAATCAAAAAATTGGGTTGTCAATCAGTCCCCTGGGCTGTCTTTCATTAAATGGCAACCTCCTCCCCCCGATAGGATTAAGATTAATCTTGATGCTTTTCTTAAAAAGAATTATGAAGCTGGTATTGTTGGCATTGTAAGGGATTATCAAGGATGGTTTCTTCTTGCTTTTCGTATGAAGAAAATGCATTGGGACTGTGCCCAGTTGGAGTTGTCCGCTGTTTCAGCCCTCACAGAGATTTTACATGGAAGATTTGATGATGTTGGAGGCATTATAGTAGAAGGTGACAATAAAAATGTTATTGATATTCTTCACAAAGTGCACAGTATACCAAAGAATATGGACAGAAAATTGGCTAATGATGATTCTTATTTTCTTAGCAAGGTAAATAATGTGATTTTTCATTGGGTCAATCGTAATTGTAATAGATTAGCTGATTTTTATGCTAATCATGCTCTTTCTTCTTATTTTCTTTGGGATTTGTTTTGCGAGAGTGAACTACCTTCTTCCTTTTGTGATATGGTAAAAGAAGAGTGTGTTAGTGCTCTTCACTCTTAGTAGTTTGTATCTAGGTTTTGTTTTTTTCTTTCTATGCAATACTAGCATTCTTCAAAAAAAAAAAAAAACATCTTGCAAGATGTCTATTTATGGCCTAACTTGCCATAATTAAAGCAAATGTTTGAAATTCTCTCGTATTAAACAGGCTAAAAAAAATTTCCCATTTAAACCTTCAATCCAAACACCCGTAGGCAGTTTCTTTTCAAGATTGAGTCTAACATAGAGTTTAGCAAACTCTCTCTTCTATTCCAACTAAACGTTTAGGATTCTAGTAGTAAATGATACATAATTCTTGAGGAAATTCTTGCAATGTTGAATCGATCCCAGCAATGCAGTTGTAGATGAAGAAATTTAATCCAAACAGGTGAGAAAATTACTCTTATAAAAAATGGAGAAAAGGAAGATGTTCATTTATCAATTCGAATAATGTGATCACAAATAAACCAACATCCTCCAGTTAACACTCTATCTCTGGACTTTTTAGTTTAAAAGTAAGAAAGGACCCAATCTAGTCCTATACCAGTCATTTAAAATGATCCAAATTTAGCCAAACTCTTTAAAATTCTTTGTTTAGGAATGTATTTTCCTAGATATAATGCCTTTTGATGGGGACTTTGGGATTCCATTAATTACCTTTACTATCTCCTATAATTGTCACATGTATTCTATTAATTTTTTATGTGGGATGAATTATTTTCTTAATATGTTTATTATGGTCTTTGCTATTTTGTTGCTTTTAATTATTTTCATCAGCATCCTTGAAGGTTTTATGCTTAGGAGATGAAGGAATTTCATGGCTTACTAAACTTTTTAATAGTATTTTGAAGACTAAAAAAATTAATTCCTATTTTTAAGAATAAAGGTGATGCACAAGATTGTGCGAATTATAGAGGTATTAAGTTAATGTGTCATACTTTAAAACTATGGGAGCGAGCTATGGAGCATAGGTTGCGACATGATACTAATGTTTCTAAAAATCAATTTGGATTCATGCCGGGTAGGTCGACTATGGAAGCCTTACATTTATTAAGAGGTTTGATGGAGAAATATAGAGAAAATAAGGATGTTCTACATCAGATATTTATTGATTTAGAAAAAGCATATGATAAAGTTCCAAGAGAAGTGCTATGGAGAGTTCTTGAAAAGAAAAGAGTCAATAATGCTTATATTCAAATCATTAAAGATATGTTTGCAGGAGCTATTACTTGTGTTCAAACACAAGGTGGACGGACCAAGTATTTCCCTATTTCGGTTGGGTTACATCAAGGATCAGCCTTAAGCCCATATCTTTTTTTCTTTAGACATGGATGTCCTCACTAGACATTTGCAAGAGGATGTACCTTGGTGTATGCTTTTTTCCGATGATATTGTTCTTGTTGATAAGACTAGAGAGGGAGTTGAAGGTAAACTTGAATTATGGAGGTCAACCTTAGAGTCTAAAGGTTTTCGCTTGAGTAGATCTAAAACGGAATATATGGAGTGTAATTTTAGTAGTAATAGACCTAGTGAGGGGATTGTGACTTTGGGCAATAAAGTCATTTATAAGAGTACACGTTTTAGATATCTTGGATCTATTGTTCAGAGTGATGGTGAAATAGACGGGGATATTATCAGCAGAATTCAAGTTGGATGGATTAAGTGCAGGAATGCATCGGGCTTGTTATGTGATATAAATGTACCCATCAAACTTAAGGGAAAATTCTATAAGATGGTAGTGAGGCCTGCAATGCTTTATGGTGTCGAATGTTGGCCATTAAAAGAGAAGCATAATACTAAGTTAAGTGTGGCAGAGATGAGGATGCTCAGGTGGATGAGTGGCTTTACCCTTAGAGATAAGATACGAAATGAGCATTTACGTGAAAAGGTTGCAGTAGCTCCAGTAGAAAATAAGATTAGAGAGAGTCACCTTAGATGGTTTGGTCACATAAAACGGTGGCCTTCTGATGACCCGGTTAGGAGAGTAGAGGTATTAGATTTGACTTATGTTAGGAAAGGTAGGGGTAGACCTAAAAAGGCTTGGCTAGAAAATATTAGGAATGACCTTTCTTTATTAGATTTAAATGAGAATTTGACTTTTAATAGGACAAAATGGAGAAAAAGGATTCATGTAGCTGACCCCACGTAGTGGGATAAAGGCTTGATGTTGTTGTTGTTGTTGTAGCATCCTTGAAAGTTTTTTGTAGGTTTTGGAGACTTCTTATCTTTTTGTATGGGGAACTTTTTTTGATGGAATGACAGAGCTGGATGGGTCTATTTTTTATTTCCTTTTTGGGACGTCTGGTTAACAACCAACCTAAAATGTTATTAGGTTTTTATATACTTGTGCTTAACAAGAAACTTCGGCTCATAGGTTCTTTTTTTCCTTCTTTTGTAGCTATTTTGAGCAATAGAGACCTAGAGGTCCCCTTATGGATCTTGTACTTATTTTTTGTTATTAATGTGTAAGCCCCTTGATGAATTTTATCTAATTAATAATAATAATAATAATAATAATAATAATAATAAACCTCTATATCATAGTTCAAATGAACTTTGCTTTATAATTTATAGATTAGAAAAACTATTAATTAACTAACTTAAATTATTTAATTTATTGACTTAAATTTATTTTATGTTATTAAAGTATACAATGACCTTGGAATGAAGTTGAATTATTAAGGTTAAGAAGTAGATTTGGGTAGATTAAAACTGAAAATCCTAACAACCTGAATTTTGAATTAGTAATCTTATTAAATCCTTATAATAAACTCATTAAGATTGTAAGAAGAATTTAAGCAAAATTAATATTTAGAATAATTAACTTTTTACTCCATAAAAATAAAAATAAAAAGAAACGTGATAAGAAAAAAAGAAACTGACTACATGAAAAAACTTGTACCACATAAAAACATAGAGACTAACTGCAATCTTATACTTAAATTTACGAAAGATAAGTCTGAAGAACTAGTATAAATAATGGTGCACTAATAAACGTTTAATTTTAGCTACAAACACGTCAAATCTTTAAGCTATATTATTCAATTCAATATTTAAAAGTTAATGATTATATTAATAAAATGTAAATTTACACTAAGCAATAATGAGGGCGATTAGTTAGGATAATTGTTAGTATTTTTCTAAACTAGAATTATAAATTATTCTAGACTATGATATAATATACTATATTTTATTAATTTTAATTTTTTATATTTTACTTTGATTATTTAATAAATCAAAATTATAGATTTCCTTATATGCTTGAGGATAAAACAGAATTATAGATTTTTGTATATGCTTGAGAATAAACAAGAGTCAGGGAGAATTTGATAAGTATAATATGTACTATTTTATTAATTTTTCTTTTAACGAAAATGTGTTGTTTTAGTTATTTTTGTGTTAAAAAAACTTCAAAATGATTGAAATTATAAGGAGATTACAGTGTTGTGGCTTCTAATGAAATAATTTTGCGCCGCCCGCTTTAATACCACTAAGGCACAATTTATAGGAAAATAGACACCAAGTTCTATGTTTGCAAGTGTTACAGCGGCAACAAAACCAACCTTGCAGAGTTAAAAGGTCATCTTGGTAGTATCAGATTCTCTATTTTTAAATGCCATGGCACCATATTTTCTTACAATGTAGGGCCATTTTTTCAACTCAGGTGTCACAACTGTCTAATGTTAATAATTTCACATCATTATAGTTGTGACTATTAAGGGCCATATTCTCACTATGAAGAGACGAGACTATTCACTAAGTAATAGATTCACATCAACAAGTATCACAGTGGTCTAAAACTTTCAACGTAGAGGTTTAGTTCACTTTAATGGAACTGCGACGCGTTTCATTCAAGCAGCATAGTTCCAAATGCCTATTGTTGTTGTCTTATAAATAGTAGTATGTTATATTTGTAAGAGTTTAGTAACTTGTATAAAATTAAGGACTTATTTTAAGAGCACTTCTATAATTCATTCAGAGTAAAATTTAAGGGAGGTAATTAGGGAAGTAGAAGATGTAATCATTTGGAGTGTGGCCAGTATTTCTTAATACAATTGTGTAAGTTAAGGGAGAAGGAATGTAAAGGAGATACTTTGATCCTTTCTAGTGATATCACTCTCTCATATTTTCATTCTTTTATTAGTTTAATGAAAATGAGTTTTCTTGTCATTTATTCTATGTCTAACTAATTTTCTTATTTTGGATTGATGATGTAAAATGCCTGTTAAGTACTAATGAAGATTCTTATTTTATAAATTTTAAATGATATTTTTAATATTATATTATTCTTAATTTAATGCATTTAGTGGTAATATGTGTAATTAAAATATAATGTGATGCATAGCCTCGACGAAGGAATGCAAAAAAAAAACTAGGAATATTGATAAAGATATTTTCATGCCTAGACATAGAATTTAAAACCTTCAAGGTTATGAAGGAGATAATATAATTGTATGAGGCTAGCAAAAATACTTTTAACCCTTATAAGATTAATAGAGATCTAAGTCTGCATATGCTCTGGGTCACATTTATAATTAAGGGTCTTATAGGAAATATATGAAATTTATGCTCATTAATGTAAAATACTTTTATTAAATATTGTATTATAATTTTTTTACTATTTATTCAGTGATAAAATATCAATAAATGTTATTTTTGTTTCAATTGGAGAATTATTACTCTAGAGAAAATGGTAGTAGTTTTTTGCAAGTAAGCATACTTCCTTGTGGGTTTTATGTTCTACTCTATCACATTATTTCTTGATTCGATATGTATAATTGTGTATATTAAGTGGGGTTATGTTACTTTTTTTATCAAATAAAAACCTAAGCATTATTTAGTAGTAACAGACCCCTAAATTTTTATAAAATTCAAAAGTTTACTCTAGAGCTCCCATCATGGAGCCCTTTAAGACAACTTTAGATCAACTTAAAAATATACATTTTCTAATCCCTACATTATCTCTTTAGTCTTTATAATTTATCCTTTGTACCCTTGACCATAGGATCCATTCTAGGCAAGTCTAAGTACCCTTCAACTTAAAAATATACATTTTCTAATCTCTAGATTATCTCCTTAGTACCCTTGACCATAGGATCCATTCTAGGCAAGTCTTAGTAACTTTTAAACCCTACTAATTTGTTAAATAGATTTAATGAAATCCATCTTACTCATAGTTAAAAAATTGAGCTAGTGAATCCATTTTACCATAAATGAATTATTTAAAGTTTAAATCTATATTAAATCCAAATTTATGCCAACCAAACCCTTGCCTTGGGACTAATTCAAGTTGGCTCATATATAAGTAACTAGGATCTACGGTTGAACCCAAATCAACTCATTTATAATTAGCGAACTAAAGATTAACCATTGAATCCACAATTAAAAATCATAATTTTAATTGAACCAATTCAACAAAATTTGGTATATTAGCCTCACTCCTTAGCAATTTAAAAATTTAAATCTTAAGTTAGTTTTCCATGGTTGCCTAAACTAATTGGGTAATCCCAATACTTGTATGTAAGTAATTATGCCAATATAAATTCATCAACATGGTATCCAATTAAGGTACAATTTACCCATTACCTGAGCATCTCCCATAACTTCATTGGACTAATATCAACACTCCTTAGACATCTAAGGAGGCTAACTACCTCGATCACTAGCTTGGCAGTATATTGAAGTCCAGTTAGCAATATAGCATGACTTTAATAACCATATAAACATTAAAAACTTAGCAACCTCTCATCGATACTTCCCTTACTTCCTTGACCCTAATTTATAATGGATGCTTCTAACATTAGGAGACTACTTGGCCTATTAATAACTGACCACCTAATAAGATGTGGTTGGATTAATTAGTTTCCTCATCATGCCCCACTATTCCCAAGCCTAATCAAGCACTTAAATCACGACCTCGAATAAGCTCTAGTAAGCCTAGTGTGTTAAGTTTTATCTTAATCATAAAAACCTTACTTAACTAAAGAAAATTCAAAAATTACCTTTATCACATCTTGAAAAAGATTTTAAAGCCAAAACATTAATTGTAAGAATTTAGATCCACTTAAGTCATCTATAACTCTAAAATTTTATAATGTTTAAGGTTCTTTAATGATTTCTCACACCAAATTGAGTTTGACCATAAAGATGGAAACCTTTGCTCACCTAAAGGGCTTGGACCAACCACATTCTCTAGTCACTAGATGTTAATGGATATAAGCCAGCAAAACATGATGGACTACTTTTCATCAAATAAAGGAAAAAAGTTTTATGATTCAACTAAGTAGGTTGTTAGGGAACAACACATTCTAGATCTTTTAATGTTACAAAATATATCCTCTATTTAAAATACTAGAGCTAGTAGGGTAGCATTGCATGTAAAGTGCATGACTAGTGATACATGTTGTATATTAAAAGTAAATAATAGATTTGAATGACTTAATAAACCCTAAACATCAAAATATAATAAATCATTTTAATATAAATATAAACTGAACATCTATGTCTTTATGGAATTAGAAATATATAAAAGTTTATTAAAAATAAAAATTAAAATCTATTTCTTTAATTATAAAGACATTAATTATAGAATTAAACTAACATAATGTTTAATTAATCATTTTAATTGACTTTCAAATGTCTTAGAATTTTGAAAGTGCATTGTTAAGGCCAATAAGGATTTATAAAAAAATTCTTATAAGGGTTTGAAGGGGGATTCAAGGTAAATGAGTTCTCTTGAGCTAATAATGCCCATTAATGACTAAATTCCAAGCACTCCTAATGTCACATAAGATATTTAGAAACAATGCGAAGAAGCTTTGAAAATAGTATAACCCTTTGGATCATATATATATATATATATATATATATATATCAAATTGCTTCCATATAACTACTAAATTTTATGGGTAATCCTTAGTCTAACCCTAGCCTGCAAATTTAATTACATAAAGTTTAGAGAACATTTGGATAGCAAATTAAAAATCAAACTCATAAGGTAAATTTACTTAAAACATGAAAAAAATTTAAAATATTCATCTAAAATCATTAGAAATGTGAAATAAATTTTTATAAGTTCTAATAATTATCCGAAGGTAAAAAAGTATTTGACATAAAATTCAAATCATTAAGAAATATATAAATATTCATGATTAGTTCTATTCCTTCAAATAAATCTCAAAAAATTTTAAATACCTCCAAGTGGTTCCAAATTTTTATGATATGATCCTTAGGTTTTCCCTAGCCTTTGTCATTAATTTCATTATTTGTTATGTTTGGAGCTTATTTTGTTAAAACATAAAAAATTATGTCATTAGAAACTCAATCCTTTTGAAATATTCAAATTAACCGTAATGTCTTTTGGAATTAATTTCTTAATTTTATATTGATAGATAATAAATTTTCAAAAACAAAATTACATTTATTTATTTTTTGGAAATTATTTGGAAAGAATATAAAACATACAAACTTTAAGGGTTATTATACTTTGAAGAAAAATCATAAGAAATAAATTAAAATCTTAAGAACTCTTATATTTATTGGATGCTATGGCGAGCTTTTGCATGAGGTTTCATTCTTTTTTAAAGTTTAAAGTAACTTTCTAATTAAAAAAATATCATAAAATTAAATAATTTAAAGGTATTTCAAAATTTTAAATGAAGAGTTTTGCAGGTCAATCTTTTATGGATTTATTTTTTTTTTTATTTTTAGGAATTTATCAATACTTTATAAATCTTCAAATTTAAATATTCTTTAAATATACCTTTGCATAAACTCCAAAATTCTTAAAAAATAATAGCTCATAACATGCACCTTCTATCCTTCCTATGACATAATAAATTGTTGCCTAATTCTTAAGGGAAGTATGAACTTTGTCATGTCTTGTGACACCTTGAATTGTATAGTTCTCCTCATGCTAAATTATTTTCATTCGAAATGTTTTCTTCAAAAAATAATAATAATCAAACCCTTCATCTTAAAATCCAACTAATAACTATACAACATTTTTTAATTTAACTCAAATTGCATATGGAAAGAGAATAAAATCTTCTTTAAAATAAAAAATAAAATAAAAATACAAATAAGTAATTAGGTAACAATCTCATGTCCTTTTCAATTAGGGGAAACCCTCAAAGGGGCCTACGTGTTAATAGAAACGTAGATTACAAGGTCTTTAAGGGGAATCATCAGCTCACTAGTGCTCAAAAGAGCTACAAAACAAATCAAAAGAAAACCTAAGAGCTGATGGTTCCCTGTTCTATAATATACAAAATATCTTATAATATTCTAGGTCTACCAGATGACAAAGCCAAAAAAAGGAATAAAAAAGGTAACACTTTCAACACCATCTTCTTACCAAAAAATTCCAGCTTATCCCCAAAAATCGCAATCCCTTCAATCTGCAAAAAAAAATCAGACAGAAAAAATAGCACTTATACAATAGAAAATATGCAAGATTGTAACAAATCAACATTAAGCAACCAATGGATACCAAATTTGTACTAGCCAAGAAGAACACATTCATCTACACAATAAAGGGACAAATGATAATCAACATGACATACAAAATTCCAATGTAAGGAGCAGCATAAGGCCCATATCGCATGCCAACCCTCAATTTAAACACATAGTAACAATCCGCTTTTAAATCCAATAGCCAATTAAAATAAAAAGAGCACACAATGCAAAATAAAAAAAGATTGCCATTCCAGCTCTAATGAGATGTATCTATGGTGTTATCAACCACCCAGGACCCCAAGGATCAATCATAGGAAGGAGAAAACACACTGATATAATCATTCCTCTGAATCCCCCAACACAACAGTATACTGTCCTAGCATATAAAAGATTTCTATAGCTAGGGTTTTCTTTCTTTGTGTATGATTATGTTATGCTTGGTGCAAAAAAAGTTGCGTACAGTTACAATTAAGTGTTAGAATAGGCTATTGAATAATAAATACTTTTAGGCACTTACCTTTATTTTCTACGGGTAATAATAATTTTTTTATTATAAATATTTAAGTTTTTGAACAAGAAAGCTATGTTAGGCCCGTGGGATTACAAACTGCGAAGAAAATTAAGGTTTTGCCCTATGGTGATGCCTTGGATCCTTGAAGAACATTAAAAGTAGCTTGAAGACTCATAAACTTAAAGTTATTTTTGTTTCGAAATAGCTTGGGTTGTATTATTGTAGAACCCAATTACATTTTGCATTTTTTTTATGGGTGTATTATAGAATTCATTTCCAATCAACCTTTATTCCCATGTTTCTTATTTAATAAGCACATGCATTTTCTTAAGTTTCCTCATATTTCTATGAACAAAGTGGCTCATAATAGTTGTAATAGCATACCTCTAAAAAATAAATATTTTAACATAAAATAAGAACAATTAAAATAATTATGTGGTAAATAAAAAAAAAATGATATAGGATCCTCTATTTAGAACATTTTTTGGGAATAGGATATGAGTTATTTTATTTGTCGTTAAAGATATAGCTAATAGGAATATCAGCACCTAATCACACTCTAACCATTAAATAAGCATACATGGCCTAGTGAATCATAATTTAAAATAATTATATCACACTTAAGGATGAGGTTATAAATAACTACATTATCTAGAAGCATTTAATTCCCTCATGGTCAAGTTTCTTTATTTAAAAAGCTATATGCTATGTCTTAGTTTCTAAATGAAAAATGCACTATCATATCCTACATTGCACAAAGATTTGTTTAACATGATTTAAGTAGAATTTAGGTGGGTTTAATTGGTAGTAATCTCTATAAATGATTATCTATCCACATGTGTTTGACATACTTAAGTCCTTGTTGAGGTTTCAAGATGTAAGTCCCTTACATTCATTAAAGTTAGATTTGAGCCACTAACCTAGTGTTATTTCTCATATTAGTTTCAAGACCTAAGATTGATAATTTCTTATATGCTTTGCATAAGTTCTCATTTCCTAGGCACTATCTCAATCTTGAATTAATGAAATATAAGCCATAAATTACTAATATTTTTTTTAAATTCAAATTCTAAATACAAACCTAAAATATGTAGCCTAATATAAAATAGTTTGAAGCTTTTTTTTCTTCTAATAATCAAAAGCTTCTCACTTTTCTTCCTTTAGCTTTCTATGAATTATTTTTAAGTTTAATCAATCTAATTTGAAATCTTAAGAGCACATTATTCTCCAAACAATAAAATCATATTTATATTTACCCCAAATTTTTTGAGTTTATTCTTAGGAGAAGAAAAAAGGCTTACCATTGTCCAAAACCTATAAATTGCAATAAAATAAATTAGATCTTCATTACAATTGGTAGGGAAAATTCATTGGAAATGTTGATACTTTTTATAAAATCATACAATTTTCTTTGAATTTATAATAGAAATGTATTTATATCATTTGAGATGATTTATTATTCCTTATATTTCATTTGATCACAAAATCACAATTTTAAATTTGTTATCAAAATTTCCATGTCTTCTTTTGTGACTCTACTAGAGAAAATTTCTATCTTCATCTTATGTATTAACGTATATTTTATACATTGAAAAATTCCTATACCCCTTAATGTGATAAACAACTCATTTTTTTTACCAAGTATTAGGTTTTATTATATAGGTCAATATGAGTGCCAATCCCACGAAGAGGTGTTCTGCTAAATTATAATCAAACTAGTACTATTTATTATAGATGCACAGTTTATCCCATCAAATGATAATAAAGGGTTTTACGCTTCTGCCACTTACAGAGAATACTAAAGATGATTAGATGCAAAAATATAAAATATGCTTTAGACTAATTCTTGTAAAATAATAATGTTTTCATAAAGAAACTTATTTATATTGATGTGGATCAGACCATACACATCATTTGATATCAATCAAGCTTGTAGGGATGAAATGGGAGGTCATTTACCTTCCTGTAATTATAGTATCTCTATAAAACATAGAAGGTTTAGCATTTCATATTTAGGAATGCTGACATTCCATTTCAAAACCCCTATTTATTTGAATAATCCTTCATCGAAGCAATATATTACATTAGATTTTAAAAACATACATGGCCATTGCCAACATTATATTCTGAATGGGAGTTATTTAAAACATTCATAATTTTATTTAGGCATGAGACATTACATTAGTACTTGCATTATGTTCACATCATTAGCCCAAAACTAAAAAAAAATAACTAGACATAGATAAAATAGAAAGAAAACATGTTTTTATTTCAGTCATTAAAGAAATGATATGGGAGAAATAATAAGGAAAAACTTCACAAGGATTGTACAACAAACTTCTCAACACTCTTTTCTCCTTTTATGTTAGGATTGCTTAAACAAGATATACTAAGATCTCCAAAGAAAGTATTTTTCTCTTTCTTTGTATTCCTTAGATTTGCATTAAAGTTACACTAAAGAACTACACTGAAAAATTACAAAGCTCTATTGAAAGTGACAAAACACTTAAATAAAAGAATTGAAAAATTATTTATAGTAAGTGTAGAAATGGCCTCAGGCACCACAACTCCTAAAGTGGTAGTACTGTGGAATTATCACATGAACTAGTACCACAGTACCGTTAGTTTTGCTTCGCTGTAGTGCTACACAGGCTTAGTGCGTTTGTTAGATAAATTGGTGTGCTGCTTTACTTAATCAGCACTACATCTTTTGTTAATTTCTCTTCCATGACACTACCAGAGTTGAGTGTTGTGACACTTGAATATATAATCTAATTATGTAGTATTGTATGATCGGTGCTACAACACTTATATTACCATGACTTTGGTTAAGTGGTGAGAATTTTTGATGTTGTGGCACTATGAAGCACTATGATGCTAAACATGGCTCCACGGGATGGTAAATTATTTACCATTTTTTGTGAGTCACAGATGTTGTAATTCATTGGTTTGGCACTGAGGCATTGTAGATGCTGTGACATTATTAATTGAAACACTATGGTGTCGGTTAAACACTTGTGAATTTTTGTCTTTTATGAGCATTTCTTGTACAAACACATCTAAAATAACATATTTCTTATTGAATTTAAATATAATAAATAGTACATCATTTATACTTAATAAATTCCCCCTTGCATAAACTTTTGTTTATCCTCAAGCACTGGTGTAATATCCTATTAATTAGCTTAATGTCCCAAATAAAAATTTTAATTTAAAATTACTAAACATTAGATAAAACATCATTATTTTGAAGTGATTTGCAATGATCAAAGTTATAATGCATATTTAAAAATCATATATAATTAGCCAAAGTAATCAACAATATTATTTATTGAATTAAACTTATCCCTAATCAGAGTATGTGCAAGATTGAATTCTAATTTTATAAATGAATAATATATTATTTAGAGATTAGCTGTGCTTGTAGTTAAATTATAATTTCATTAGTTCACTATCATATGTTTTAGTTTACATACCTTGTCCGATTTGGTTTAAGTATTTGGATAATTCTTACACTTGGGCTTCAACAGATGCAAACTTTTGAATGTACTCATTTTTTATCCTTTTCTCAATTTTCTATTTTTATTTTGAGTGTTTACGCTTTTTTATACTTAGAGTTCATATTAATGATTTTTAATATCAATTTATCCATGATCCCTCTAGCAACCCCAAATAACTTTATGTAAAGACTTGTAAGATCATTAATTCCATATTTATGTTTATTATGATCTTAATAATTCAATGTACACACTTTTTTCCTAAACTCAACTATTCATTCTCAAATTCCATAGTCAGTGCAAGAGATTATAGCTTCTAAGTCCAAGACAAGTCAATGACTTAAATGATCTTACCTTGTTAATTTTTAAAATTTTCAAATTTTGAATTACTATGCTTTGCTAATTCAAATTTTTATCTAAGGTTTAATTATTATCTTAAATTTATATAATTTTTAATTTTTTTTATTTTTTAGCTAAATAAATAATCAACATGTAAGTGATATATTGAGGAAAATTTTAAACAGTTAAGCATAAACATGAATTTAAATTAAATATAAATGATAGAATAAAATAATATAAACTAAAATAATTAAACATAACTAAGCATAAATAATAACTTAATTTTGTATAAAAATGGTGTAAAGCATATAAACAATTTTATACAAATTACAAAAAAGTAAATATAATAAGTTAACTAGTGCATGAAGCACTATCTTTCCAATCTATCTCCTCACAAGACTTGTAATCTCTACTGTCATCAATACAACAAATGGCTCTCAAAGCAATATCACAACATCTCAATCATTCCCCCAAGCAAAATAACTAGAAAATAAGCAAAAAATAAAAGAATAAGGCTAAAACTAATAATAGCTACAATCTAAAATGTCTACTCTCTCTCACAAGCCTACTGGTGAATATAAAAAAAAAAAACAAAACAAAAATAACAAAACAAAACAAAGTAATGACCTCCAATCACTATGAATCACTATCCTCCTCCTCAACATCACCATCAAGCTGTATCAGAACCAAAGATTGGTATTCTGGAGTAGTATGAAAATGCATCCGGTCTCAATTCTCCACAAAGGGATTCATTCTAAACATCCCAACTAAAGCATCATTAAATTTGTTTGTATTGTGGTAATGCTTTTCCTACATACCTGAGTAATGAGCCTATCATTCCCTACTCTTCTCACAAAAATAAGTCAATCCCTCTATCTAGTCTTTTAACTTGGCCACCTGCTAAAGTAAAGATTCATGAATCCTAGAACTCCTGCCATTATTAGGCATGTGGTCAACATAAGGTAATTGGGTCCACCCTCCTATATACCTAATATTTTAAAGCACTCAATTTTTCTTTTGGTGAGAGCTGAAATGGGAAAAGCTATTCTTCATTAGGATCACTCCTCACACCGACATTAATACATAAAGCATAAATTAAAGTTGCATTCATTAAACCTATAGAAGTAATGACTTTGATAATATAATTCAAAGAAGAGTACATAGGTTCTCCCATATTTATAATTTAACCAACATAATTAGCATAAATAAGAAAAGCCAGATCATTTGTTACCTCACTAATATTTTTTGCTTAATAATAAACTTATTGAAATGAAATAGTGCCAAACTTTTAAAAGTTGAGTTAAAGAAGATACAAGAAAGCTAATAATTTTGGCATCCCTCTTCTTCCACACTTCCCCACTATGAGACTTAGGTAAAACTCTTAACAATCTATCAAGAATAATAGGGACTAGACTAAATGGTGGCATTCTCATAAAATTCAAAATCCTTATGTTTATAGGGATGATTATTATATATAGAATTAAATGGTACTCTCCTACCTCTTATATAACACCTATTATTCATAGCCTCCTTCCTAATGGAAAATATATCTCTCACCATGTTAACCACAGTAGCATGGAGTTCCTTATATGAACACCATTAACCCAAGTTTATTATCATCCACATTACCAGCCCACCTAAGTCTTGAAAGCCTCTATAAGAAATTAAATGCTTATTCACCACTATCACACCATACCAATTCTTTGCTTCAGCATATATGATTATGATCTTACCGAAAGATGAAGAAGCATGCTTCTTTGTATAAAAATTTTTTGGGGCCATAGCTCATAAAACACAAGAAAATAAGGAATATTTAGAGCTTGGAGATAAATGAGAGTGCAATAAAAAAATATTATAACATACATCCTATTCATAAATAACATGACTTCTACAATGCTTAAGAGATCAATGCTATGATGTTAAGGTACATAAAATGACATATTGTCAAATTGAAAGATGTTGCAGTGATATAGGATATATGGCACTACAGTGCAAGCATTAGAAAATGAAATGCCTAGTTTTTTACTTGAGAAATGCTATGGTGCTTGACACTTATGTACTAGCACTAAATAAAGGCCATCACCATGGTTCTTTAACAAACATAATAGTCATTTTAACTAAGCACTATAGTGTTGGAGACAGTGCTGCAAAGCTATGGCACCTAAAAGTATAATACCAAGGTGCTTTTTATGGCTTTATAACATTATGGTGTTCAAAGATACAACACTATGATGGTGTAATCTAGAAAATTTTCCTAAGAGTTCAAAATTATAATGTTAATTTTGAATGTTGTGGTGCTTGATATGCAAGTATTATGGTGCTTAAGACATGAACACTATGGCACTAGTTTAATTTTAGGAACAACAAATTTTTTGATAAACATTTTATAACTTGGTCAAAATAAAAATTAATGATTGTTATGAATCAGATTTCAAGAAATAGAACTTTGATGATAGAAAATATTTCTATTTTTTCTACCACTGCTTGCCTACTAACGTTTTAGGTCCACAAGATTGAATTGCAAATCAAACCAACTCAAGTTTGGGTAGATTAGGATTGAGTCAGTTTGTAATGTATGTCAATTATCTTTTACCCTTTCTTGAGTCAATTATAAAAGTTGTGGGTCTTAATACTAAGTAACCTAGCACACACACACTTGGGAGAAAAATTTTATCTGTTAGTTAGTATTTTCTATTATGATCACATCATCCAGGATGATCTAAAAATTGTCCTAGACGATCGGTTAAAAATAGAAACCCTTATTAGGGCATCCTGGTTAAGGCAACCAAAATTAAGCGAATCGTTCTGGATGATATTAGCATCATCCGGGATGATAGGCTCAAATCCAAAAGAATTAGTCACCATATTTATTTAGGAATCTTTTATTTTTGGATATCATCGAGGACATCATCCTAGATGATGCAGCATAATTATGTCTAAATTAATCTAGTAATAACAAAAAATAATTAAGGTTTGATTACTCGATCATATCATCCTGAACGATCGTAGGTTCGTCTAGGACAATTAGTTAACTAACCTTAGTTCTTCCTAGAAGATCAAAAATCTACCTGGTTCGTTTCAGGGCATGGTTCTGGATGATATATACTAAATTGAACTAATCATTCAGGATGATCATGAGATTGACCTGGACAATCAAGTTATATTTTAATTATCTAGACATCCATTCAGGACGATGTTTTGGATGATATTTTTCATTTTGTACTAATCAGCCCGGAAGATCTTTAGATCATCCTGGATGATTTAGTTATTTTTTCATAGTCCAGACATCTATCTAGGGAAATGGTCTGGATGATATTTGATAACTTGAACTAATCATACAGGACTTTATACTATCATCCTGGAAGATCTAAACAAAATAACCTTCTAATCTTATAGACTTTGAAATTGTCATAGCTGATTGAGCTAAATTTAAACTGATCGTACATGATGATATTTGATGATTATTTTCTAATTAGGGCTAATTTGGAGCCCCTGTTTAAAAGCTCTTTTTTTTTCTCAAGAGAAAATCTTTAGTTGTTGTCTTGACCTGAGACATAACAGGGTGACCACAAAAGAAGCAGGCAAATCGAGAGAGCCAAGAGGAGGGGGAGAGCTAGGGAGAGAGAGAGAGAGAGGATTATATGAGGGGGAGTTTATGAGGGATTTCACAAAGGTTTCTCCAATCATGGATCCGAGTCATCTTCTTTGATTGTCGTCCATGGTTCCTTGGAGGTTCAAGAGAGGTCTACTTCAATAACTAATCAAGATTCTCTGTCTGCTTCTAGAGGAAGCAAAAGGAGTTGGGTTCTCTGTCTGCTTCTGGAGGAAACAAAATGAGTTGGGTTCTCTGCCTCTCTGGGGTCGGTGGAATTGTGTTTTTGTATGGGCTTCTTTACCTTGTTGTAGGGATAAAAGGAGAGATGCTGAGTTTAGTGAAATACCCAAAGGAGAGGCTCTGAGGAGTTGACGTAGGTCAAGTTGACCGAACCACTATAAAATCTGGTGTGTGCTTTCTTATTATTCTTCCACATTTAATTTTCACACTTCATTTCTCTTATGGTGAATCTTGGTTTGATTTAAGATTATGTTTTTCTTTGAAGAAAATTTTAAATAACACTTTATCCCCCCTCTTGGTTAGCCTTAGGACTAGTTAATAAGGGCTTAACATCCCTGACAAACTTTCAAATGGTATCAGATCGTAATTCATAAAAACAAAATTTTGTAAACTTTTAAATTTTGATCAATGGCTAACTTTGGTAATCTTATTTTGGCAGAAGGGTATTCTATTACCCAACCACCTTTGTTTGACAATATTCATTTTAATATTTGAAAAACTCTCATGTCTACGCTTTTATAATCTATTGATTATCACATGTGAATGATTGTTAAAGATGGTTATTCACCTCCATCTCGTGAAATTAATGGTATTAAAACTAAACTTCCTTTTTACTAAATGGACTTTTGATGATAGGGATTTATCTTAACTAAATGAAAAATGTTTAAACTATTTTTTCTGTGCTTTGAAATCTTAAGTTTATATACGTGTTTCAACTTGTGCTACTGGTAAAGAAATTTGGGATAGATTGTGTATTACTTATGAAGGAACAAATGAAGTTAAGCAATTTAGGTTGAATATTTTATTGCATGACTACAACCGTTTTTATATGAAACCTACTGAATCAATTTCTTATATGTATACTAGGTTTACTCAAATTATTACCTCATTGCATGCCTTTGGAAGAGAGCTAACTAACTATGAAAGAGTAAATAAGATTTTAAGATGCTTGCCTTCTTTCTTTGATGCTAAGATTACTGCAATTACTGAATTTAAGGATTTGAATACTTATTCTACTGACAACTTACTTGGGTCACTCATTGCCTACGAGTAAGGGGTAAACCAAAGACAACTTGATGCAGGTGAGAAGAAGAAGGAGAAAATTATGGCGCTAAAAGCTAATGATATGGATACAAAGTTTTCCAAGTTTGAAAGCGATGATGTTGCCTTCATCATAAGGCAATTCAAAAGCTTTCTAAGGAAAAATCACAAGCATAATCAGAAGTGGAAAAAAGGTAAGGATATCAAAAAATTTAAAAGTTTGTCTGATATGGTTTGTTTTGAAAGCAAGTAGCCTGGATATGTCAAAGCTGATTGTCCTACACTTAAGTATCACTTATGTAAGGGGAAGGGTGAGGAGAAATCCAAGTTCATGAAGGATAATAAGCGATTCCAAAGGGTTTTCTGGGTGGATTCTTCAGAGGAGATAATAAATTTGGGCTGCAGGTGATCACCTTGGTTAGTCTGACCAAGAAAAGGTATGTGAACCAACTTATAATCAATTACTTGAAGATATTGAACAAATTCATGCATCATATAGGAAACTTTTGAAATCGCAAGCTAGTTTATAAAAAGAGCATGAAATTTTATTGAAAGATCAATCCCAAATTTATAGTAATCACATATCATTACTTAAGGAGTTTGATGAATTGAATAAAAAGCATCCTGAGTTGGTCATTGAGCATGATTCATTGAAAGCATCCTACACCTCACTTGAAATTGGTTTTAAAATATATATTAATGAAGCTAAGCATAGGGAGCACTATTTGTAAGTTGATAATTATATTTTAGAAAGTTCTAACTTGAGGTTTAAAGTTGAATGGAATACACTTAAGGAAAATAGGACTACACCCACACTTGATCTAAAGCTAAAACCTAAGAAGAGGCATTATAATCGGAATAAATTAGTAAATCCTTTTCCCGGTGTTATATATTTTTCATGTGGCATGCTAGGGAACATTTCAAACACTTGTATTATTCACTATTATACACATTAGGTGTGAAGATCCAAATTGCATGATTTATAGCATAACACATGTGTATTGCATTCTTCTTTCTATAAGAAGGGACCCAAACCTATTTGGGTTCCTAAAGCTGACGTTTGATAATTTTGTAGGCTTGTTCTCATAAAAAGCCTTATGAGAGCATGGGGTACCTATATAGTAGATGCTCATGACACAGGACTAATGATGCCAATAAATTCAATTTGCTGGAGACCAGAGCTAGAGGCAAGGTCACTCTTAGAGACAACACGACCAGGAAAGTGGTGGGCGCATGTATAATTAAAAACTCAAAGAAACTTTTGATTGAAAATGATTTTCTTGTAGATAGATTGAAACACAACTTGCTAAGCATTAGTCATCTATGTGACAAGGGCTTCATCATAAATTTTTTAGCAAATACATGCATTATTAGCTTAAATAATAATACTATTTTACAGGAAAAGTGTATCAACGTTGTTTACATGCTTGATTTAAATAATATTGAATGTGTTGCTTCATTTTTTTTTAAACTATTTCAAATGATTTTTAGTTGTGGCATAAGAGGTTATGTCATGCCAATATGAAAATCCTTAGAAGACTGACCCAAAAGGATCTAGTTAGAGGTGTCCTCAAGCTTAAGTTCACCAAAGACCACCTATGTGATGCCTGCCAACTACGAAAGGAAGTTCTATCCTCTTTCCATTACATTAAGGACATTAGCACCTCTAGACCTTTAGAAGTCCTTAACATAGATTTGTTTGGACCCATTAGCACTGCCAGCTTAGGGGGGAAAGTCTATCATTTTATGATTATCGATGACTATTCAAGATTCACCTTGATTAAATTTTTGTCTCACAAGAGTGAGTCTTTTGATGAGTTTAGATCCTTCTCCACTTGGGTTCAGAAAAAGTTAGGTTGTAAGATCTTGACCATCCATAGTGACCATTGGGGAGAGTTTGAAAATGAAAGATTTAGAGAGTTTTATGAGGATAAGGTAATTAGCCACAAATTCTCAGCTCCTAGGACAGAACGGGGTAGCTGAAAGAAAGAACTGGACCTTAATAGAAGCCGCTAGAGCCATGCTTGCTGAATAATTACTTCTAAATACTTTTGGATTGAAGTAGTAAACATAACGTGTTATATGTTTAATAGGGTAAATCTTAGAGCCAAACTTGATAAGACACCCTACGAGATCCTTAAGGGTAGGACACCCAATCTTTCCCACCTCCATATCTTTGGTTGTAAGGTTTTCATTCATAACAATGGGAAGTTACACTTAGGGAATTCTGACCAAAATCTAATGGAGTGTTCTTGCGATATTCAAGTGTTAGGAAATCCTTTATGGTGTTTTATAAGAGGACATTGGTGGTGGAGGAGACTACTCATGTAGTGTTTGATGAATCTGATCCTAAGGTGCCTAGAGTTGAGGATGAAGATGGTGTTAGAGAGATTTCCAAAGGCGTTAAAAATTTTGAGAAGAGGGTAGAGTCCCAAAACACTGAAGGAGTTGGTGAAATTACCCAAGGAGTAGAGAATGCAAATTTAGAGGAAAGGGTTGATCCAACACACACTTTGCCTAGAGATTGGAGATAATCTTTGAGTCATCCTAAAGAACTGATCTTAGGAGAGCCATCTAAAGGTGTTAAAACTATGCATGGACTTAGGAATGAAGTAAACCACTCTTAATTTATCTCAATGTCTAAACCCACCAATATTAATTAAGCCTTGTCTAATGAGTTTTGGGTTTTAGTCATGTAAGAGGAAATAAACTAATTTGTTAGGAATGATGCTTGGGAGTTTGTTAAAAGACTAAAGGGACAAAATGTAGTTAGAACTAAAAGGGTCTTTAAGAATAAGATGAATGATTCTGGTGTGCTGATTATAAATAAAATGAGATACGTTGCTAAGGAGTACAATCAAATAGAAGGGATTGATCTTGAGGATACTTTTTCCCTTGTAGCTAGATTTGAAGCCATTAATGTGCTACTAGCCTTTGCTTATTATAAGGGATTTAAGATTTACAAAATGGATATTAAGAGTACCTTTTTAAATGAGGTAATAAAAGAGGATGTGTTTATAGAGCAACCCCTAAGTTTTAAGAGTTCCCAATTTCTAAATTTAATTTTCAAATTAAAAATGGCCTTATATGGATTAAAATAGGCACTAAGAGCTTGGTTTGAGAGGCTTATCACATTTTTACTAAAGAGCGAGTTTATTAAGGAGAGCATAGACACCACCCTTTTTTGATGAAAGTAGGAGATGAGTTACTCATTGTTCAGATCTATATTGATAATATACTTTTTTGGATCTTCTGATAAAAAGTTATGTGATATTTTTTCGAAAACAATGAGTTAAGAGTTTGAGATGAGTATGATGGGAGAGTTTTCCTAATTTTTAGGGTTTAGCATAAGATAATTGGAAGATGGAAATTTTTTAAATTAATCAAAGTACATAATGTACATCTTGAATAAATATGAAATGGATAAAGCCACGCCAATAAATACTACCATGATCTTTAGTGTTTAGTTGGATAAGGACTCAAATAGAAAATCTGTTGATTAAAAGAAGTATAGAGGGATGATTGGATCTTTACTATACTTCACTGCTAGCTGACCTGGTATAATATTTAGTATTTTTCTCTAAGCTAGATTTTAAGCTAATCCTAAAGAATCCAATTTAACTGTAGTTAAGAGAATTTTTAGATATCTTTTGGGGATCCAAAATATTGGAATCTCGTATCCTAGGCATAACACTTCTTTTGATATTATTGGATATTCTAATTCTGATTTTGTATGATATAGGATGGATATAAAGATCAATTATGGGACTTGCCAATTCATAGGATAGTCATTAGCCTCCTGGTCTAGTAGAAAATAAAACTCTTTTGCACTTTCCATTGCTCAAGCTAAGTATACTGCCTTAGGTAGTTGTGAGGCCCAAGTCATTTGGTTGAAGCAACAAATTTTTAATTTAGGATTACCTATAGGCACAATTTTAATCCTTTATGACAACACTAGTGTCATCTGCATCTCTTAGAATCATATTCAACATTCAAGGACCAAACACATTGACATAAGGCATCACTTTATTAGAGACCATGTTACATAAGATGATATTGAGTTACACCATGTGAGAACTAAGAATCAATTGGCTGACATCTTTACTAAACCACTAGCTTTTGACACTTTCAGCATCTTAAGGATCAGATTTGGTGTGATTGAAATAAATACATGAACTTGATGTTTACTGAATTCTGAATTTTATGTTTTGTTGCTTGTTGTTAATTTTTGTACTCTTTAGTTTCTTTCAGATTTGTTTGTTTAATTTTCTACTTAAATTATTTTTTCATTTTTATTATTTTAGTCTTTCTTCTTTCTCTTTATGATCACTTTTGAAGTGATATTTCTTGCCTTGTTTTTTGTTTTTTAAAGCTTTGCAGCCAATGTTTGACATCTTTGAATAAGTTAAAGGGAGAAACACCATTGTTTGTTTCTCTCCCCCTATCCTCTTTTATCGGTGTAATTTTTCTTTTTAAACAAAATTCTATCTCAAATTAACTACTGGACTTTGCGATTGAGATCTATTCTATCTTACTATAGTATCTATCTTATATATATAATGTTTAAAGTCTTTATTTTACTCTCAAATTCTTTAAAATCTTATCATTTCAATTAATATATCAATATTGATTTTGTTTTATAGTTTATTCTTCCTTATATTAGAGAGTGAGTTTTTCTTCTGTAATAACTGGAAGATATACTCACAACTAAGAGTATTTACGAGTTTCGAAAGGGATCTAGCTTGCGAAAAATTACAAGGGCTTAAAATGCGCCCCAAAAAGAAAAGAAAAATAAAAAAGATGTGCAATGACCGCAAAAAAAAAAATTGAAAGATACATAAAGTGTCTCAAAAATCAAAATATACATAAAGTTTGACAATCAATTGATAAGAGGCATAAAATTAGCCCACAAATTGTAACCTTCCCTTTCTTTCAAACCTTTAAATCTTAGAAGAATTCATGTGTCACTTGATATTTTCAAAGGCTAGATTTTGAGTTTTGTAATTGTGATAAATTACTTTAATATATTATTCTATAAGATATTTTTCTAGAACCATATTTTGAATGGATCTCTTTTTCGTAGCAAATTAGTTTTTCTGAGTTAGGTCTTTTATTTTGAAAAGATAATTTGTCGTGAGAGAAGTTCGAGCTAGGGCTAACACGATCGGTTATTCTATCATTTTTCAGATTTTGATGATGTTAACTCATTATTCCTATGAATTTTTTAAATTAAATCACTTGGAGAATTTATCATATTCGTTCGTCTATTAAAAAAAATAAAAAATTAAAAACCTTGCTTTTCTTTTTCTTTTTCGTCCTATATTCTACTATTCTTTTCTAGTTTTTCCTTCTCCTTTTTGTGATATCAAAAGGGGGACTAATGTTTGTTTAAGTTTTTTTTCGTCATACTATTTTATTTATTTATGTTTTATATTTTTCTTATTTTTTATTTTATTTATTTTTGATTATTTTTCATCATAAAAAAGGCGAGATTATTGTGAATCTGATTTCAGGAAATATAATTTTGGGGATAGCAAACATTTCTATTTTTCTATGGCTGCCTTGCCTACTAATATTTCTGGTCCATAAGATTGAATTGAAATTGAACCAGCTCAAGTTTAAGTAGATTAGGATTGAGTTAGTTTGTAATGTATGTCAATTATCTTTTACCCTTTCTTGAGTCAATTGTAAAATTTATGGGTTCTGATGCTAAGTAACCTTGCACACATACACTTGGGGGAACAATTCTATCTATTAGTTATTATTTTTTATTTTTATTGTTGAATCTTGAATAGGTTGTTAAACCTAAGCTAATGTCCCAAAGCTAATGAAGAGGGGGGTGAATTGGTAATTTTAAAAAATTCTTTTGGATTTAAAATTTCAACCAGTTTACGATTCGTAGCAAGTTAGTTGAAGTTATTTGAAAGCAAATTTTGTTCACACTCTCTAGGTGTCGATAGAGAACCGTCATCCTTTCACCCCCTCCAAGTGTCGGCAAAGAACTGTCATCCTTTCACACCGTCTAAGTGTTGGCAAATAACCTTCTGCTGTTCACACTTTCCAAGTGTCGTCAGAGAACTGAATATTATCTAAATATCTTCTCACAAGAAATCTAGAAAGATAAGAGGAAGAGTGATAACCATAATTATAAATAAAGCCTTACCTTTGTGTAACCTTGTGAACCCTTCACACTCAACTTGCAAGAAATCTCTCTCAAACACTCTCTCACACTCTCTCCTTCAATTGCCCTTAAAAAAATCACGTAGACAATACTCTTTTTTTCGTAAGTTCTTAATGGACCTTTTATACAAAAGACACAGAAAACTATCCAGAAAATTGAATTTTTCAATTTTGAGTGTACATAATCGTATAGTATGATCATATTTTGTACATACAAATAGTTCAAAAATTGTTGCGTATAAATATATTGTGAATTAAAATAAAATTATTTTGTACTCACTCATCATTCAGTACGAACTAAGTTCATCTGGGATGAACAATTAGAAAATTTCAAAATTCATCTGTACAAAATGTTGGGACAAAATGAGACCTTACATTTTCATACTCTTGAAGGCATGTATGAACTGGGTTCATACAGTATGATCCATACTTAAAAAAATTATTTTTGTGTGACCTGGAACCCGAGACATTTATACTTGTAAAAGCATGGATGAACAGAGATCATCCTGTACGATCCATACTTAGAAAACTTATTTTTATAAGACTTGGAACCCAAGACGTTCGTACTCATGAAAGCCTGTACGAACTGGGATCATCCCGTATGATCCATACATAGAAATAATTTTTAAAGTGAAAATGGACTCAAGATGTTCATACTCATGAAAGCATGTATGAACTGGGATCATCTCGTACAATCCATTCTTAAGAAAAATTTTCATTTTTGTTCATTCAACTCCTCGTTGGGGAAAATAACTGATAGGATTGTCCCATACGAGGTGATATCGTACAGTACGATTAATTTAAAAAATATGAATTTTAAACTCTCCCCTAGTGTGTGTGTGTGCTCAGTTACTTAATTACAATCACATTCTCTCAGACTAAATTTAATGGAAAATTATGTCTAAATTAATCTAGTAATTAAGGAAAGTAATTAAGATTTTATTGCTTGATCATATCATCCTGGATGATCACTTAATGAACCTTACTTCATTCTGAACGATCAAAAATCGGCCTGGTTCCATTCAGGGCAATGCTCTGGATGATATGTACTAAATTGAACTAATCATCTGGGACAATCATGAGATTGGCATGGACGATAAAGTTATTTTTTCATCGTCCATACATGCATTCAGGGCAATATTTTGGAGGTTATTTTTCATTTTGTACTAATCAGCTGGGACAATTGTGAGATCATCTTGGATGATCTAATTTTTTTTTACATTTCCAGACATCCATCTAGTTTGATGGTCTAGATAATATTCAATGACTTGAACTAATTATATAGGACTTTATGCTAACATCCAGGATGATCTGAACAAAATAACTTTCTAATCATCTAGACTCTTCTTAATTGTCCTAGCTGATTGAGCTAAAATTGAATTGATCATACAAGACTTCTGATAGATCGTCTTGGATGATATTTGATGATTAGTTCCTAATTAGGGATAATTTGTAGCCCTTGTTTAAAAGATCTTTTTTTTTTTTCTCAAGAGAAAATCTTTTGCTGATGTCTTTACCTGAGAGAGTCAAGAGGAGAGAGAGAGCAAGGGAGAGAGAGAGAGGATCTTATGAGGGGGAGTTTATGAGGGATTTCATAAAGGTTGCTCCAAGCATGGATCCTAGTCATCTTCTTTGGTCATCATCCCTGGTTCCTTGTAGGTTTGAGAGAGGTGTACTTTAACACCTGATTAAGGCTTTTTGCATGCTTCTAGAGGAAGCAAAAAGAGTTGGGTTCTCTGCCTACTTTTGGAGGAAGCAAAAGGAGTTGGGTTCTCTACCTGCTTTTGGAGAAAGCAAAAGGAGTTGGGTTCTTTTCTTCAGTAGGGTCAGTGGAAAGGAGTTTTTGTATGGGATTCTCTGCCATACTGTGGGGATAAAAGGAGAGACAATATGTTTAGTGCAATACCCGGAGGAGAGGCTTCGGGGAGTGGACGTAGGTTAAGTTGACTAAACCAATATAAAATATGGTGTGTTCTTTCCTATTATTCTTCCGCATTTAATTTATGTACTTTGTTTCTCATTTAGTGAATCCTAATTTGATTTAAGATTGTATTTTTATTTGGAGAATTTTTTAAATACTAATTCACCCCCCTTCTTGGTTAGCCTCGGGATTAGTTCATAAGGGCTTAATATCCCTGACAAACTTTTAATGACATTCACAAATAATACAAGAATACGCACATAATACTAATTACAAAACAAAACAAATAACTTTTAATATAATTTAAGTTCTTAAATAATTAAAATTTCACCTGTCATTGAGAAAACAATTGGTGCCCATTATTTCAAAATTTGTAATAATTTTTTAATAAGATCAAAACTTCAAATACCTTTGAATTATAAACCTCTTGTTAAGAAAACTTTTAATTTTTAACCTCTTGTCAAGCTAAATTTGAATTTATAATATTTTCTTTGTAAAAATTAAAAATTATCAAAAAGTTAAATTTTTAACCTCTTATTATGCCTAAATTCAGTGAGTAAGTTAGATTCCAAAAAGAAGTTTATCTTCATGCATTTTGTGATCTTTGGATTTTCTACCATAACCACCTCTACCAGCCTTCCTCCTTACAACTCTACATTTTGAACCTTCCTCACTTTAAAACCTTTTACATGTGGGACTTTTTTCTCACCTTTTATTAATATTTTCCCTTCTATGAGGCCTTGAGTCTGCTAGGGTTTTTCTTTTGCTCCGTTTTTGCTCTCTTATTCCTTTTTTTCATGATTCTTCCACCTTTGACTGCTTCGTTGTTCAAATGGTTGTTAGTCAAGTTTTAGTCCAAGATCCAAGCTTTTTAGCTGGTAAAAATAAGTTTGTCTCTTTTAAAGAACCTCTATCAAAAAAATCTTCCTCTATGGTTTTCCCTAATCTCAAAGAACCAAAATTCTATTGGTTACCTTTACTTTGGATTTCAGAAGAGGAGGTAGAGGCTCTAACAACCCCATTTGAATTTTCTCTGATTCGTAAATATATCATCTGCAAGCTTAAACTTGAGTATATTTAAAAAAAAAATCTTTTGTCTTAAGCTTTATGATGAATTTTCAGATACATTTCTAGATCCAAGGAGTGTTTTTACTAAACTATCAAAATATATGGACTATAATAGAAATTTTTGCTCATGGATCTTATTATGTTAGAAACTACTTTATGACATCGATTAAATGTTCCCCTTTCTTTATATTTCTATGGAATCACCTATCAGGTTGTTTTGGTTTCCTTCCCTGATCTTTTGCCCCATTTGTTTTCTCCATGAATTTTGCTTGGTTTGGTTTCATTGTTTGGATGACTGCATAAAACTAATGATGCCACAACAAATGGTACAATATCGTCTATTGCTCATGTGTTGGTTGAATTAGACATTACAAATATATATCCTTACAATACATAGCATGGTCAGAAAATTTTGTGTATACTCAAATTATTGTAATGGAATATTTTCCACCATTTTTTGAGCATTCCAAAACTCTTGGTCATACAAAAAATGGATGTTATCTCCTTTAACCTAACTTATGGAAAAAGATTTTCGTTATCCTTAAAACACTGGTGAATAATTCAAAGGAGAATATTTCTCTTGCCCTTCTTGATGATAACTTGGTTCTTGCTAGCACTTCTTCTATTGAGGAAAACCACATTCCAAAGGGTACAACTAAACACAATCATCCTTAAACTATTACTAACAAGGAGTCTAATGGATGAGAAGCTGACATTAACATTATCTATGTTTCTGATGCTTTCCCTAATGGGGATTAATCCACTTCTACTTCTAATAAGGATCTTATGGGAAGTATGGTTGGTACGACTCTTTTGGTTACTAATATTAATAATTATTTAAATTTTGAGGTTATTCCTTCTCAAACTACAAACTCTCTGACTTGTAATAAAGTCTTGTGTATCCTTAATGTGTTGAATATGTTGCATATTATCACTGTTCTCAAAGCTCCTTCATGTGACCTTTAACGTAAAGATAAATTTGAAGGGTTTTCTCCCTTTGCTGAAAAAATTCAAATTGGGAGGGAGGGAAATAGACTACTTTTAAGAACCATAATATAATGATCATTTTAATGCTTTGAATTGAACATTGTTCATGAATCTTTTGATGATTTAAGCTTGTTTAAAGAAAAAACAAAAATAAGATAAAAAATGTTTGGGGCATGATTCTATTTCAAAAGTTACCAAATCTCAAGCATCTACTAAATTAAATATTTATGATTAGTTCAATTATTTAGAATATTTGAGGATATGGTAAATTGGATACACATTATAATTTATTTAATTTATGTAGAATTCATAGTATTTTTTTTCTTAGTTGTTCTTGAACCTATATTGGATACATTTAAATTGTTAATTTTTCAAAAGTGATTTAGTTTTAACTTTTCTTAAGCTAACATTTCTAAAATAATCTATTTATTTTGGAGAGAATCTTTAAAGCTATTTCTTATTGGAGTTTTTGAGCAAGTTTTTTACTACAACTTTTCCAATTTTAATGATTCTATTAGGGGGTATATTGTTTATTCTAAATGTTCTAAAATAGGGAGACTAAACTTATGGTAAATGTTATAGGATTTTGGTAATATTTAATTTTGTGATTTGTTGGCAGTTATTTTAAAATTACATCCTCTCCTAATTCAATTAGTATTGATGAGTTTAATAATATAATTCTTTAATGTGGCCTATCAAATTTTAATTTTATTGGTCCTAGTTTAACTTGGTCTAAGGGTAAAATTTGTGAAAGATTAGACTGAATCTTACTGAATAATGACTAGGTAGCACTTTTCTTTAATGCTTCTATTGAACAACTCAGTAGGTTTGTTATTGTTCACACTCCTTTGTTGGCTAAACATAATTTACTTAATAGTAATGGTTTTACTTCTTTCTATTTTTAGAACATGTGTCTACAATCTTTAGACTTGATAATGTTGCGAAGACTAATAAGATGGCCCGTTTATTCTACTTGGATTATTCTAATGATATGATATATTTTCCTTTAAAATTGAATCACCTCAAGGAAGTGCCTAGATTATGGAACAAGCATGTTTTCGGTATTATTTTTGCTAACTATCTCAAAGATTAGAAAAATGTTGTTTAGCTTGAAAAAATTTGTGCATCAGATAATTGTGATGAGAGTAGAAAAACTTTGATTAATGCTTATAACATTATTTTTTATCTATAATTTGAAGAAGTGACAATTTCAAAATAAAAGGATTCCTTTAAGCACCATTTTGAAGGTAAGACAAATTCCAAATACTTTCATTCTCTAGTTAAAAAATATATATATATAGTCTTTTCAATAAAATGAAATTAGATTTTAGTGTTTGGGCTAATATAAAGATACCATATGTGCTACTTTTTTCTCTCACTCTAAAGATTTATTGGGTCATTCTAAGGATGTTAATAGTATTTCTAATCCTCATATTATTGCAGCACTTGCTAGTTGTGATGAACACTTTAATTTCTCTGAAACTCTTGATGAGTTTGAAATTTAAGACACCATCATGGCTATGAATAAGGACTCTGTTGCTAGTTTTTTTTTATTTTTATTAAAACCCACTATAGGGGCTTATGCATTAATATAAAAAATTTGTTACAAAAGTCCTTAAAAGGGATGAATCGCTCACTAAATGCTTACAAGAACAACATTATAAAACAAAAATAACCTAATGAGTAATGAGTCCTTATCTAAGATACAATTAAAACAAACCAATAAAAAAAATTAGCACTAGCAAAAATCATCCATCCTTGCACCTCCAAAGCAACCAATTTCCAAGCAACAATGCAGTTAACTTGCAAAAAATTAAAAACAATAGCCTATAAAAAAAAACTCAAAGAACCAAAATAAGCCAACATCCAATGGGACAAAAAGCAATAAAAATAAGAGCATATTTAAAAAAAAAGGGTCCCTCAAATACTAATAGTCCAAGTGCCACAACAAAAATGTTGTTATTATTGCTATTGTTTCTATTGTTGTTGTTGCTAGTTGTCGTTGCTATTGTTGCTATTGTTGTTTCAGTTACTATTATTGTTGCTATTGTTGTTGCTGTTTCTATTGTTGTTGTTGTTGTTGTTGTTGTTGTTATTGCTATGTCTGTTATTGTTTTTGTTGCTATTGTTGTTATTGTTGCAATTTTTGTTCCTATTTTTATTGTTGTTTATGTTATTATTGTTGTTGATATTGTTGTTGTTGTTGTTGTTGTTGTTATTGCTATTGCTATTGTTGTTGTTGCTATTGTTGCTATTGCTGTTACTGTTGTTGTTGCTATTGTTGTTGCTATTGTTTTTGTTGCTATTGTTGCTATTATTGTTGTTTCTATTATTGATGTTGTTATTGTTGCTATTGTTAGTTTAGTTAGCTTTACTTTTACTTTTATCAAAAATTCCATCCTATCATTAAAGATGATTTATATAAAAATTATTTTTTTAATTAATGCAATTTTGAAGTCTGAGTCCATATTTTAATGATTAGAAATATTATTACAACTTACTTAGTTTCTTCTACTAGTTATTATTGCATATCATTTTTTTAAGTACTAACATTTCACGTATAACATACACAAAGTGTTTGAATAGTTTCTATTTGAATGATTTATATTTGTGCAACTTATGTAGTTTTGATGATTCCAAACATTATTGTTCAGATGTATAGTTATCTCCTAACAATTTTAGAAGATTTGCATTTGCTCTTGTGTGTACTAACATTTCAGGAAAATCAGACTCCAGACTACGAAAACTTCAAATCAAATTCAACATGAGATATTTTGTTTATTTGAAGTTTGTCTTTTCTTTGAATTAATTTTGAAAGGGAGTGATTGTAATTGAGTGAATAAAATTTCACATACACAAATAAGGAGATCTTGAAATTCTATACTGATCGTACAGGACGATATTTATCGTACTGGACGATCTGTCAGTTATCTCCTATAGAGCACTTGGAACGAATAGGAACTTGCTTGGAAAAAATTTTCTAAGTCCTATTCGTCCAGGACGAATTTTATTTTCGTCCCGGACGATGGGTTCTCTGTAAAATTTTCGTCCAGACGAATTTTATCATCGTACGAGGCGACCAGTCCTCTGGAAAATTTTCGTCCAGACGAAAATAAATATCGTACCGGACGATCAGCTCTCTGGAAAATTTTCGTCCAGACGAAAACAAATTATCGTCCGCGGCGATTGGTGCTCTGGAAAAATTTCTTCCAGACGAAATAAATAATCGTCCAGGACGATCGGCTCTCTGGAAAATTGTCGTCCAGACGAACATATTTTCGTCCAAACGATTAACCGATTTAGAACAGTTTTCAGCAGTTTCTAGAACCGACCTTCTAATAACCGTTCGTACTGGACGAACCTAGTTCGTTTAGGACGATCAGCTGTACGAAGTCATTTCGTACACATATACAAATTGGGTCGTTTCAGATCATTTAAGTAAAATCGTCCAGGACGATCCAGGATCGTACAGGACGATCCACTGCGTACAGAATTGAAAATATACAGTTTTTGGGCAGTTTTTCATGTCTTTTGTATAAATAGTCCAAATTAGACTGCCACCCAATCTTTTTGTCATTTGATCTTCATGCCTCTTGAGAGAATAGCCAAGGAGAGAGTGGAAGAGAGCATTCAAAGGAGGATTCCTACCACTGGAGCGAGAAGGCTTCACTTGGATTGCTAAGGTAAGAGTCTCTACTTGTGAAATTGGATTTCTTCACTCTTTTCTTTCTTTCTACTAGATTCTTGTGAGAAGATCAGTCAAGGAGATCCGGTTCTCTGCCGACACTTGGAGAGTGTGAACAGCCGAAGGGTTCTCTGCCCACACTAGGAGAGTGTAAAAGGACGAAGGTTCTCTGCCTACACTTGGAGAGTGTGAACAGCCGTAGGGTTCTCTGCCCACACTAGGAGAGTGTAAAAGGACGACGGTGCTCTTCCCACACTAGGAGAGTGTAAAAGGACGACGGTTCTCTGCCAGCACTGTGGATTGTGTAAAAGGACGACGGTTCTGTGCCGCACCGGGTAGTGGTGAAAAGAATGTTTTGTACAGGCTTCTCCGCCTTGCTGTGGGTGCTAAAGGAGAGTCACTTTGTGGTACTAGTGAAATACTCAGAGGGTGCCTCTGAGGAGTGGAGGTAGGTCTGGTTATAGACCAAACCACTATAAATCTGGTGTCATTTACTTTATTGCTTTTACGTTTCTGCACTTTAAATTTCAGTTTTAACAACTCTGTGGTTGAAAAACATTTTTCTACAAACTTTAAAAGAAAATTTTATTTCAGTTCAACTTTATCATAAAGATGGTTTAAAATTTTTAAAACTACCAATTCACCCCCCTCTTGGTAGCCGTGGGACATTTACTTAGGCTTAACAACCTAATTACTGGACTCAACAAGTGGTATCAGAGCTTAGTTTCAAAATCATAAGTTTGAACTACTTTTTTATTAACGTAGATGGCTACATTTGGAAACCGAAACACACCTGAGGGTTACTCAATCACTAGACCTCCACTGTTTGACAATATTCCTTTTGATTTTTGGAAAACACGCATGTCAACTTTCTTACAGTCACTTGATTATCGCATGTGGATGCTAGTCCAGGAAGGCTACACAAAACTAACTAGATTAGTTGATGGAATTAGGGTAGAAACACCCTATGCAAATTGGACTATAGAAGAACGTGACTTAGCACAATTAAATGTGAAATGTTTAAATAGTTTCTTTTGTGCTTTAAAATCTGAAGACTACATGCGAGTTTTCACTTGTAAAAGCGGAAAAGACATATGGGATAGACTTTGTATTACTTATGAAGGGACAAATGAGGTTAAGCAATCAAGACTCAATATCTTGTTACATGACTACGAATTATTTCGCATGAAACCTAATGAATCTATATCTGACATGTACACAAGATTCACTCAAATTGTCACCTCTTTGCATGCACTTGGTAGGGAATTAACAAATGCTGAAATGGTTAATAAGATTCTTCGTTGTTTACCTACTGCATATGATGCTAAAATTACTGCAATTACAGAGTCTAAAGATCTGAACATTTATTCAATTGACAATCTTCTTGGTTCACTCATTGCTTACGAGCAAGGAGTAAGTCAAAGAAAGATTGATGTAGGTGAACCAAGAAAGGACAAGAATATTGCACTAAATGTGGAAGAGTCAGAAAGTGAACACTCACAACCTGAGGATGAAGACGATATTGCACTAATGACTAGACAATTCAGAAGCTTTTTAAAGAGGAAGCAGAAGAGACGCCAGCAATGGAATAGAGGTAAGTATAACAGAAATGGCAAGGTTTCTAATAAAGTGATTTGTTATGAATGCAAGAAACCAGGTCATATAAAGACTGATTGTCCAAAACTCAAAGCCACTTCTAGCAAGGAGAAGGTAGAGGAGAAATCAATGGTGAACAAGGGCAAGAAGAAGTTTCAAAAGGCTTTTTGGGCGGACTCAGCTTCAGACTCATCTGAGACTGAAAAAGAAGAAGTCACCAACCTTTGCTTGATGGCAGATAAAGCTGAACAATCAGATCAAGAAGAGGTATGTGATTTAACCTATAATGAATTGTTTGAAGTTTCTGAACACATGCATGATGCATATAGGAAAATGAAAAAGATGCATGCTAGTGTAGTTTTAGAATTGGAAGAGCTTAATAAGGAACATGAAATCCTTAGGAAAGATCATGCTTTAATTGATAGCAACCACATGAAACTACTTGATGAATATGATGACTTGAATAAAAATTTTGAGAATTTAAAATCATCCCATGCTGAACTTGAAAAAGAATTTAAGAAATTTAAGGATGAATCTGAGAGCAAGATATATAGAATAAATTATACCAATCGAATCTTGGAGGATATGAATTTATTTTACAAACTCACTATAAGAGCTCTCGAGGATAATAAGAACCCCCCTAAACTTGAAGATTTTACAAATCCTAAATATTATCCTAAATTCATGAAATCCCTTAGAAGACAATCATATGAAAGAAAACATAGGAATATTTTTTCTAATGTTAAATGTAACAATTGTGGATTTTTGGGACATATATCTCACACCTGCACTTTAAAGATGAAACCTAATTTGGTGTGGAGAACTAAGATGCATAAACCTAGACATATCATACATGCATCTGATTATAAATTTCATAAAGGTGAACCCAAACTAGTTTGGGTTCCCAGGTCTAACATTTGAGAATTTTACAGGTATACTCTCACACAAGACCTCGTGAGAGTATATGGTACCTGGACAGCGGATGTTCTAAACACATGACTGGAGATACTACTCAATTCATAACGCTGGAAGCCAGGAGTGGAGGCAAGGTTACACTTAGAGATAATACCACAAAGAAAGTGGTTGGATCAGGTATGATTGGAAATTTGAAAAACTTTTTCATAGACAATGTTTTATTAGTTGAAGGCTTAAAACATAATTTGCTTAGCATAAGTCAGCTATGTGATAAGGGCTATAATGTAAAATTTTTACCTACTAGCTGCAAAATTAGCCTAAATGGGAAAATTGTTTTAAATGAAAAAAGGGTGAACAATGTCTACATGCTAGATTTAAATTGTATTCAATCTCCTACTGCTTTTTGTTTGAAAACTATTTCTGATGAATCATGGCTTTGGCATAGGAGACTTTGTCATTCTAGTATGAAAAATCTTAGAAGAATTACCCAAAAGAATTTGGTGAGAGGAATACCTAAACTAGACTTTACTAAGGACCATCTATGTGATGCATGTCAATTAGAAAAACAAGTCAAGTCCTCTTTTAAGTCCAATAAAGATCTTAGGACCAGTAAACCTTTAGAAATTCTACACATGGATCTTTTTGGACCTGTAAGCACTGTTAGTCTAGGAGGAAAGGTATATGGATTTGTTATAGTAGATGATTTTTCAAGATCACCTGGGTTAAATTTCTTTTTCATAAGAGTGAATCATTTGAGGAATTCAGAAATTTTTCAACTTGGATACAAAGAAAATTAGGATGTGAAATAATTTCTATACAAAGTGATCATGGAGGAGAATTTGAAAATAAAAGATTTGAAGATTTCTGTAAAGAAAAGGGGATTGATCACAATTTTTCTGCACCTAAAACTCCTCAACAAAATGAAGTAGTTGAAAGAAAGAACAGAACATTAATAGAAGCCGCCCGAGCAATGTTAGCAGAATACTCACTTCCTAGATATTTTTGGGCTGAGGCAGTTAGCACTGCATGCTATGTTCTGAATAGGGTGAATGTGAGATCAAATTTGAATAAAACACCTTATGAGTTGCTAAAAGGTAGAACACCAAATTTGTCTCATTTACATGTATTTGGTTGCAAGGAGTTCATATATAATAATGGAAAATCTGCCTTAGGAAAATTTGATCCAAAATCAGATGAAGGAATTTTTGTTGGATATTCAAGTGTTGGAAAATCTTATAGAGTATTCAACAAAAGAACTTTAGTCATTGAGGAAACCACACATGTTGTTTTTGATGAAAATGGAAATATGAAAGAGCCAAAAGTTGTTGAAGAAGAAATTGAAAGCTCCCAAAAGATTGATAGATTAAATTTGGAAGAAAATGTGGAAGAAAATTTAGAAAGAGAAGACCCTTTGCCTAGAGATTTGAGATTTTCTAAAAACCACCCAAAGGAATTAATCATAGGTGAACCAAGTGAGGGTGTTAAAACTAGGCGTGGATTAAACAAGGAAGTCAATCATTCAGCCTTTATTTCAACTATTGAACCCATTAACATTGATTAAGCACTTTCAGATGAATTTTGGATATTGGCCATGCAAGAAGAGTTGAATCAATTTGTAAGAAATAAAGTTTGGGAACTGACTACAAGGCCAAAAGATCAAAGTGTTGTTGGAACCAAGTGGGTGTTCAAAAATAAAATGAATGACCCAGGAGTAGTCATTAGAAATAAGGCTAGATTAGTAGCTAAGGGGTATAATCAAATTGAAGGAATTGATTTTGAGGAAACTTTTGCCCCTGTAGCTAGACTTGAAGCAATTAGGGTTTTACTAGCCTTTGCCTGTTTTAAAGGTTTTAAATTGTTTCAAATGGATGTCAAAAGTGCCTTTTTAAATGGGGTAATTGAAGAAGATGTTTTTGTAGAACAACCTCCAGGTTTTGAAAATTCTAAGTTTCCAAATCATGTTTTCAAATTAAAAAAGGCATTATATGGATTGAAACAGGCACCTAGGGCTTGGTATGAGAGGTTGAGCACCTTCCTACTTGAAAGATCTTTTGAAAAAGGAAGTGTGGATACAACTCTCTTTTTGAGAAAAATTGGAAAGGATATACTTATTGTTCAAATTTATGTGGATGACATCATCTTTGGATCTTCAAATAAACATCTTTGTGATGATTTTTCTAAAACAATGAGTAGTGAATTTAAAATGAGTCTAATGGGAGATTTAAATTACTTTCTAGGATTTAGCATTAAGCAACTTGAGGAAGGTACTTTTCTTAGTCAAACCAAATATATTAAGGACATCCTCAAAAAATATGAAATGGACAATGCTAAACCTGTTAGTACACCAATGAGTTCTTCAGTTTAGTTGGATAAAGACCTTAAGGGAAAATCTGTTGATCAAAAGAAATTTAGAGGGATAATTGGATCTTTACTTTACTTGACTGCTAGCCGACCAGATATTATGTTTAGTGTTTGCTTATGTGCTAGATTTCAATCAGAACCAAAAGAATCACATTTGACAGCAGTGAAAAGGATTTTAAGATATCTACTAGGAACTCAAAACTTAGGAATTTGGTATCCTAAGTTTAGCTCTTCATTTGAAATTATTGGTTACTCAGATTCTGATTTTGCAGGCTGTAGAGTGGATAGGAAAAGCACTTCTGGAACATGTCAATTCATTCGAAATTCATTAGTTTCATGGTCTAGTAGAAAACAAAATTCAGTGGCACTATCTACTGCAGAAGCAAAATAAATTGCATTAGGAAGTTATGTGGCACAAGTACTTTGGTTAAAACAACAGATGATTGATTTAGGATTAACTATAGGAACTATTCCAATTTATTGTGACAATACTAGTGCTATTTGCATTTCCAAAAATCCTATTCAACATTCTAGAACCAAACACATTGATATAAGGCATCATTTCATAAGGGATCATGTATCCAAAGGAGAAATTGAACTCATACATGTTTCAACTGAAAATCAACTTGCAGACATTTTTACAAAACCTTTAGCCTTTGATACCTTCAGTACTTTAAGAACAAGGCTTGGTGTTATTGATTTGAATGCTTAACCAAAATGTCTTTGCAACATTGATACTTGTTGTGTTTGGTTTTTGTGATTTTGTGAATTTTGTGTGTTTTTGAATGAATTGTTTTTGGATTTATGATTTTGTTTTATGTTTTCTGTATTTTTTTTGAATGTTTTTGTTGATTTTCTTAATTTAAAAAATCAAAATTAAATTTTTTTTGGAGGACATCGTCCAGGACAAAATTGTTTTCGTACGGGACGATGTGTGAAGGAACAGTTTGCGCGAATTTAAACCATTTTGAGAGCAGTTTTTAATTAGATCGTCTGTACGATATGTAATCGTCCAGGACAAATTTTTTCTCTCTCAAACGTCGGGACGATTGAATGCAGCGGTTGAGTGGATAAGACTGTTTTTAATACGAACTTCGTCTGTACGAAATTTTTTTGTCTGTACGAACATGTGTCGGTTCATTGTAGGGGACGGTTTTGAAGAGCCATTAAAACGATTCACTTTTTGATCGTCTGTACGAAATTTTTTCGTCTGTACGATCGGTCAAGTCAAAAAGCCTGTACGAAGGGACGCATCATAAGTTGTGTTGAATACGAAAAGCCGTTACATTTTGGACGAATTGGATCGTCTGTACGAAATTACTTCGTCCAGACGAACGATAATTTTTCGTCCAGGATGAATATTTTCGTTCAGGACGAACGTATCATTTTTCTTTAAATATGAAGGCTTTCAAACTTGACAATCACACTTTTAAACTTCTTTTTCAATCCCTTTCTACATCAAATCAAAAATGGCCTCCTCTAGCAAAAGACAAAAGGTTTTGGTGAGGAAACCAAATAGGAATGCCCCAGACAACTTTCTTTCCAAGGCAAATGAGGAATCTTTTCCTCGTTTTGCATCTGCAAAAATCACTCCGTCTCGCATTCTTATCCAAACAGAGTTAAAATTTCGGGTATTGCACCTCTTCTCCTCAACCCAATTTCAGTTCATTCTTTCTCTCGTCCATCTCTACAATAAACAAACCTACCACTACTTTCTAGCCAACATGAGTTTCAATTCTGACCACTCTATCATTAGTTCTTTTGTTTTTAAGAAAAAATTTGAGATCACCAAGCACGACCTTGGTGCATTTTTAAACTTAAGAACTGAGGGATATAGAGCCCACACCCTAATGTCAGAAACCTCCTTCAAATGTTTTCAAATCAATAGGGTAATTAGAGAAAATGCGATTGATAATCATGTTGCTAGAGTCTCCGGTATGACCCAAGATGCCCGAATCATCCAGCATATCCTTAGATCCTCAATTATTCCTAAAGCTGGTGATAGGATTAACATTACTCCTCTTCTTTCTTGTCTAACTTTTTTAATCATGCAAAGACATCCTATTGATGAAGCCCAACTCATCATAGATCATATCTATGGGCTTTCAGAAATAGGACATCCTGATCAGAAGAGGAAGAAGAACATTTCATTAGGGCACTTAATTACTTATATTTTGGAAAAGAAGTACAATATAGTGCATCTTGATGAAGAATATGAAGAGCCAGTTTACTATAACGATGCATCATTCAGATTGCTCTTCAAGGAGGAAAAAGAAAAAGCACATGCTAGTGCTTCAGAAGAAGAAGAAGAAGAAGGAGTGCAAGCTTCTGCTTCTCAATCAGATTACCAGAATCTGATTGAGAGATTTGATAGACTAGAGACTCACATTGATCAAAGGTTTGATCAATTTGATGCTCAACTTACGCATCAGCAACATGACATTGGTAATATTAAAGATGAAGTTCATGAAATAAATACCAATGTAATGTTGATGGCCTCCTACTTCAACCTCTTTGGTGGCATTCCTCCTCCTCCTCCAGAACAGTGAAATTGTTTTTATGTCTGTGTCTGTAGTATTTTTTTTGTTTTTGTTTGTTTTATTTTTTTCTTATCTGTTTTAGTGTAATGTGTTTATTTTTATCTTTTTAAGTTCAATGTATTTTTTTTAATCTGTTTCTTTAATATCAATGAAAGTTTGTTTCTATTAGATTTGTTTTGAAATGTGGTTAATGTGTGTGAATTTCATTAATATTATTTAATCTACATAGTGCTTAAATTCGAATGTAATTTGAGATTATCTATATTAGAAAATCTAAACTTTCTAAATTTATAATTTGTTTATAACTTGTTGTAATTAGAACTTTTAAATTCATGTCTATTCATTTAGACTACATAAAAGTTAATATTATTATTGCAATTTTGATGTTTTCTTATTTTGTATTTCTATGCTCAAATGATATTTATGCACCTAGAAATATTTGAAATTTTATATTATAGATTTTGGAAAGAATTTGTCAAATTACTCTTGAACATTGAACAAATGTACAAAAATCAAAAGGAATTTACAAAAATTTGCAAAGTGAAAAAGAGGCACAAAATAAGCCCAAACAAAGAAAAATGCACAAAAATGTGCTCCAAAACTTTGAAAAGATGCGCAAAGCGCCACATGAGGTAATTCTCTTCTTTCCAAATTCATTCAATCTCTTAATTCAAATTGATCTTATGTACATTTATATTCTATTGAACTTTGAAATATAGAATTTTTTATACATCTCTCTTGTAATGATTTTCAATAGTAAAATATCTAAATTGAATCATGTCTTTGATAAATTCTTCTTACTTACAATGTTATATCACTTCTTAAATTTTATGAATTTCTATGATTGATCTAATATCCTTAGTTTAAAATTGCATACCCTATGTCAAATCACAATTTAGATTAAATTTTAAAAATGAATTTCATATAATTATTTACATTTCTTGTCTTTTTCTTCTTTACTTTTTGTTGCTATCAAAAAGGGGGAGAAATTATTATGTTTTGTGTTTTTGTGGTTTGTGTTTTCTATTTTTTGTGGTTTGTGTTTTCTATTTTTGATTGTTCTGTTTACAAGTTTTTTTTTGTTTGTGTTAAAAATTTTGAAAAACAAAAATATTGTTCTTTAATGCCTCCTTATTTTAATGTACTCATAAATTCAGGGGGAGTTAAGGAGATAAGAGATCTGTTTTAACTTGAAACCATACTAATAATAATTGTTTTGCCATCATCAAAAAGGGGGAGATTGTTTGAATAGTTGCTATTTGAATGATTTATATTTTTGCAACTTATGTAGTTTTGATGATTCCAAACATTATTGTTCAGATGTATAGTTATCTCCTAACAATTTTAGAAGATTTGCATTTGCTCTTGTGTGTACTAACATTTCAGGAAAATCAGACTCCAGACTACGAAAACTTCAAATCAAATTCAATATGAGATATTTTGTTTATTTGAAGTTTGTCTTTTCTTTGAATTAATTTTGAAAGGGAGTGATTGTAATTGAGTGAATAAAATTTCGCATACACAAATAAGGAGATCTTGAAATTCTATACTGATCGTACAGGACGATATTTATCGTACTGGACGATCTGTCAGTTATCTCCTATAGAGCACTTGGAACGAATAGGAACTTGCTTGGAAAAAATTTTCTAAGTCCTATTCATCCAGGATGAATTTTATTTTCGTCCCGGACGATGGGTTCTCTGTAAAATTTTCGTCCAGACGAATTTTATCATCGTATGAGGCGACCAGTCCTCTGGAAAATTTTCGTCCAGACAAAAATAAATATCGTACCGGACGATCAGCTCTCTGGAAAATTTTCGTCTAGACAAAAACAAATTATCGTCCGCGGTGATTGGTGCTCTGGAAAATTTTCGTCCAGACGAAATAAATAATCGTCCAGGACGATCGGCTCTCTGGAAAATTGTCGTCCAGACGAACATATTTTCGTCCAAACGATTAACCGACTTAGAACAGTTTTCAGCAGTTTCTAGAACCGACCTTGTAATAACCGTTCGTACTGGACGAACCTAGTTCGTACAGGACGATCAGCTGTATGAAGTCATTTCGTACACATATACAAATTGGGTCGTTTCAGATCGTTTAAGTAAAATCGTCCAGGACGATCCAGGATCGTACAGGACGATCCACTGCGTACAGAATTGAAAATATGCAGTTTTTGGGCGGTTTTTCATGTCTTTTGTATAAATAGTCCAAATTAGACTGCCACCCAATCTTTTTGTCATTTGATCTTCGTTCCTCTTGAGAGAATAGCCAAGGAGAGAGTGGAAGAGAGCATTCAAAGGAGGATTCCTACCACTGGAGCGAGAAGGCTTCACTTGGATTGCTAAGGTAAGAGTCTCTACTTGTGAAATTGGATTTCTTCACTCTTTTCTTTCTTTCTTCTAGATTCTTGTGAGAAGATCAGTCAAGGAGATCCGGTTCTCTGCCGACACTTGGAGAGTGTGAACAGCCGAAGGGTTCTCTGCCCACACTAGGAGAGTGTAAAAGGATGAAGGTTCTCTGCCTACACTTGGAGAGTGTGAACAGCCGTAGGGTTCTCTGCCCACACTAGGAGAGTGTAAAAGGACGACGGTTCTCTGCCCACACTAGGAGAGTGTAAAAGGACGACGGTTCTCTGCCAGCACTGTGGATTGTGTAAAAGGACGACGGTTCTGTGCCGCACCGGGTAGTGGTGAAAAGAGTGTTTTGTACAGGCTTCTCCGCCTTGCTGTGGGTGCTAAAGGAGAGTCACTTTGTGGTATTAGTGCAATACTCAGAGGGTGCCTCTAAGGAGTGGATGTAGGTCTGGTTATAGACCGAACCACTATAAATCTGGTGTCATTTACTTTATTGCTTTTACGTTTCCGCACTTTAAATTTCAGTTTTAACAACTTGGTGGTTGAAAAACATTTTTCTACAAACTTTAAAAGAAAATTTTATTTCGGTTCAACTTTATCATTAAGAGGGTTTAAAATTTTTAAAACTACCAATTCACCCCCCTCTTGGTAGCCGTGGGACATTTACTTAGGCTTAACAACCTAATTACTGGACTCAACACAAAGCTCCACAAAAGTAACATGGTTGTACAGGACAATTAGTTGTAATCTAGAAAATCTGCTACCAGACATAGGATTGATGTCTTAAAAGAGTCTCTAATTTCATCTTTCTTGAGTCTATATATTATTAAAGATGTACGTTAGTTTAGCAACCATGCACACATACACTAGGGAGTAAAAGTGAACAGTTTAATTTGTTTGAAGTTTGTATTATATGATCTAAATCATACTGTATGATCATGAAAAAATAGGAATTAATTAAAATATTTAGTTAAATTATTTTAATTTTGTACTAATCATACTTTACAATCAAAATCATATAGGATAATTAGTTATAATCTAGAAATCTGGCTGTTAATCATATTTAGGTAAAATTTTGAATTTCAAAATTTATTTTAATCATACATTACGAACCAATTTGAATGGTATGATATTTAAATTATTACCTAAATTAATTATCAGAATTAGTCAATCAAATTAGGGTTAATTGGCCATTAAAGATCATAATGAAAGATATATATCATTCAAGATGACTAAAAGAGATAATTTCAATCATCTAGGAGATTATCTTAGATGAACTATGATTCCATTGAACTAATCAAACGGTATGGTATTAAATAAAACTAAAAAAACAATTCAAAATTTTTGAATTGATTATGTTTAGTAGCATTTATTATACATTACTAAAGGGATAGTTAAACTAATTCTGCTGCATGATCTTAAGACCGCACTGAACAAATAGGATAGCTATATTAAAAACTTAGGTTTTTTGAAGGCCTTATATTTATGTTCTCTTAATAGATTTTTAAAAATTTCTTTTAGGTGTTTGGGGAATTTTGAGAGAGTTCTTAGAGATGTCCTATCTTCTTAAGAGAGCTTGAAGAGGGAGAACTTAAAGCTTGTGAGAGAAAGGGAGAGAAATTATGTGTGAGGGAGAAGTAATATAATCGGGGATATCATATGGTAACTACAAGAAAACTTTTACCTAGGTTCCTCCTTGTGTAAATATTAATCTTCAAGGAAGCTTTGTTAAAGAAAGTTTTCAGGGCCAAAGATCGCTGACAACTCTACCGCACCACGGAAGGTGAAAGTGATTTGGTTTTCCCCCACAATAGAGAAAGATGAAAGTGATTTGGTTCTCCATTGTACCTGAAGAAGGGGAAAGTGATTTTGTTCTCCGTCATACCTAAGGAAGGTCAAAGTGAATTGTTTCTACGCCGCGTCGGGGGAGGGAAAAGTTACAAGGTTCAAAATCTCACCATTGGTAGAAGTGATTTGTGTACATGCTTCTCCACATTTTTGTGGGGGAAAAAGGAGGGTCACAAAGGTTTTAGAATAATACTTAGAGAGGAGAACTCTAGGAAGTAGGCGTAGGTCATTTGACCGAACCACTAGAAATCTAGTATACTCGTTCTTATCTTTTCTTATCACTAATTATTTTTCTTGCAAATCTGTGTTGAGATTAACTATCATTGTGATATGAAAATATTTGATATTTTTATGGACTCAACTTGTACAACAAAAGAAAAAAAATTGTAAAAAATTAGAAAATTCTTTGATAATTATTTTTTATAAAATAAAAATGAACAAAAATGTATGTTTCATTAATTACTTATACTTACTTTTTTGTAATTTAATTTAAATTTTTCAAAAAAAAAAACTATTTTTAAGAGGTAAAATTTTAAAACAACAATGCTCCCGCCCCCGCCCCCCCCCTGCCCCCCCCCCCCCCCCCCCCCCCCCCCCCCCCCCCCCTTATGTGCCTAATAACTATTTTTAAGAGGAATATTTTTAAAACACCAATTCTCCACACCCCCCCCCCACCTCGCATTCTTTGTGTGCTTTGGGCAATTTAAGTGGTTTAACATCATTAATGAAAATTTAAATTGGTAATGGCTTGGGTTCTCTAGACTTATTAGTTTAAAATCTTGAGTAAATCAAATGGTTAATTTCAATGGAAATCATAATATTATAGAAAGATACTCAATTACCCATCCACCAATATTTAATAATATTCCTTTTTATATTTATAAAATTTGCATGTCTACTTTAATGTAATCAATTGACTATCGCATGTGGCATCTGATATAAGTAAGATATATTACTCCATCTCACATTATTAATGGCATCAAGTATGAAATTAATTTTATTGAATGGAGCTTTGAGGAAAGAGACTTTGCTCAACTAAATGTGAAATGCTTAAACCATTTTTCATTCTTTAAAGTTTCAGGATTATATTCATATTTTTTCATATATGGCTAGCAAGAAAATTGGGATAAATTATGTATCACTTATGAAGGAATAATGGAAGTTAAGAAATCTTGTTTGAACTTATTGCTGCATCTCTAAGAACTCCTCTACAAGAACCAAGCAAATAATAGCTAATAATTACACTAGGTTTACTAAGATAGTAATCTCAATGCGTGGATTAGGTAAGAATTACCCAACTCTAGAAAGGTTAATAAGATCTTATATTGCTTGCCTGCTAATTTTGATGCTAAAGTTAGTACCATTTGTAATTCGAAAGGTTTTAGTATTTACTCTATTAAAAATTTATTGAGGTCACTCAATGCTTATAAGCAAAATGTGAAACAAAGATTATTAGATACATGTAACGGGAGAAAAGAGAAGACTGTCGCATTGAAGGCTAATGACTCAAATAACAAAAACCCAAAAGAAGTTGGGAATAATGAAATAGCTATGATGACTTGATAGTTCAGAAGCTTTTAAGAAAAAGGTAGAAGTGGTTCCATGTAGGAGAAAAGGAATGGTAAGCAAATCTAAAAAAGTTTCATCTAATGTTATTTGTTATAAATGCATGAAGCAAGGACATCTAAGATAATTGCCCAATCCATAAGAATTTCCCTACTAGGTAAAGGGTGAAGAAAATTTAAATTCCAATAAAGGTACGCAAAGCATGCATAAGACTTTCTCGGTAGACTAAGCCTCTAATTCATCTAAAATGGACCTTGAGGAGGAGGCAATTGGAAGTTCGTTAGGGATTTAAGCACTTATAAACTAGTCCCAATGCTAACTAAGAGGGGAGTGAATTATTATTTCAAAACTTTTTGATTAAATCATGCTAACTAAGAGGGGAGTGAATTATTATTTCAAAACTTTTTGATTAAATCATGAACTTAAACTCCTTTTCTTCAACATAGAAAAATTATCTCATAGCTTTTTATTAGAAGATTCAAAAATTATATCTTCAACATAGATCTTAATAATGAGTAACTAATCTCCTAATTTTCTTAGAAAAAGGGTGGTGTCTACACTTCCCATAACAAAATCCCTCTTTAGTAAAAATATGCAAAGCCTCTCATACCAAGCTCTTGGTGCCGGTTTTAATCCATATAAGGCCATTTTTAATTTGAAAACATGATTTGGAAATTGGGAACTCTAAAAACCTGGGGGTTGCTCTACAAACACATCCTCTTTTATTACCTCATTTAAAAAGACACTCTTCACATCCATTTGATATAGGTTAAATCCCTTATAACAGACAAAGGCTAGTAGCACTCTAATGTATTCCAATTTAGCTATAGGGGCAAAGGTTTCCTCAAAATCAATCCCTTCTATTTGGTTGTACCTCTTAGGTACGAATTTTTCCTTATTCCTAACCACCACACTAAAATCATTCATCTTATTCTTAAAGACCCATTTGGTTCTAGCTACACTTTGCCCCTTTGGTCTTTCTACAAGCTCCCAAACATCATTCCTAACAAATTGGTTTAATTCCTCTTGCATAGCTAAGATCCAAAACTCATCTTATAAATCTTGATTAATATTTGTGGGTTCAGTCATTGAAATAAAGGTAGAGTGGTTCACTTCCTTCCTAAGTCCAAGCCTAATCTTAACACCTTCAAAGGGGTCTCCTAAAATCAATTCTTTAAGATGACTCAAAGAATATCTCCAATCCCTAGGAAACGTGTATATAGGATTAACCCTTTCCTTTAGATTTGAATTTTCTACTCCTTGGGTAATCTCTCCCACTTCTTCTACTCTCTTCTCCAAAATTTTAACTCCTTTAACACCATCTTCATCCTCAATTCTAGACTCTCTAGGATTAAATTCATCAAATACTACATGTGTAGTCTCCTCCACCACCAATGTCCTTTTATTAAACACCCTAAAGAATTTTCCAGCACTTGAATGACTTAAGTACACTTCTTCATTAGATTTTGGGTCAAGTTTTCCTAAGTGTGACTTCTCATTATTATGAATGAAAACCTTAAAATAAAAGACATGGAGGTGGGAAAGGTTGGGTGTTCTACTCTTAATTATCTCATAGGGTGTCTTATCAAGCTTTGCTCTAACATTCACCCTATTCAACACATAACAAGTTGTTTTTACCGCTTCAGCCCAAAAGTATTTTAGAAGTGAATACTAAGTAAGCATGGCTCTAGTGGCCAAAACTAATGTCCTGTTCTTCCTTTAAGCTACCCTATTCTGCTGTGGGGCCTTAGGAGCTGAGAAGTTGTGTCTAATCCCTTTATCCTCATAAAAGTCTCCAAATCTTTCATTTTTAAACTCTCCCCCATGTTCACTATGAATGGTCAAGATCTCACCACCTAACATTTTCTGAACCTAAGTGGAGAAGGATCTAAACTAATCAAAAGACTCACTTGTGAGAAATATTTTTATTTATCTTTATTTTATAATTTATTACTTAACTTTAAATATAAGTTCTTTTATATAAATATTTAATTTAAGTAGAAGTATAATAGAATCTATATTGTATAATAAATCTATATAATTTAAATAGAGAAAGAGAAGGAGAGAGAGAGATAGATTTTTTTAAAAAAATAACTTTTGAAATAAAATCTATCCTATTTTATTTATGGAAAAAATAATTTGCTTTATTTATATTTTTGAACATTCTCTTTCAATTGAATTCTGTATAGTCGGATATTCAGACCACCTCGAAAGACAGACTAATATCCTTCTATTGATTCTAAAGAAAGAGAACAGACAATTCACTTTCCTAATCAGGTATGTCATAGGAGAATATACAAATCACCTCAAAAGGACGATCCGTATCTTTCCCTATTTACCTAATTAGATTAGTGAATTATCGATTCATCCCTAAAATCAAGTATACAGACGATATTTGATTTACTCGTGAAAGTAGATCAGATACCTATCTATTTCTTGATTATAAGGAATGAATCTAAACAAAAGTATAGATAAGTCAGGGTTTTCTATTTAAAAATACGATGATTTTATCTTCTCACATGATTTGCTTTATTTATATTTAGGATATATTTCTCCCGATTAAATCTACATAGTCGGATGTTATACTGCCCCGAAAAACAGACTAATATCCTCCTATTGATTTTGAAGGGAGAAGCAGTACAATTCATTCTTTTAATCAGGTGTAGTATAGAGAATATTCAAATCATCCTGAAGGGATGACGAGTACATTCTCTAATCAACCTGATTAGATTAACGAATTGTAAGTTTGTTTCTATAATTAAGTATAGAAGACATTTGATTTGTTAGTGAGAAACAAATCAACTATCTATCTATTTCCTAATTATAGAAATAACTCCTAAACGTGAATAAAACCTAATCTACTTTCCACAGATCTTTCCCCTGCCTCAGAAAGGAACTTAAGTGGAAGGGTTTAGATTATTCTGGGTTTTAGACTCCCTACAGGGGCAAGCCCCTGTAGTTAATTACATCTCCTAAGAGAATACTCTCGATTTAAATGAAGACTAAATAATTTCCAAAATTATATATATGTATTTAATTAAATATTTGGGCAATTAAATTTCCACGATCAGGCTTTAGATTATATAATTGAATTTAGAAGAGTTAGAATTGATTAGAAAGAGGAATGTGCAGAGAGAAGTGTATACAATCTGGACTTACCACCTGCCTAGAGTGGGCTGCCATCTAACAATCCTAATCACAACAATTCGCCGATGATGCAAGAGTTAAGATGGTTCTATCCTAGGAATCAAGGAGTGATTCAAGAATTTAAAATAAATGCAGAGTAATATGCTTACAAAAACCAAAAATCTACTCGTATGTGAATGATGTATGAAATAGTTATATATGAAAGAGCTGATTTTATTAATATAATTTTCATCGGTTACACCCCAGAATTTGCAGTAAAGTAATGGTGGCCAGGATCCACCGACAACAAACCTGGGTTCTAAGCCTACGAGAAAATAGAATTAAATATAACTGCTTATGGTCTTCAGGCTCCGAGTCTTCTATGGAATTCCAAAAAGGAACGTCCTTCTGAAGGAGGACATTACTTTTTGGAGCCCCATTTGTATATTTATAAGCAGTTATCTTTAATTCTTTTACAGACTCCAGATGCTATATAGACTCAATCTATATACAACAATTCTAGGAAATGAAAAGCAGTACATCAGATCCTAAAAACATTCTACTGTTGCAGTAATATAAAAGATAGGAAATAAAGCATTTATATAATGATGCATGTTATGAGTGCGTTGTGTACAGTTATAAATGCAGAAAAGTAAAGACAGAAAAGTAAAGTACACGGCCCTCACTTTATTCACTCCGCTCTCTGGTGTACAGACAGAAAAGTAGATATGCATGCTAATGCAGTACAGAAAAGTAAGCAATCACACATAGGTGCCCTCTAGGCAAGACACCCGCAAGCAAACCACAACAATCCACCGGCCTAACTTAGGCTAAAGTTGGTTGTCCTAGCAAGCATCTAAGTGTGTGAAGAAAGCTGTGTGGCTTGGATAAGTCCTAATAGGTTTATTTGTTTAAATTTGCATGTATTATTAGGATTGATTTATTATAGGTCAAAGGAATTTAATTAAAATTTAAGTAAAGTATATTTGAATTTATTAAGAATTATTTCAATTTTAAATGTTGGAGTTATTTAATTTAGTTAAAAAGAATCTATAGATTGATAATTCCCTAAGTGCAGAAAATCATCAATTTATAAATCCTAGGACTTCCAGAATAAATACCCGTCTTAGACAGAAGATAGGTATTTATTTTGAGAATCCTTATAATTTATTAAGGAGAGAGAAAGGGACCTTATAAATGTAATACAACGTGCCCTCCCGAAGGAATCTAGCATGTCGTATAAGGTCGGTAATTTATTATTTTTGTTTGAAGATCTCCAAATCCAAATGGATTAGTGCCTTCATAGAAGGAATCAAGCACAATCCATAGAAGATCTCTTTGTTATTTAAATGTTTTAAGGATCTTTAAAAGTCAAAACACCCAAAGTCCTCCAGAAGGAATCAAACTTTAGGTGTAGAAGATCCGAATTCATTTAATCTGAATCAATTATCAAATTTGATTGATTAAGATAAATCTTAATCAATCAAATTATCTAATTAATTCAAATTAAAGGAATGTATAATTTAATTGAATAATTAATATATTTTAGTTAATAGAATTCAGAAATTATTAAGAATTAAAGGTTTATTGATTTATTAAGGATTTGAGATTGACTTAGAGATTTGATTTTTAATGATTGGTTGGGTACCACCTTTGTTTCACACCGAGGCCGTGAAGTTTATTTCACCTTCCTTGGGGCTAAGCTAATAGCCTCGTATGCCTGGGTTACCCAGTGGTACCCGGTATATTTAAATAACTTAAGTTAGTTAAGAATTAGGAGTTAATGAATTTTATTAGAAATGTGTTGGATTACTGATTTTAGAAGTTGGTTAGTCATTTTTAGAGTTTTAGAACAATTCTGAATTTTTTAGGAATTATTGGATTATTTTAATCAATTAATTAAGGGGTCGAAAGTTGACTTTTTATTTAAGATTAAATTATGGAAATTTAGTATTTTATTAAAATATTAGACCTTAATACGATCAATTAGAAGGTAAGTTTGCTGATAGTGGATTTTTTCTGGATTTAGTTATGAAAGTTTGAAGTTTAGGCTAATTAAGGGTTAATTGAAGGTTAAAAGAAATTAATAAAGTTTGAATGGGAATTTTGGTTTTAAATCATTGAATTTATAATGTTGGATTGATTACAGTGATTTGAGGTTGATTTAGATTTTCGAAGATTTTTATTTGATTTATCAGAGTTCATTAAAATAAATACAAAAGGTCCTTAATCTACTAGTTATTATAAGGTCAATTAATGTCCAATCAATGTAAGTTTGATCATTAGGTACATGACACTAGTTTTCTATATTTGAGTTTCATCTCAAAAGAGATATGAGTAGTTCTTCCTAGATTTAACTAAATTGGCTAAGACTCAACCTTAATTGTTGTCCTTAATGTCACTAAATTATAGGATGATAAATTTTGTTCACTAACCCTTGGACACTAAATTACAACCATATCAAAGTAATCGCAAGCAATAAAGGAGAAGTGCCCTAATTCTCTATGGAAGAGTTTTATAATAAATTATTTAATTATAGGTCATATGGAAACCTATAAACTTAAATAATTTATTATAAAGGAATAGACATATCAAATTAAATTGAAATGATTAAATGATATTGTTTGGTATACAAATATATCCTAAATCAAAGTCAACCTAATTTGATACATTGATCATGTATAGATTGGTAATTATTAACTTAAGTTAACATGGCAATTGATATAAATTTTAAAGGAATTATACATGATTTAAATATAAACTCAATTTCAGTGAAAATATGACTTTGCACTGATTCCATAGAGCCTTAACATGCTATGATGGGATTTAATTTGAATGATTTATGAATTTCCAATAGTTTAAGTCAAATTTTGACTTAAATTTTTGTAAATTCATGAACCTATTGATATTGCATCAAATAAGCTTAGAAAAACTACAAGAGATCACCCTTAGGCCCTAAAACCTCTCTGCCCAATTCCAGCACAAAATGATTTATATATTTTTATTTAAAAATAAACTAAGTTTTTCTGTATAATTGAAATTATAAATAAAATACTGATCAAAGTAATTTTTTATTATTTTTAAAATATACTACTTGAAAATACGGACAAAACTAGCCCAAGAACTCCAAAAATGGATAAGAAATGAAATTCCTATGCATTTTTAAAGTTCCAGGGAATTAACTGAATTTATTTTGATGATTTAAATATCTGGTCAGCCGGCGGCGCTGACCAGACACGCGGCATGCGCGTAGAGAGCCACGCGGATGGCAGCGGTCACGTAGGGGCCCGCCACTTAACCAGCGCGGCAGTGATCTGCACCGTCGGATCGATTACAGGGAAGATCGGACGGTTAGGATCCAATCCGCGGTATCGGATTCGATCTAAGACGATCGGACGGTCTGGTCCAAGCCCGCGGTTTGGATGGACGGCTAGGATGTAACCCGTCAATGATACGGCTGAGCCAGGATCAAAACGGAGCTTGAAAAGGGGTTTAATCACGACCGTTGATCGCGATAGAACGGATCCAACGGCCAACAGCTCGTCTTCTTCCCCCGTCCAGACCGAGAACCCTAAACCATTTTTTTTGTTTCGTTTTTGCAAAATACTCAACCAAACATCATAAAAATTTGGACAGAGGCACATTAGGACCTAAGGAGGAGTGGAGAATCCTTTTCTAAGCCATTTATGCAATATTTGGTGAGTTATTTAAGAACCTATGAAAACGCCTAGGGTTTAAGATTTATCACCGTAGAATGGATCAATTGGGTTGATTCTTTCACGGTTGAATTTGTAGGCTGTCCACGTATTGATCTCCTTCAGGCGTCGAGCTCGGAGAATCACTGGAGATGAAGTTGAGGGAGCTTGAACGAAGAAAGCTCTCGATCAACTACTGATCTCGTCGCCGGCAGCTTCAAATGATAGGAAATCACTTGGAGAATGGAGAGGGAGCTATGGGAAGTCGAAACGAAAACTCAAAGCGTCTGGAGGATGGCTCAAATGCAGGGTTAGCTTGGAATAAGCTCTCCCGTCCCTTTTGCCCTACTCAAGGGTTTGGAGCCAAAAGTAGCGACTGGGATTGATCAGGGAGGTTCCTTGGATGCTAGACACCTGGCCCAGGTGGTTAGAACACAGAGAGAAGGACTGTACTGGCTGGGTGAGCTGGCCACTTTCTCGGTTTGTCCTCACATGGGAGGGGACCATCTGAGGTGGCTGGGCCGATTTGGCTGCTGGGTTGGGTTTGATTGAGCCCAAAGAAACTTCTGGAATGGATCCCAAGGGCTGCAAGGGTCTGGTTTGGACTGGTTTGGCTTGATAAGTTGGGTTGACTATTAGAGCTCATTTGAGCTCTAGTTGACCAATTGACTGGTCAAGGGAGGTCAAGGCTACTGAGTTGGAGTCTAAACCATGCCTAGAGCAGATCTAGACTGTTAGATAGGTTGGGTCCTAAAAGATTAAATTAGATGAAGGATGTTGACCATATAAAGAGTTTTTTAATCCTAGAGTTGACTGGTTTGACCAGTCAACTCAGTCAATGGCTGATGATGTGGCATCAAGGCAGACTATGGAATGTTCTAAGACTATTAGATGAGTTTGAATTGGGCTGGATTCATTGAGTTAGGAGGTTGGACCAAAGGGATGGTTCTTTAAGACTTAGGTTGACTGGTTTGACCAGTCAACACTTGATAAGGAAAGTTATGAGGAGTCCATGGTATGTTAATTGAGTGATGGGATCTTGATTGTGGGCTTGAATGAGTTAGATATCCCTAATGGGTTGAGATAACCCATTAAGACCCTTAAAGGGTGATTGGGCTCAATGGGTTGACTAAGTCAACCAGATTGACCCAGGGGTTAGGAATGGATTGAGCAGGTCTGATTAAACATTTAGAGTCTGATGAGGGTGGTATTGGGATTTTAAAAGGCTATTAAGGCCAAAAAAAGGCTTGATGGGCCCTTAATGGGTTTTTAGGCCAAAACTGGTTGACTTGGTCAACCAGTTGAGTTCAGGGGATGGAAATAGATTCAACAGATTCAGGACATCATTCTGAGTCTATTGGATGTGGTCTCAGGGTCTAGAGAGATCAATTTGGTCAAAATCACCATTTGAACCCTTAAGGGCCTTCTTGGGTCAACTCTGTTGACTTGGTCAACCAAGTTGACCCAGGGGCTGGGAATGGGTTGAACAGGTTTGGTTTGACATTTAGAAGTTGCTGGAAGTGGTTGCATTCAATTTGGAGCTCATTTGGTTTGAAATCACTGTTTGGGCCCTATGGGGGTATTTTGGTCATTTTGACCCCCTGGCTAAATAGGGGTCGAATTGAGCCAGCCCAGAGGCAGTTTAATGTTCAGGGAGTCAGGATTGAAGGTTTGAAACTGATTAGAGACTTTGGGAAGGTCTCTAAGGCCAGGGTCTAGTTAAGGGCAGGTCCAGTGGCATGGGCTGTAAATATTTGAAGGTTTTACAACCTTTGGATTTCAATTTAGTAACTAGGGTTAGAGAGCTCATAATGGACTCAAATTTGGATGGTTGACACCAGAGACATGCCCCATCAGTATGAAACTGACAGAGCTTGAATCTGAGTTCATTTCACTGGGTTTTAAAATTCTAGAAAATTTGTTGGAAAAGGCCTTTAGGACCAAGCCTTAGGACCTTAGATTTGAGTCTGGAACTGAGTGAGTTTGCATTGACTTGAGTCTGGATTGGGTTGATATCTTATTGAAGACCTCATACAAAATTGAGGTCAACAAATGGACCCCCAACATGTGTGATGAATTCGAAGAATAAATCACATATGTTGGAGTTGACCGAGGTAGATTAACGAAATTTAGAGACTGCGAATTTGGTTGATGGATTGATTTTTTTTTTTTATCAAATAGATAACTGGACCCAATTGAGAGATCGATTCTCAAAGGGATGAAATTGAATTTTAAATGGGAACTTGATTCCCGGATAAGCAAGCATCAGGACCCAACCGATAGATCGATTATCAGAAAGGTATGATTCTGAACTCTAACTGGAAGATTGATTTCCAGAAAAAGACAGAATCGGAATGGGAGATCGATTCCCAAAAGCAGGCATCAGGACCCATCCGATAGATCGATTATCGGAAAGGTTTGATTCTGAACTCTAACTGGAAGATCGATTTCCAGAAAAAGACAGAATCGGGGTGGGAGATCGATTCCCAAAAGCAGGCATCAGGACCCAACCGATAGATCGATTATCGGAAAGGTTTAATTCTGAACTCTAACTAGAAGATCGATTTCCAGAAAAAGATAGAATCGAGGTGGGAGATCGATTCCCAAAAGCAGGCATCAGGACCCAACCGATAGATCGATTATCGGAAAGGTTTGATTCTGAACTCTAACTAGAAGATCGATTTCCAGAAAAAGACAGAATCGGGATGGGAAATCGATTCCCAAAAGCAGGCATCAGGACCCAACCGATAGATCGATTATCAGAAAGGTTTGATTCTGAACTCTAACTATAATATCGATTTCCAGAAAAAGACAGAATCGGGATGGGAGATCGATTCCCAAAAGCAGGCATCAGGACCCAACCGATAGATCGATTATCGGAAAGGTTTGATTCTGAACTCTAACTGGAAGATCGATTTTTAGAAAAAGATAGAATCGGGATGGGAGATCGATTCCCAAAAGCAGGCATCAGGACCCAACCGATAGATCGATTATCGGAAAGGTTTGATTCTGAACTCTAACTGGAAGATCGATTTCCAGAAAAAAGACAGAATCGGGATGGGAGATCGATTCCCAAAAGTAGGCATCAGGACCCAACCGATAGATCGATTATCGGAAAGGTTTGATTCTGAACTCTAACTGGAAGATCGATTTTCAGAAAAAGATAGAATCGGGATGGGAGATCGATTCCCAAAAGCAGGCATCAGGACCCAACCGATAGATCGATTATCGGAAAGATGGTGAAATTTAAACTTTGACTGGAAGATCGATTTCTAGAAAAAGCGGATACCCAGACGAGAGAGCGATTCTTGAAGGAGCGGATTTAGAACCTAACCGATAGATCGATTATCGGAAAGGTGAAATTTAAACTTTGACTGAAAGATCGATTTCCAGAAAAAGTGGATACCCAGACGAGAGAGCAATTCTCGAATGAGCGGATTTAGAACCTAACCGATAGATCGATTATCGGAAAGGTGAAATTTAAACTTTGACTGGAAGATCGATTTCCAGAAAAAGCGGATACCCAGACGAGAGAGCGATTCTCGAATGAGCGGATTTAGAACCTAACCGATAGATCGATTATCGGAAAGGTGAAATTTAAACTTTGACTGTAAGATCGATTTCCAGAAAAAGCAAATACCCAGACGAGAGAGCGATTCTCGAATGAGCGGATTTAGAACCTAACCGATAGATCGATTATCGAAAAGGTGAAATTTAAACTTTGACTGGAAGATCGATTTCCAGAAAAAGCGGATACCCAGACGAGAGAGCGATTCTCGAATGAGCGGATTTAGAACCTAACCGATAGATCGATTATCGGAAAGGTGAAATTTAAACTTTGACTGGAAGATCGATTTCCAGAAAAAGCAAATACCTAGACGAGAGAGCGATTCTCGAATGAGCGGATTTAGAACCTAACCGATAGATCGATTATCGGAAAGGTGAAATTTAAACTTTGACTGGAAGATCGATTTCCAGAAAAAGCGGATACCCAGACGAGAGAGCGATTCTCGAATGAGCGGATTTAGAACCTAACCGATAGATCGATTATCGGAAAGGTGAAATTTAAACTTTGACTGGAAGATCGATTTCCAGAAAAAGCAAATACCCAGACGAGAGAGCGATTCTTGAATGAGCGGATTTAGAATCAAAGTGTTTGAATTCTGTTGAAGATCAATTTACAGACTTTGTCGTTGGCAGTAAACCTTGAACTTTTCATCTTTATATATAACTTGAGGTTCAATTGAGCCTGCAGATGCTTCTCTTTCGAACCTCCAAGCTCTTCTAATCTTGAGTTTAACATTCAGTTCTGAGATAGGATTGTAGTTTACTTCGACTTGTAGTGAAAGTGGCTATACTTCCAAAAGGATAATAGCCTTTACAACAATGATCAAAGAAAATAGCATATAGTAAGTTGGAGTTCTATATGTGGTTACGTATACCCACAAAGCTTCAACCAACTTTTTGTGCTATTAACACTTGTTGTCATTTAAAGTCTTCTTAAACTCGATACCAGAATTCATTGGAGTCCTCTACCAATCTATTTGTCCGAGGGTGATAGAAGGTCGAGTATCTCCAATTGATGTTGTGATATATAAAGAAATTATATATTCAGGATCTTCTGAATGAAGGACCATTATTCGGAAAAATCCAGAAAGGACTACCGAATCGGTACACAACATTATCTTTGAAAAGAGTGTTAGAACTTGATGAGCTTCGACTTTTTCTCAAAGGAAGCATTCATCTTTGGTGCAGATTAGTGTATAATACCAAATCTAGCATATACTTCTTCTATAGACTTCTGTGCTTTTGCTTCATTTAGACACTTCTACCAGATCTGATCGGATGGTCTTCTAGGCAGAGGGGAATTGATCGGAGTATAAGATAGTATACATTTTTTGATCTAATCTGGATTTGATTTCTCTCGAGGGAGCTTGTTTTCTCGCAAGTATTTGATGAAGGGTTTTCTCCAATCTATCACTTCAACATCTACTGCTGAAACAATTTTCACCTCGGTTGGGGAATTTCTGTTTATCCATCCAGAATCAGGGAATTCTGGATAACGTCGCCACTGAAATTTGTTTTGATAGATGAATGGCATAGTATTGATAAGGAATCAGGATATCTTTCACTACTTTATAAATTCTAGCTACTTGATTAATCAGAAGCCAAGAATCTCCAAAGATTTTGGTGTATATTCGATCTAATTTAGAATTATCAAATCTAAACCAGTTATCGTAGCCTCGTACTCAGCTTCGTCGTTTGTACATGGCATTGAAATATGGTAGGAGTAATACATCACACGTTGATCAGGTGTGACAAGTATTATACCAATTCCGGTTTATGCTGGGAAGGCATCATCTGATTCTTCTTATCAACTGAAAGGATTACCATCATGATATAGAATTCCCGAATGAACTTCTCATTCGACTTGAGTTCATGAGTTATATATTTGGTAGTTCCTCATTTTTCAGGTAATTATCTAACACTGGAGAATATCATCTGATGTTGTTAACTGACTTGAAATAATGCCATCAAAAGAGAATTCCCAGATGAACTTCTCATTCGACCTGAGTTTTATGATTCATTCACTAGTAGTTCTTCATTTTTGGCAATCGTCTTGAACTTGACGAATTGCTATGAGATCTGCTACGAAGTATCACTCAACTTCTCGTAAAAGAGTGAATGTGATGTCAAACTGCGATGGAACCATTGACCAATTATTATGGACCCGGATTAACTTCCTTAGAAGTTAAAATGATGGTTCCTTTATGTTTTTAAATTAAAACTTATTTCAAAAGAACGAATTCAGGGAAAGAAAATTGATCTTTTCAGTTTCTTGCTTGATCTTTTATATCTAATAAGATATTAATGCATAGAAATAAATCTGATATCCAGATTTTCAAAAATCAAGTATCAAGAAAAATATCTGGAGAAAGTAGATTCTCTGAGATCTAGGATTTTGAAAAGGAAGCCCTTTACTTAATTTATTTTTCGATGTATACTTTGAGCATCTTTCGTTGCTTGGCATACTTTGGTGCATCTTTCCTCTTTTTTCTTCTTATTTCTTCTTTTGTTTTTTTTGGCGCACTTTGCGCATCTTTTATTTGGCACATTTGTATGCGTCTTTTCATTTTCGCGTACATTACGCGTCCCTTTTTTTTTATATGTATACATATATATATAAATTTTTTAGCAAAGGGGCTTCCTTTTAGAACGCTAAGATGAACCTCAGTTGTAGGATTATCTTCTAAACACGAGAGAAGAAGATATCGTTCTCTCATAAGGAGAAGAAGTATCCACAAAGCGAATTCGATTTTCCTTTGATAGGAATGATAACTTGATAAGGAAAATTTTAGAATAGATCTATAAATATGCTAATGATACTTATAAGATATAAAATTGCAGGAACTTTGAAAAGATTTTATTTCTAAACTAAATTTACTTTTGATATAGGTTTAGATTTAAAATCGGTGTCGACCCTCGAGCGAGAGGGAGGAGGGAGGGAACATAGTCTTCTCTCTTTTTTTTTTAATATTGGTCATCAATAACTTCTTATTCTTCTGAACACTTGCTGTAGTCAAACATAATTTCCTTCATTTGAAATTTAAGATAGCTGATACATCGTCTTTAGGAAAAGTAAATCAGATACTTTCTAACAAAATGTAAACTCAGGTTCTCTCTTCTTACAGAGATGAGGAAGCATCGACCATGTTAACACTATCAGACGCTTCTCCATCCATTTCTTTATTCTCTGCAGCTTCTGCTTCATCGATCTGGCGGATACTTTCTTTCAGATGATCCACCATCTCTTCTATTGTCTTCTCTTCCGTATTACATGGATGTACTTGTATATTCTCTCTGGAAGAAGAGATTTCAATAACAGATTTCAACTTCTTTGATACTTCTTCCATCGTGTTATTCCTCTGATTCATCAGTATAGTTTGAGTTGGGACCATCCCGGGCTGCCAAATCCTCTCTTTGTTAGATAAAGAGTTTGACTGATTTGCGAATTTCAGTCTCCTCTTATCAAAACTAGAGGATGATTCGCTACCCTGTGATCGGTGTCGGTCAACTCTAAAGGGGAGTTGATTTGAAGGATGACCTGAAGATCTTGCTGGAGAATTTCTAAATCGATGTGAATGCGGAGAAGATATGAGATCATACCCTCGACGGGCTGATGCTCCATATCCTAGAAATTTGACAGAAGTTTGATGATTGTACTGTCGATTTGAGCTCTGATAATGATCGTGGTGTGAGAATCTCTCTGGTTTTCCAAAGCGATCTGCAGCAGCTGCTGGTCGGCTTGGACCTGGTTCTTGAAATTGGGTTCTTCTCTTTGTAGGAGGAGATTCTCCTCGCCTTCTACTTGAATATGGATGCATTTCAGTGGGGATCACATCCTTGACACTTCTAAGGAATTCTGTCTTTGACTGCCCATAATTAGTGGCACAGTCCTGGACTAGACCATTGAATAAGGATTTGAATTTTCTCTTTCTTTCTGATATTGGAGTGAGGACAGGATCTCCACGAAATAGAGTAGGAGGAGAGTTTAATATTTGCAATTCATTTTCTTCCTCAGAAGTATCGCATAGTGGTCGAAATTCACTATCAACCAACTGTGAAGTATTAACATAAGTTTCAGACGTTTCAGAGCTCATCTTCTTTGCTGCTTCGGTTGCAGCAGCAATCAAAGCATCTTCCTTTGACGACTTTTCTCTTTTTTCTCTACGCCTCATACGACGAATTATATTGCGGCGTTGAGACTTAGTCATCTCCCGGATTCCAGAAGATGACCCAGTCTCAAAGTTCTTGGTTGCGGGAGCTTCATTAACAATCGAGGATTTTCCCTTAGCCATGGTAGTCGACTGGGGATAATTCAAACGGGTGAAAACTGAGGGTCTAGGAACTGCAGGGGCAGCTACAGACCGTTCTTCGATGTTGACTTGAATAGGACTTGATCTTCTGGATTCGGCAGAAGGTGCCACCACTTCGGGTTGTGGTGCACCAAATGTGATTTGTATATTTTCAAATCCGGACCCAAATATAATTTGATTGCCCTCAGCAGATTGGGCAGCAGTGATGTTGATGTTGAATACCAATCTTCCGAACATTTTCTGTAATTCAAAGGACCCTGAATCAACAACTGATCTCTTTTGAACCGGAAACTGAATATGGAAGTTGAGAGTTGTAGTGATTTGAATAGAACTGAAGTTTAAGATAAAGATTGGATAGATTGAAAATTTGAATATGAAATGGTCCAATTAAGGACCCATACTAAAGGGAATGTAATCATAGGGTGAAGATTTAAAATGAGATTTGATATTTGATTGAGAATTTGATAAGATAAGATCATTAGATTTAATGACGAGTTAAGGACCCTTATTCTTAAACACGTTAAGATATAAGCGTAAGCAAACATAAGTATATATGATTAAGAAAGAGGAAAGAGTGAGATTTTATAATCTAAAGCCTGATCTCAACGTATCGAATAGAACCAAAACCGACACGAGTGAAAACGAAGACTCTAAAGGTATGCAAATGACATACAACTGACATGCAAATGCAAGACGACAAACGGGCAGCATAACCCCTACCAGACCTAGGACCTAACCTCCGTTTCCGGGTGGTCGTCCGCCAGGCTTTTAGGAAAAGTTCTGGTAACCATGGGTGATGGTCACTCGCGTGGCCATAAACATGCAAACAGTGTAAAGTAAACATGCAGATGTCATACAAGTGACATATAGGCTTGGTTAACTCGATTTAAGGGATTCTACACAATTATAGAGCATAGATAAAAACCAATAAATCAAAATCAACTGATAAATCAAAGCCAAAATATCGAGACTCCAAAAATAAGCATCAAAAGAGTGCATTAAATATAATGAATGGAAAGAAATCAATTATGATTATGAATAGACTCGAAAAGAATTCTAAGTGACTAATCACACAAAATGACATACAGATGTGAGACGATAAACGGGCGGCATAACCCCTACCAGACCTAGGACCTAACCTCCGTTTCCGGGTGGTCGTCCGCCAGGCTTTTAGGAAAAGCTCTGGTAACCATGGGTGATGGTCACTCGCGTGGCCATAAACATGCAAACAGTGTGGAAATAAACATGCATATGTCATACAAAGACATACAGGCTGGGGTTGACTCGATTTATCAGAATTCTAGCAGTTTTGCAGTTCAGGTATATTTCTCAATCATGTTGAAAACAAAATACGGCTCGAAAATAGCAAAGTCAAAACAAATTAGAAAAATTTATGAAAAGAATCGTAGTAGAAAAAGAAAAGCGGACCGAACAGACCCAAATCTATAAAGGAAAAGTCTGAAAGACTGTAGACTCGCTAAAGCTACTCAAAAATCAGAAGAGAAACGGGCAGCACTTCAATAGGCTATGGGGCCCACACCGGTGCTGACTGTTAACTCAACTGCTTAGCCTTACGAAAAAAGGCTAAGGAGACAAAAAACTATCGATGAAATCAAATAGCAGCGAGAAAACCAAGTATAAAACACTCGTCAGAACAACATCACAGAAGTACAGAAAGTATCTACAAAAACAGTGACAGACACCGAGGAACAAAAATTTAGATGAAAATTTAATTGCCCAAATATTTAATTAGATTATATATATAATTTTTTAGAAAGAATTTAGTCTTCATTTGAAATGGAGAGAGAAGAAAATCCCCAGCGGAGTCGCCAGAAAAATCTGTGAGAAATATTTTTATTTATCTTTATTTTATAAATACTTAACTTTAAATATAGTTCTTTTATGTAAATATTTAATTTAGTAGAGTATAATAGAATTTATATTGTATAATAAATCTATATAATTTAAATAGAGAAAGAGAAGGAGAGAGAGAGAGATAGATTTTTTTTTTTAAAATAACTTTTGAAATAAAATCTATCCTATTTTATTTATGAAAAAATAATTTGCTTTATTTATATTTTTGAACATTCTCTTTCAATTGAATCTGTATATTCGGATATCAGACCGCCTCAAAAGACAGACTGATATCCTTCTATTGATTCTGAAGAAAGAGAACAGACAATTCATTTTCCTAATCAGGTATGACATAGAGAATATACAAATTACTCAAAAGGACGATTCGTATTTTCCCTAGTTACCTAATTAGATTAGTGAATTGTCGATTCATCCCTAAAATCAAGTATACAGACGATATTTGATTTACTCGTGAAAATAAATCAAATACATATCTATTTCTTGATTATAAGGAATGAATCTAAACAAAAGTATAGATAAGTCAGGGTTTTCTATTTAAAAATACGAATTTTATCTTCTCACATGATTTGCTTTATTTATATTTAGGATATATTTCTCCCGATTAAATCTACATAGTCGGATGTTATACTGCCCCGAAAAACAGACTAATATCCTCCTATTGATTTTGAAGGGAGAAGCAGTACAATTCATTCTCCTAATCAGGTGTAGTATAGAGAATATTCAAATCATCTTGAAGGGATGACGAGTACATTCTCTAATCAACCTGATTAGATTAACGAATTGTAAGTTTGTTTCTATAATTAAGTATAGAAGACATTTGATTTGTTAGTGAGAAACAAATCAACTATCTATCTATTTCCTAATTATAGAAATAACTCCTAAACGTGAATAAAACCTAATCTACGTCCACAGATCTTTCCCCTGCCTCAGAAAGGAACTTTGGAAGGGTTTAGATTATTCTGGGTTTTAGACTCCCTACAGGGGCAAGCCCCTGTAGTTAATTACATCTCCTAAGAGAATACTCTCGATTTAAATGAAGACTAAATAATTTCCAAAATTATATATATGTATTTAATTAAATATTTGGGCAATTAAATTTCCACGATCAGGCTTTAGATTATATAATTGAATTTAGAAGAGTTAGAATTGATTAGAAAGAGGAATGTGCAGAGAGAAGTGTATACAATCTGGACTTACCACCTGCCTAGAGTGGGCTGCTAGCTAACAATCCTAATCACAACAATTCGCCGATGATGCAAGAGTTAAGATGGTTCTATCTTAGGAATCAAGGAGTGATTCAAGAATTTAAAATAAATGCAGAGTAATATGCTTACAAAAACCAAAAATCTACTCGTATGTGAATGATGTATGAAATAGTTATATATGAAAGAGCTGATTTTATTAATATAATTTTCATCGGTTACACCCCAGAATTTGCAGTAAAGTAATGGTGGCCAGGATCCACCGACAACAAACCTGGGTTCTAAGCCTACGAGAAAATAGAATTAAATATAACTGCTTATGGTCTTCAGGCTCCGAGTCTTCTATGGAATTCCAAAAAGGAACGTCCTTCTGAAGGAGGACATTACCTTTTGGAGCCCCATTTGTATATTTATAAGCAGTTATCTTTAATTCTTTTACAGACTCCAGACGCTGTACAGACTCAATCTATATACAACAATTCTAGGAAATGAAAAGCAGTACATCAGATCCTAAAAACATTCTACTGTTGCAGTAATATAAAAGATAGGAAATAAAGCAGTTATATAATGATGCATGTTATGAGTGCGTTGTGTACAGTTATAAATGCATGAAAGTAAAGACAGAAAAGTAAAGTACACGGCCCTCACTTTATTCACTCCGCTCTCTGGTGTACAGACAGAAAAGTAGATATGCATGCTAATGCAGTACAGAAAAGTAAGCAATCACACATAGGTGCCCTCTAGGCAAGACACCCGCAAGCAAACCACAACAATCCACCGGCCTAACTTAGGCTAAAGTTGGTTGTCCTAGCAAGCATCTAAGTGTGTGAAGAAAGCTGTGTGGCTTCGACAAGTCCTAATAGGTTTATTTGTTTAAATTTGCATGTATTATTAGGATTGATTTATTATAGGTCAAAGGAATTTAATTAAAATTTAAGTAAAGTATATTTGAATTTATTAAGAATTATTTCAATTTTAAATGTTGGAGTTATTTAATTTAGTTATAAAGAATTTATAGATTGATAATTCCCTAAGTGCAGGAAATCATCAATTTATAAATCCTAGGACTTCCAGAATAAATACCCGTCTTAGACAGAAGATAGGTATTTATTTTGAGAATCCTTATAATTTATTAAGGAGAGAGAAAGGGACCTTATAAATGTAATACAACGTGCCCTCCCGAAGGAATCTAGCATGTCGTATAAGGTCAGTAATTTATTATTTTTGTTTGAAGATCTCCAAATCCAAATGGATTAGTGCCTTCCTAGAAGGAATCAAGCACAATCCATAGAAGATCTCTTTGTTATTTAAATGTTTTAAGGATCTTTAAAAGTCAAAACACCCAAAGTCCTCCAGAAGGAATCAAACTTTAGGTGTAGAAGATCCAAATTCATTTAATCTGAATCAATTATCAAATTTGATTGATTAAGATAAATCTTAATCAATCAAATTATCTAATTAATTCAAATTAAAGGAATGTATAATTTAATTGAATAATTAATATATTTTAGTTAATAGAATTCAGAAATTATTAAGAATTAAAGGTTTATTGATTTATTAAGGATTTGAGATTGACTTAGAGATTTGATTTTTAATGATTGGTTGGGTATCACCTTTGTTTCACACCGAGGCCGTGAAGTTTATTTCACCTTCCTTGGGGCTAAGCTAATAGCCTCGTAGGCCTGGGTTACCCAGTGGTACCCGGTATATTTAAATAACTTAAGTTAGTTAAGAATTAGGAGTTAATGAATTTTATTAGAAATGTGTTGGATTACTGATTTTAGAAGTTGGTTAGTCATTTTTAGAGTTTTAGAACAATTCTGAATTTTTTAGGAATTATTGGATTATTTTAATCAATTAATTAAGGGGTCGAAAGTTGACTTTTTATTTAAGATTAAATTATGGAAATTTAGTATTTTATTAAAATATTAGACCTTAATACGATCAATTAGAAGGTAAGTTTGCTGATAGTGGATTTTTTCTGGATTTAGTTATGAAAGTTTGAAGTTTAGGCTAATTAAGGGTTAATTGAAGGTTAAAAGAAATTAATAAAGTTTGAATGGGAATTTTGGTTTTAAATCATTGAATTTATAATGTTGGATTGATTACAGTGATTTGAGGTTGATTTAGATTTTCGAAGATTTTTATTTGATTTATTAGAGTTCGTTAAAATAAACACAAAAGGTCCTTAATCTACTAGTTATTATAAGGTCAATTAATGTCCAATCAATGTAAGTTTGATCATTAGGTACATGACACTAGTTTTCTATATTTGAGTTTTATCTCAAAAGAGATATGAGTAGTTCTTCCTAGATTTAACTAAATTGGCTAAGACTCAACCTTAATTGTTGTCCTTAATGTCACTAAATTATAGGATGATAAATTTTGTTCACTAACCCTTGGACACTAAATTACAACAAAGTAATCGCAAGCAATAAAGGAGAAGTGCCCTAATTCTCTATGGAAGAGTTTTATAATAAATTATTTAATTATAGGTCATATGGAAACCTATAAACTTAAATAATTTATTATAAAGGAATAGACATATCAAATTAAATTGAAATGATTAAATGATATATACAAATATATCCTAAATCAAAGTCAACCTAATTTGATACATTGATCATGTATAGATTGGTAATTATTAACTTAAGTTAACATGGCAATTGATATAAATTTTAAAGGAATTATACATGATTTAAATATAAACTCAATTTCAGTGAAAATATTACTTTGTACTGATTCCATAGAGCCTTAACATGCTATGATGGGATTTAATTTGAATGATTTATGAATTTCCAATAGTTTAAGTCAAATTTTGACTTAAATTTTTGTAAATTCATGAACCTATTGATATTGCATCAAATAAGCTTAGAAAAACTACAAGAGATCACCCTTAGGCCCTAAAACCTATCTGCCCAATTCCAGCACAAAATGATTTATATATTTTTATTTAAAAATAAACTAAGTTTTTCTGTATAATTGAAATTATTTATAAAATACTGATCAAAGTAATTTTTTATTATTTTTAAAATATACTACTTGAAAATACGGACAAAACTAGCCCAAGAACTCCAAAAATGGATAAGAAATGAAATTCCTATGCATTTTTAAAGTTCCAGGGAATTAACTGAATTTATTTTGATGATTTAAATATCTGGTCAGCCGACGGCGCTGACCAGACACGCGGCATGCGCGTAGAGAGCCACGCGGATGGCAGCGGTCACGTAGGGGCCCGCCACTTAACCAGCGCGGTAGTGATCTGCGCCGTCGGATCGATTACAGGGAAGATCGGACGGTTAGGATCCAATCCGCGGTATCGTATTCGATCTAAGACGATCGGACGGTCTGGTCCAAGCCCGCGGTTTGGATGGACGGCTAGGATGTAACCCGTCAACGATACGGCTGAGCCAGGATCAAAACGGAGCTTGAAAAGGGGTTTAATCACGGCCGTTGATCGCGATAGAACGGATCCAACGGCCAACAGCTCGTCTTCTTCCCCCGTCAAGACCGAGAACCCTAAACCATTTTTTTTGTTTCGTTTTCGCAAAATACTCAACCAAACATCATAAAAATTTGGACAGAGGCACATTAGGACCTAAGGAGGAGTAGAGAATCCTTTTCTAAGCCATTTATGCAATATTTGGTGAGTTATTTAAGAACCTATGAAAACGCCTAGGGTTTAAGATTTATCACCGTAGAATGGATCAATTGGGTTGATTCTTTCACGGTTGAATTTGTAGGCTGTCCACGTATTGATCTCCTTCAGGCGTCGAGCTCGGAGAATCACTGGAGACGAAGTTCAGGGAGCTTGAACGAAGAAAGCTCTCGGTCAACTACTGATCTCGTCGCCGGCAGCTTCAAATGACAGGAAATCACTTGGAGAATGGAGAGGGAGCTCTGGGAAGTCGAAACGAAAACTCAAAGCGTCTGGAGGATGGCTCAAATGCAGGGTTAGCTTGGAATAAGCTCTCCCGTCCCTTTTGCCCTACTCAAGGGTTTGGAGCCAAAAGTAGCGGCTGGGATTGATCAGGGAGGTTCCTTGGATGCTAGACACCTGGCCCAGGCGGTTAGAACACAGAGAGAAGGACTGTACTGGCTGGGTGAGCTGGCCACTTTCTCGGTTTGTCCTCACATGGGAGGGGACCATCTGAGGTGGCTGGGCCGATTTGGCTGCTGGGTTGGGTTTGATTGAGCCCAAAGAAACTTCTGGAATGGATCCCAAGGGCTGCAAGGGTCTGGTTTGGATTGGTTTGGCTTGATAAGTTGGGTTGACTATTAGAGCTCATTTGAGCTCTAGTTGACCAATTGACTGGTCAAGGGAGGTCAAGGCTACTGAGTTGGAGTCTAAACCATGCCTAGAACAGATCTAGACTGTTAGATAGGTTGGGTCCTAAGAGATTAAATTAGATGAAGGAAGTTGACCATATAAAGGGTTTTTTAATCCTAGAGTTGACTGGTTTGACCAGTCAACTCAGTCAATGGCTGATGATGTGGCATCAAGGCAGACTATGGAATGTTCTAAGACTATTAGATGAGTTTGAATTGGGCTGGATTCATTGAGTTAGGAGGTTGGACCAAAGGGATGGTTCTTTAAGACTTAGGTTGACTGGTTTGACCAGTCAACACTTGATAAGGAAAGTTATGAGGAGTCCATGGTATGTTAATTGAGTGATGGGATCTTGATTGTGGGCTTGAATGAGTTAGATATCCCTAATGGGTTGAGATAACCCATTAAGACCCTTAAAGGGTGATTGGGCTCAATGGGTTGACTAAGTCAACCAGATTGACCCAGGGGTTAGGAATGGATTGAGCAGGTCTGATTAAACATTTAGAGTCTGATGAGGGTGGTATTGGGATTTTAAAAGGCTATTAAGGCCAAAAAAAGGCTTGATGGGCCCTTAATGGGTTTTTAGGCCAAAACTGGTTGACTTGGTCAACCAGTTGAGTTCAGGGGATGGAAATAGATTCAACAGATTCAGGACATCATTCTGAGTCTATTGGATGTGGTCTCAGGGTCTGGAGAGATCAATTTGGTCAAAATCACCATTTGAACCCTTAAGGGCCTTCTTGGGTCAACTCTGTTGACTTGGTCAACCAAGTTGACCCAGAGGCTGGGAATGGGTTGAACAGGTTTGGTTTGGCATTTAGAACTTGCTGGAAGTGGTTGCAATCAATTTGGAGCTCATTTGGCTTGAAATCACTGTTTGGGCCCTATGGGGGTATTTTGGTCATTTTGACCCCCTGGCTAAATAGGGGTCGAATTGAGCCAGCCCAGAGGCAGTTTAATGTTCAAGGAGTCAGGATTGAAGGTTTGAAACTGATTAGAGACTTTGGGGAGGTCTCTAAGGCCAGGGTCTAGTTAAGGGCAGGTCCAGTGGCATGGGCTGTAAATATTTGAAGGTTTTACAGCCTTTGGATTTCAATTTAGTAACTGGGGTTAGAGAGCTCATAATGGACTCAAATTTGGAGGGTTGACACTAGAGACATGCCCCATCAGTATGAAACTGACAGAGCTTGAATCTGAGTTCATTTCACTGGGTTTTAAAATTCTAGAAAATTTGTTGGAAAAGGCCTTTAGGACCAAGCCTTAGGACCTTAGATTTGAGTCTGGAACTGAGTGAGTTTGCATTGACTTTAGTCTGGATTGGGTTGATATATTATTGAAGACCTCATACAAAATTGAGGTCAACAGTGGTTTGCATATTAACAATGGAAAATGTTCAATCCTTTTCTCCCATTTTACCGATCAAGACTCTCATATCACCTCATTTCTTGGCTTTCTTCATGCGGGTAACACCATTATTTACCTTGGCCTTCCCATCTCCACTAAAAATCTTTCTTCTGCTCATTTCCATCCACTATTGAGTAGGCTTACTACTCTACTTGATGGTTGAAAAGTAAAATTTATGTCTTTTACAAGTAGAGTTCAATTTTTATGATTCTCCATTGCTAACACCCTCGCTTACTGGATTAGGGGTGCTATTATCCCTAAGGCAGTTTGTAAAGTGATTGATAAAATTAGCTCTAGATTTTTATTTCATGTCTCCATTGCACTGAAGAAGTTACATCTTATATCTTGGAAAAACACTTGCCTGCCTAAATGTTTTGGGGGTTTGGGAATCTCTTCCATTGATTCTCTTCAACATTCTTTTGTTTGCTCCTTTATTTGGAGATTTTATAATACTGACTCATTAGTGGCTGATTGGTATAGATGTGTTATGGATTCCCCTTGGAAACCTCCTTCCTAGAATTCTAAATTTAAAAAATTTATATGTCTTACTTCTGCTAAGATTAATGATAAAATCTCTCTACATGTGACTAGACTCAATTGCAAGCTTTCTATGTATTGGGGCCCTTGGTGCTCTAGGATGTCTCTCTCTGATTTTTTATAACCTCCTATTTTCCTGCATTTGGATGTTAAGGATTTTATTTTTGGGGTTTTCTGTATTCTTCCAGATCACTTTACTCAGTTAGCTTCTCAGTGCATCTCTCTTACTCCTATTACAAGTGATATATTCCCTATTATTTCATGGAAGAATAAGGAAAAACCAATTTTTAAAGACTTTTATATGCATTTTTACAGAGATGCTTTATTGGTTGATTGTCCCAAATTCATTTGGCACAAGAGATATGCACTTCGATATTCCTCTTATGTGTGGATGGCATTAAGGGATTGTTTAAAAATTGCTGACATTTTATCAAAAAGAAACATTTTGACTGAGGTTAATTGCTCCCTATGTCGTAAGGAGGCTGAAAGTATTATCACATATTCTTTCAATGTGAATACTCACTTTTGGTGATTTCTTCTCTTCTTCTTATTTTAAAAGGATTTTTATTAAGGCCTACTTTGTTACAAATTTTTGAGTTTTTGGATGGGTAGCAACAGCTTCTTCACTCCGACAAAGTTTTTTGTTATTTTGTGATTTGCTGCCGTCTATCACATCTGGAGGGAGAGAAACAGCAGACGTTTTGCATTTTTGACTTGCTCTCTGTACCTGTTTGATTGAAAATATATTTATCGCTATATATATATATATATATATATATATATATATATATATATATAGTTTTTTATAATATTTAATTATCTTTGGGAACATTTAATTTTTAAAAATTTAGTTTTGAAATCGAACACAACATTACGAACGATATATCATCTCAAACGGAGAGAATATCATTCACTAATTTGTTTAAATTTCAAAACTTTAAAGTTATCTAAATTATCGTAGTCAAACTCAGGAGAGACAACATATGATCTCGAATGATCAAAATTATGTTCAATCTATTGTTTAACTATAATAATTTAAATAAGAGATCGTTAATTTCATAATCAAAATCATAATAGAAATTGATATATCTCTCCGAGGAAAGAAGTTATCAATCACTATTGATCGTTTGAAAATGGAGGTAACGATCATTAAACTTTGAATTTTCCCAATGATAATTAATCAGAGGTTTTGAAAAAGTTGATTTTGAAAATCAATTCTGGGTTTCTAAATCTCCTATGACCGCAAGCCCTCGTAGTTAATTACATCGTAGGAAGATTGAAAATTTTTCCACGAACACTCTCGATTAAAATAACGATACAAATTTTATTTAAGAATTTTGAAGATTGATATCAAAGGAAGGTAAGGTTTAGAATTTGAATAGGGATTAGTTCAATATTGAGCACTTATTTTTAGATTCAAGGGAGGAGAAATAGGGAGTGTTTTGAGATTCTGAAATAATTCAGAGAACACTCCAGCCTATCCTAATTGTTGGGCTCGAATTTGATTGAAAGTGATTTAATATTTAAGTGATCATTTTTATTAGAAAATTGGGACTCGATTCCCAAAAGTTGAGGTCTTATAGCCCGAGCTCGCCTCAGAACGTAAGTTTAACTTTGGTACTGAAAAAGTGACCCGAACCTAGCTAATGTAGTGCAAATCTGGTCTTACCCCGGCCTGGATTAGGGAGCCAGCTAAACCACCTAAACTAATTAAAATTATGAGTCCAGTCAATTTATGTAGAGTGTTCGGGACATTAATTAAATTGAGTTTTGAGAGTTGTGGACGACATCTAGAGCGGATCCTAATTGGCCCCTTAGACTTATGTGGGGTATTTGATGTCTAAATAAATGCAATTAAATATTAGTCTCGATTTTAATTTGTTACTAATGCAATGCATGCTAATCAACTCGATTGAAAGCAAAATTGATATGTAGCAGTTTAAAAATTTTTGGCTTAGAAAATAGGTTTTTCCCTAGAGATTGCATAACATCCTCTTGACAGATCGGCACCCTCATAGGCCAGGTGGTCTGCCAGAATCCGCAAACGGGGAGATGCCTAACAAGGTAGAGAAAGTATAATATGAATGTATGAAAAACCCTCGGTGAGTCCGAGCTTACTTCTTAGGATTGTTTAGAGTTTCTTTCTTATCTTTAAATTTTATTTAATTAAAGTAGAAGAATTTTGACAAACCCCTAAGAGCCTAAGTTCATATTCCAGGCTAAATCAAATACGGCATGCAAGTAAAAAGACTAGAAAAACAGGCATCTCTAATATGCAATCAATTTAAATAAATCAATCAAATTAAATATACCAAATTGAATGTCCATATGGAAAGTGCTACTTATTATTACATCACAGAATTTTGCAGAAAATTAAAGTGGCCGGGCACCATTGACTAACACCCGGATTTTATCTTAAGACTCAAATGACTTTGAGATTTGGGATTCTTCTCGTCGCCCATTTCTTCTTCTTTTCACGAACATCTTGATTTGTCTGTTCTGGATATCCAAATGAAAAGAAACTTCCCCTTGATCGGGGTGTTATCTTTCCTATTTGGATATTTGAAAAGTATCCTAATTTGACTTCCAAATGGAAGAAGACTCTCCCCTTTAGGGATGTCTTCACCTCTTTGGAATTCAAATTGGATATTCATATCCCAACCTCAAGTCATTTTAAAGAATTTACAACCTTATCAAATTGAATTTACATTAATTGAAATAAAAAAATCTAGACTCGATCATGCAGAATTATCCTAATAATCAACAGTTATATAAACAATCCCAAGCAGTTATTATATGAAATTTTAAATGCAATTTTTTTAGCCACACTTGGCCATGCTCTTATTATTTAAAGGGGGTCTTAAGCGTCTTCTGAAGCACCTGTGCAAAGAGTATATATTTTTTTATTAATTGCCCCCTTTAATTTAAGCTCCTTGTATGAGCATGGCCACCTACATAAGACTAAACAAGTATAATTCACCCCTAACACAGAAGTAAATCTAACGTACAAGCAACCACAGAAAAAAGTGCAGTAGACGGGTAAGTAAGTAAACATGCCAATTCTAAACTAGCAAACAGCATGCAATAAAAACTCAAAAACCCAGCACACAGCGAAAAAGTAAACACCGGCCTATCTTAAAACTAGAGTCGATGATCCTAGCAAATCATCTAAAATATGTGAGGTAGGCTGTGTGGTTTTGATATGTCCTAAATAGGATTATTAGATTAAAGTTACTTAAGGTTCGATTGTTTGAAAGGTTTAAGGGATATTTAATTAAGATTTAAATCTTAATGACTTTGAATAAATTTTAGAATTAATTCTTAATTATTTGTTGAAAATCACCTTTGTTCCACACTGAGGCCGTGAAGTTTATTTCACCTTCCTTGGGGCTAAGTGAATAGCCTCGTAGGCCTGGGTTACCTAGTGGTACCCGATATAATTAAGTATTTTGATTTAATTAAAGAATGAAAGTTAATATATTTTATTAAAAAAAATGTATGATTGCTAATTTTTAAAGTTGATTAATTTAAGTTTACCATTAATTGATTCGTGGCGTTGTGCCACTAGGCTCGAGGAACTAGCCTCCTTAGGACACTTAGCCCCGCAGCCAGGAGTAGTCCAGCCGATAAATCAAATGAATGAAATTGAATTAGAGATTTTAAAAGGTTAAATAATTAATAATTTATCTATTTTAAGGTTTAACACCCTTTAGAATCCATTCGTGGTGTTGTGCCACAAGGCTCGAGGAACTAGCCTCCTTAGGACACTTAGTCCCCCGCAGACCGGAGTAGTCTAGCTAATAAACTTCATCTTTAGGATGGTTGTTGTGTTTTAAAATATATTTTGAGTGTATTAAACATTAAACTAATATTTTTTGGAGTTTAGAATTAAAAACCAAATTCTAGAATTTTTTAGATTATTTTAATCATTTAATTAAAGGGTTAGAAAATTGACTTTTTAGTTAAGCTCAAATTATAGAATATTTATATTTTATTAAAATAATAGTCCTTAATACAATCAGTTAGATAGTAAGTATGCTGGAATTGGATTTTTCTATATTTTATTACGAAGGTTTGAAGTTTTGAACTGATTTTGACTTAGAGTTGACTAGTTTGTTGACTTTTTGAATTTGATGCTTTTCTGGAACTTTGATATTTTTAATAAATATTAGACATTATTATTAGTTGAATGCAAGTGAGTTTGGTCAATTTGGACATTTCTTGAATTAGTTTTTAAATATCCTTAATTAAAGAACCTTCTTACAATTTTGCTCCAAATAAGATCCCAACTCCTTGAAATCAGCTCCAAAGGTCAGGAATGACCTAAGAAGAGATTTACAAGTGTTTGGGAAAGTTTTGGAATTTTTAATTATTATTAATTAATTAAATTAATAAATAATTGGTTTTTAATTAAAATTAAATTAAGTGCAGAATTGTTGTCAAATCAATTTTATTTTAATTTTCATTGGTTAAGGATTCAAATCTGGTTAGTTAGAAGGGTTATACATAATTTTTGGGTTTAAAATTGATTTATTATAATTTCTGGAAGGTTTAGAGGCTTAATTAAGGGTTTAAACTTAGGAAAATTGATTAAGGACTAAATGACCTCTAAAACCAGTGAAAATTTTCCTAGTAGCTGTACATGTCAATAAGTTCAAGTGTTTGAAGTTTCAACTCAAGTGGAAGTGAATCCTAATTATTGGAAATTTTCTAAGTTTTCTAAATATATGTCCTTAATTATTGTCCTTAATGGTGTCACTAAATTTAATAGACTTGAATCAAAGTTTTGACTAACCCTTGACTAAACATATATGCATCACACATAAGCACAATCAATTCCTAAATCTAGGAGAACCTAGGCTAGGTGGTGTGTGTTCCTTAAGCATGCAAAGACTAAACACAAGCTAATTAATTAAAGAATTAATCAATGAGCACTTACCAAAGCAATTGTCCATTGATTAACTATTATTCCCCACTAATTCTATTCAAGTAGATTTAATCCATGCTTAAGATTCCAAAGGGATCTCCCAAATATTTATGGATTTAAATGTGTATAACTTTAGAATAGATTTCAAAATATATAGATATATAAATACATATATATGTAAAAATATATTTTAAAATAAAATAATTGAAAACATTATTAAAATAAGTTTTGAGAGGTTGAGAGACCCACTGAAATTTTCAAGTTATTTAAATATATATATATATATATATATATATATATATATATATATATATATATATATATATATATATATATATATATATATATATATATATATATATATATATATATATATATATATATATTTAAATAATTAATATAGTATTTAATTAAATATTAATTACATATTACTATATTCTTATAATTCAAATCATTAAACACAAATCAATGTTTAAATTTCAAAATTAATGTTAAGTTGAAGTATTTTAAATTTAAAAATTTTTGATATATTAATTGTATTTTTTATGAATTAATATGAATTTGCTTGAAATTTTTGAAGTCTTAAAATAATTATATGGATTTAAAATAATTAAAAATTCATTAATATTTAAAATAATATCTAAATTAATTTTAATTAAAACTTAATCATTTTCTAAAATTTTAGAATTATTTAAAATAATTTTCACTTAATAACTTTAAAGTTATTTAAATTTAAGTTTAATCAAATGTTAATTCAATGTTTAAATGTTTAAATAAATTATATCATAAATTAACTTTAATTTAAAATTAAGTAAAAAAAAATCTCTGATTATAATAAAAATAATGTTAAGTTTTAATATTTTGAAATGATTTAAGTTAAATTTAATATTTAATAAATTTTAATTGATTATTGATTTAAAATTATCAAATATTTAATAATTAAAATAATTTAAACTATAATTAATATTTTAAATTAGTTATAATTCTAAATTAAAATGTTTAATTTTGTGAAAATATTGATAAAAACTAAGTATTTTTTTTAAATTAATTTTATAATTTTTATAAATTTTTTTGAAGTAAGAAAATGATTTAAAAACAAATTTTAAATCCTTTTTATGTAAATGGCGGCGGGCTGTACATGTGGCACACAGTCACTGGGCCAGCAGTGCGCAGCAAATGATTGGCTGTTAATTACAATGCGACTGGTCCACACGGTAGCCACTTATCCAGGTCAGCACAAATGGCAGCCGTTCGATCCCCTTCAGGTTCCATCCGACGGTGGATATCAGCCCCGCAGTTTGATCTCAACGGATGAATATCAAACGGTGGAGAGAGGATCCCGTGGTTCTAAACCAGCGGCCGTGATCAAGTTGAACGGGAGTTTGATCAACCGAATGGGATGCGTGGCTCAGCAGTCCATGGAACGTCTCGATCTGGGCCGTTGATCGAGCGATCAATGGTCCAAGAGCTGTACGCCTGAGCCAAACCGAGAAAACGCCCTAGAGGACATTTTATGGCTCATTCGTTCGATATAATCAATGAAATAACTTGAAATTTTAAATACAAATTGAGATAATGAACAGAAGTAATGGGGAACTCTTTGAACGATTAAATAAGCATTTAATGAAAGCTAATTTAACCTAGGTGTCCTAAGATAGGTTTAGGAATTTACATTGATTTAACGAACGAATTGAACCGTTTATGGATTTGTTGCACTTGTAGACTGTCCACTCTCCTATTTGTAGAAGACACCACGATCGGAGAAGCAATGGATCGAGCTGGAGAAGACCTGGACGTGGTTAGCCTTCGGTTTGACCGAGAACTCGTCTTCGGTAGCCTCCAAATGCCGGATTTTGGTAGTAAGTCTAGGAAGCTCAAAGGAACTAAGGGCTGGGTTTGAGAGAGCTTGAGTGGAGAAAGAGGCTAGGGTTGAGAATGAGAGCTCTCAAAGGGTGCTTTACCCTATTCACTCATTCCCTGATTGAATGAATGGCTGTGATTTTCTGAATGGACTCCCAGATGAGGCCACATGTCAAGGGAGTTGGTGGGAGCAGGAGGAATCAAGGACAAGGGTACATCCTATGTGTAAAGGGATTTTTGTCCTCTTGAACACGTGGATTAAATCAAAGCCATTTGATTTCAATCCAAGGGCTAGGATAGACCCTAAGAAGCTTCTAAAGAATATTCAAATAGCCGTAGGGGTTATAATTAAAGTGTATTAGCTTTAGGAATTGATTTGGTCACTTAAAAGAAATATTTGACCGTTCATTGACTGTTTGACCAGTCAATGGGTCCAGCTGGACTAATGAGGTGGCAAGGAGGGGTTTCAAAGAACAGCTGGAGTGATATTGAATGAATTGGATTAGCTCCTATGGAATGATTTAACAACCTCAAGAGGTTTTAATGCCTTGTTGACTAGTTTGAATGGTCAACAGTCAACTTGGCTGCCAAGGTGGCACATGGGAGGGTTTTGGAATTAAATAAAATTATTGAAATAAATTTGGGATAGGTGGGCTAGCTTGAGTCAAGCCAAATAGGCCTTTAAGCCTCTTAAAGAGGTTTGTTGACCATGTTGACCAGTCAACTGGTCAACCAAAGGTGAGGTGGAAGCCAAAGTCATCTAGGGAATTGATTAAAAGAAACCTAGAGAAGGTTTGACAAAGACTTGGATGCATTTGGGATTTGATTCAAAGGGAAGGGCTTAAGGGTTGGCTTGGTCAAACTAGGTTGACCCAGGGTGTGGGTCTAGGCTAGGCAGGTTTGATACAGTATTTGAAGTCTGGTAGAGGTGATTCAAGGGTTTACATAAGTCATTTGGGTGAAATGAGCCTATTGGGCCCTTAATGGGCCTTTAAGCCAAAATTGGTTGACTTGGTCAATCAGGTTGACCCAGGGGCTGGGATAAGGCTCGACAAGTTTGAAATGACATTTCAAGATCAATGGAGGTGATTCCATGGCTTAGAGAAGTCATTTGGGTCAAAACACCTGTTTGGACCCTCAAAGGGCCTCTTAGGTTCACTAGGTTGACTTGGTCAACCAGGTTGACCTAGAACATGGGAATGGGTCCAACAGGTTTAAAATGAAATTTAGAACTTGCTGGAGGTGGTTGTATTCAATTTGGAGGTTGTTTGGTTTGAAATCAACATTTGAGCCCAATAGGGGTATTTTGGTCATTTTGGGCTCATGACCACTAGGGACTGAAATGAGTCCAGAAAAATGCAGTTTATTGTTCAATAGGTCAGGATTAATGGGCTGGAAGTGATTAGATGCTTTGGTGAGGGCTTCATGATCAGAATCTTCTAGGTGACAGGTCTAGTGGCATAGGATGTAAATATTTGAAGGTTTTATAGCCTTTGGATTTTGATTTATTTTCTAGGGTTAGAGACCTCAGAATGGGCTCAAATTTGGAGGGTTGCCTCCAGGGACATGTCCCATCAGTATGCAACCGATAGACTCTGAATCGGAGGTCATTTGATTGGTTTTTGAAGTGTTTGAAAATTCACTGTAAAAGGCTTCTAGGACTTGGCCTTTTAGCATTGAATTTTGTTTGGATTTCTAAGATCTGAGTAGATCCTAAGGTCTGGATTTAGGAGAATCCTAGAGTTTAGATTGGTTTGGAGATTGAATTGATTTGGGGTCAGTATTGGTCTAAGTGACCTCATACAAAAATGAGGTCAACAGTACCTTTCTATGCATAAGATTATTTTTGCTATTCATGCAAAAGTTGTGGGCTGAAAAAATGCTGATTTTTTGTAGGCTATGTTTCCTACTTGCTTCAATGCATGAATTTGGACTTTGGGGGCTGCTATATTATCAGATTTTGGTTTTTGTGTTGAATGCTGAGAATTCTTCCCCTACAGACAATGATGAATGGTTCCAACACTTCACTTTGCCCCTCCCCTTCGATGGTCTCATTGCAGCTCCTAACAGTTTTGTCCCGGCAACTTCTCAGATACTATATGTTTTTTGGTTGTGGCCTTTGATGGCAACCAGGGGAGTATATGCGGTTTATCTTTTTCACTTCTATATCTGGGCTGTGCGATAATTCACTTGCTGTATGATTTTTACCCGAGTTTGTTGTGCCTAATTCCCTGAGTTTGTTTAGTCCATCGTATTTTTGCTTATGCTGTTTTTCTCTTCCCTTTGAGCGCTCTTCAAATGTAATTTTTTGGTTTTAGAGCTATTCTTTGGTACTTTTAGTAATTTTAATTCTTTTTTATAAAAGGGCTTTGCCCCAAATTTACCCAATAAAAAATATCAACCTTTTTTTTATCTTGATTAGGATCGGCATCGAAAATTTTACAAAATTTTTGATGTCAATGGATATATTTCTTCAATGTGATTAGTTTGATTGTAAGTTTATTAAAATTAGAGTTTGGATGACTCAAAATTTAAATCTAGAAGCATGTAATTCAACGTGCATCTAATTCATATTTTTTATGTTCTAACAATTACTATTAAATAAATTAAATTTAATCAAATTTTAATTAAACACTATTAGAAATACCATCAAACTTAACACCAAGCTTTTAATAAGCTTTTATTAGACTACAAATAAATCAATTCATGATCATGAATAAACGAGTATTACTGTGTTCAATTTGATTCATTTAATAGTCTAAATTTTAAGAGTTCAAATTTGTTTAATAATTTGAAAAATTTTAATTAGTATTAATCAAAACCATATTAAATGTTATTTCATATACCTCTCTAAATAAACTATATTGATTATATGAGATGTCAGATAGTTACAATAAGATTTCAAATACCTATAACTTTTTCATGAATTTAACTAAATGAAAAAAAGATCAAATTTCTTCAAAACTTCTTCGAATAAATGGGAGGAAGGAGAGATGCTTCCAATGGCACATGATAATGAAAGCCAGCATTAAGAAGCCTATGTTCTCAGCATTAACTACAATGCTCCGCTTAGTTGTTGCCCTCTCATTCACAAGTGGCCTCAACATAAGCTTCCTCAACTCCATGGAAGAGGGATCGGGCTCCAAGGAAGATTGATCCATGAAAGTTTTGGATGTTCATTTTTTATAGATACTGTCCTCAACCATAACAAGCACAATCTTACTTTTATAGATAGATTTTCATGGTCCAAGATGAGGATGTTTTTTCTAGATACTTATGGGATAGGATGCCATAGGAGAAGACACTACAAGGGATTACAACGAACATGGTTCCAACAATTGAATATGCATACTATATGGTTATAAAGCAAAGTGAGAAATCTTTTAATTTATTGTAAGTATGGTTCTAATATTTTAATAGATTTTCTACTACAAATTTTATTTCTTTGGATGCATATTAATTCTTTATGTGTCTTAATAATTAAATGCATTTGATAAGACCCAAAGACCTATAATCCTGACATAATTATCGATATATCATCAAAAAAATATCTTGATCAGGCACGAGTTTCAAGGAAAAAATTATGTTGAAAACCTCAAAAATTAAATAGGATACCATCTGAACTTTGATTTTAGCAAACTTATAGTTGAACTGAAGGTCTCAAAAATACAAACCCAATGACACCAAATTCGACCCAATTCGAACTCAAATGGGTCCAAATCGAAGACCCGAAGCACATTATGAAGATTCAAACAATAATTTGGATTACCAAATGGTTTCCAAACATGACATGCTTATAGTCTAATCGAGCGGGTCGACAAGATGAATCCAACGAGCCTAAGATCATCTAATTCTGATATTACTAAGACATTCAAATGCCAAATAAATAGTTCGCTATCAAGGGATTCAACATCAGTCATCCATTCAAACCACTCCCAATTTATCCCTGATATTCATCCTATTTACTGGCTATGCCACTCTAAAAAAAACTATAAATAGAACCCTAATTTCTCATAGAAGGAGAAACCAAAAGAGAGGGAGGGAGAGAGAGAGAGAGAGAGAGAGAGAGAGAGAGAGAGAGAGAGAGAGAGAGAGAGAGAGAGAGAGAGAGAGAGAGAGAGAGAGAGAGATAGAAGGAGGCCTAAGCAAGAAGAGAAGGAAGAGACACCTCCTCGACCACCATCGGACATCCACCCAATAGCCGACTGATGCCGGAGTTTTGTCCGATCGCCAACTGATGCCAAAATTAAACAAGAAGAAAAGGAAGAGACTCCTCCTCAACCATCGCTAGAATTTCACCCTACTACCGACAGACGCCAGAGTTCTGCCAGACCACTAATTTATGCTGGAGTTCTGCCCGTCCGCTGACTGTCGTCAAATTTCTACCCAACACCGGATTTCCACTATTGCTGAACTTATGCCAGTTGCCAAACTTCTACCCGAAGTAGGACTTCTCCCCGTCGTCAGACTTCTGCCCGTCGTCGGACTTCTACCCGACTACCAACTGACACCGGACTTCTACCCGGCTACCAACTAACATTGGACTTCAACATGACTATCAATTAATGCCATTTTTTTCCCAACCACCAACTAACGTAGGAGTTTCACAAGGCCACTAATTGATGTCAGACCTCCATCACCTTCTGACTACGATCCTTCCGACCTATGTCGCCCGTCGATCCTTCTGACCTATATCACTAGACAATGGTCCTTCCAACCTCCATCTCTTGCCGACTATGATCCTTACAAACTTCGTTGCAAGACAATTGTCTTTATAACCTATGTCGCCTGCCGACTATGGTCCTTCCAATCAAACAAGCACATCAATAGTGATTCTTCCTGTTTCCACCATGTAACACACTCTGTATGATATATATTTATTACATCAAGCCAAGGCCTTCCCCCCAATGAAGGGCCTCATATGTTATCAACTGCAAATACTAAATGATTCATTCAAATTGGGAAAGGCCTCGTGGATTTTTCCCCATTTCAAGGGTTTTCCACCTAAAAATCTTGATGGTGTCTCTTATAAATGATGTGTCCTCTCTTTTTATCTGATTGTGTGCTAGATCTTCATACAAAACTAAGATGTTAAACTTTATATTTCTCTACCGCCGTGAATACTCTTGGACGCAACAATTATGTTAGATGGATCCTTGGACAAATATTATAGGGCATAAATCTCCAAGAAAAATCATTCAAGTGGCACTCATGTACATATTTTTCCAAATTATTTATATGTGAGATCTCACTTTCCATGTGCTCCATGATGTTGTATGATTATATCCACTCTTGTACTACACTAAAAAAACTTTACAAGAATGATGAATCCATTCTACAAGTGCTTTTCAATGTTGCTTCAACAATTAGGTCATTTGTTAAAAAAAACAATAAATATTTGCACCCAAATCTTACTGGACATGTAGTAGGCTACTAATGTTGATGTGCAAGGTGTATAAAAATATGATCCATTTTAAATTTAAAGATAATTAAGTTCATTTTACACATAAAATCTGATGAATGCTCTATATCATATTTGGAGCAATAATTGGTAAGTGCATGCAACAACACATCATAAATTTTGTTTTAAAGAAAATTTTTCAATTTCCTACTTATAATCATATACAATTCTTTAGAGGCCGTTTATATATGATTGATCCACATCATCATAGATCCATAGACTCGCTCATTTTTTTATTCAAGAATATTTATTCTTTATATACAATCATAATTCCAATACATTTGTTTTAACATTCTTATTTATGTCAAATTAAACATATATCAATGTCTTTTTCTAAGCCTAATATTTGGATTTGTCCTAATTGACCTTACAAACTAGTTTGTACTGTACAATGTTTAGAAATCTTATCTAATTTGATCCCTATAATTAAGTAATAGAATCAAGATTAATTAAAATTGATGATCATACGGTACAATCATGATCGTACGATACTATCGTGAACAAACTGGACCATCGGCAGAGCGACCTCCTGTGCAATAATTAATCATCTGAGGTTCTTCTTGTATGAATTGCAATTGATTGAACTAATCATATAGTACGATTGATGGGGATCTGCGGAGTAACGTATAAAATTATGAAATGGTTTAGGCCTCTATTAATCATTGGCAATGGTAAGGTTTTCTTTGATATAAAAATTATAAAACCCCACTTAATATACGCATGTATACGTATTGAATCAAGTAATAAAGTGATAGAATAGAGTTTAAAACCCACGAGAAAGTATGATTTTTAGTAATCAATTACTGTTGTTTACTCTAATTGCAAAATTATCCTACTTAAATAAAAATAGAGATTGTAGAGATTCAATCACTTAAATAAAAGTAGATAAAGATAATGAATATATTATATGGATAAAATATTTTAGATTGATGAATATAAATAACATATTTTTTCTAATGAATCTCAATTATTGTGATGTTATTTAGAGCATATGCATCCCTAGATTTCTGTCAAGCTATTAGGGACAAAGTCCACTGACATCCTACGGTTATATCATCTCTTTAAGAATTTAGTACATTACATATCCTATGCCTAAGTATACTGCATATTAATTCAATACCTAGGTATGTTGCATACTAATTCAATATTCTTAGTTATATTTGTTTTCCTCCGTAGATGCTCCACATTACAACAAATTTTAACTACACATATAGCCACTATATACCTTAAATTAAGATCTAGTAATATTTAAAATATTAGTTTTATCATTTAAGGAATAATAGAATTCATTAGTACTACATATGATATTTACATCATCAATACAAAACTAGAAAATTTAGCCTGGCATGGAGCATAATTGAACCAAATTCATTTACATTTATAGCATGATAGAAAGAAAATACAATAGATAGATATAACCAAAATGATTCAATGGATCTCCTCTACACTCATTCTTTTTAATTACAGAATTTCTTCCACAAACACATATAAAAAATTCAAATAATGGTATAAAGTACTTCCCTAAATTCTCTTAGTTATTACCCTAAGAGAAATACAGAGCACTCTGAATTATACGAAAATTATCCAAATGATTAAACTCCCTTACAAATATAACAAAATAACTATATATAAGAAAACACAAAGTAGACAACTGACATTGTGGATCTTAAAAGATCAGCACCACTTCGCCAAACAAACGAAGTAATCTTATTGTGCTATGATTTTGGCTTCCGTAGTTGCTGATGTGGATCAGTTACTTAGTGAACAATCATGTCTTTTCACTAATAAGTCATCTCCTTGGAAAGTTACAATTGCTATGCCGTGGTGCTGCTAACTTTCAAATGCTATGGCGCTGGAAAGACAATTTTAATGCCATAGTGTTATAAAATGTGACGCTACGGTGCTAGAAGACATAAAGCATGGTGCTACAAAACTGACCATTTTGACACTGCAGCGCTGCCCAACAGAGAAGTTGACACTGCAAAGTCGATGTTGTTGTCGAAGCTACAATATTAATTTGTCCAATGTCATGGCAGTAGATGAGACTTAGAATTTTGTGGCATTTTTATATTTTTCTTGCACAACACATTTTTATTGAAAATATAACATATAGAATAATACGTTATTTACACTTATCAAATTCTCCAAACTAAAACTCGTGCTTGTCTTCAAAAGAATAAAATATTATAATTCTAATTAATTGATTAACCAAAGTAAAAAAATAACAATTTAAAATTATTAAAATATAGGATAATGCATCAGAGTCTATAAGAAGTAAAAATGATCAAGATTATAATTCTAATTTAGAAACAAATACTAATAATTACACTAATTAGTCATCTTTATTGTTACTTAATTTTAATTCACATGTTATATATTTAACTATTAATATTTTAATTTTAAAGTGAATAATTTAATTATTAGAAATGTTAGTAGTTAAAATTAAAACTTTCATTAGTTCACCATCAATTTTAAAATCATTTTCTTTTTCTAAATTTTAGAAAGTATTCTCTCAATTTCAGGATCAAATAACAAAAGTTCCTTTTATGGCTATAAAGCATGCAACCAAGAAAAAAAAAATATACAATTCATGATCAAATCAAATAAAAAATGTATAAGTAGATCAATTTATGTAATTAATTTAACAGTTAAAATTTTACAAAAAACAAAATACTTCCCCGACAATGGCTCTAAAAAAATGATGGGGATATGTGGAGTAACCCATAAAATTGTGAAATGATTTAGGGCTATTTCAATTCCTAGTAATGCTTAGGTTTAAATCTTATTTAATATATGCAAATATAAGTGCCAAATAAAGTAATATAATGATAGAGTAAATTGTTGAACAAACGAAAAAGTATGCTTTTTAGTAATCAACTAATATTGTTTATTATAATTGAGAAAGTATTCTAAAAAAAATGAATGTTGTGCAGATTCAACCACTCAAGTAAAACTAGATAAATATAATGAATACATTATATAGATAAAATATTTTGGATTGATGAATATAAATAACATATTTTTCCTTATGAAATTCTTGATTTTTAATGTTATTCAGAGTATATGCATCCTTAGATCTCTATCGAACTTGTGGGATAAAGAATGTCTACCGACTTTATATGGTTATATTATCTCCTTAAAAATTTAATACATTTTATACCCTATGCCTAGACAAGTCACATACTAATTTAATATTCCTAGTTATGTCTGCTTTCTTCCATCGAGACTTCGCATTACAACTAATTTTAACTACACATGTGACCACTAATGGCTTTAAATTAAGATCTGGTGATATTTAAAATACATTTTAATCATTTAAATGATCAAAGAACTCATTAGTACTACACATGATATTTACATTTTCAATCCAAAACTAGAGAAATTAGTTAGACATAGAGTAGAATTGAACCAAACTCATTTTCATTGATAGCATAATATAAAGAAAATACAATAGAGATATCACCAAAATGGTTCAATGGATCTCCTCTACAGTCATTCTTTTTAACTAATAGAATTGCTTCCACAAACACAATCAAAAAACTCTAATGATGGTATCAGGTACTCTAAATTCCCTTAATCATCATTCTAAGGGAAATATAGAGAAGCACTTTGAATTGTATTAAAATTATCTAAGTGATCAAACTCCCTTATAAATATAACACAATGATTATTTATAAGAAAATACAAAGTAGGCAACTGGCGATGTGGTGCTTAAAAGATGAGTGATGTTGTGCCCAACAAATGAACTGTCACCCCACTGCTGCTTTTGGCCCCGACTAAGTGCTTGCCGATGTGGATCAGTTACTTAGTCAAAGATGCATCGTTTTGTTGACAGATCCTGTTCTTAAAAAGTAACAACTGCTACATCGTGGCGCTGTCGACATTCAAATGATGCAGTGTTGGAAGGGCAATTTTGGTGCCAAGGCGTTATAGATTGTGACGCTGCGGTGCTGAAAGATAGAGAGCATGGTGTTGTGAAACTTACATAATTTGATGCCACGACACTATCCAACAGAGAAGTTTGCCGCAAAGTCCATGTTGTGCTGCTCTAACGGTGCCTTTGATGACGCCATAATGTTGATTTGTTCAATGCTATGGCGCTACATGAGACTTAAAATTCTGTACCTTTTTTATATTTTTTCTACACAATACAACTAAAATAATACATTTTTACTTAAAAATATGAAATAAAAAATAATATATTATTTACACTTACCAACGATCTTTGAATCGTACAACTGATGATTAACTAATCGTATTGCATGACAAAAGAAACAAAATGAAAGCTAATTGTACATATAGAATAAATGTTTAAGTGATTAACAATAGCGGCTTAGATGTTACCAGGATTATAAAAACACCATCAAAAGTTGAAATTTCATTAATCAAGTTCATACTATGCCTAGATCGGATTCTAGCATAAAGGAACCCAAGGTCGTCTTCAACATGGGAGAGACATCTAGCTTTGGATCTTTGAGAGATCGACACCCGTATATAATAACAATGATTAAGTTGGTTGTTAACATCCTTTAGGGAGTCAATGAGAAAAGTGTTAAGAGAGTTAGACTAAATTGACTACATCAACAAGTTCTGAACATCATGAGATTAGCAATAGGGCAAGAGATTGAGTTGACAAAGGCCCAACTTTTGGATGTTATAGCATTTTAAGTTTCTGGAATTTGGAATACAAGTTTACAATAAGGCTCTGAAATGGACGAAGAGAAAAAACAGAGATGAGGGCATCCCTAGACTCTAGTTTTTTGCACCAAATGTTTTTAAATAAGGATATGTGATTTTTGCAGGCTAGGGGTTTCTACAAAGCAAAATAGGATTGTGGTCAAAACACCTTAGAATTTCAACTTTGCAAAAAGAAGATAGTAATTGCTCCAACCAAAGATCATTAAACAAAACCCTATCAAGCCTGATATTGAATGGGATTGTCACTTCTTTGGTTAAACCAATTAAAAAATGTCCAACAAAAATCAAGATTGAATCGTCAATATTATATATGAGATTATTAAAATCTCCAAATTTGTTATTTAGAATGTAATTTCTCCCATATTTCTCCTCAGGAGACCTACAACAATTAAAGTCTCCCAGAATAATCCAAGGAAAAGAAATGTCAGTCGCCATAACAAGAATATCCTTCCATAAAACCAACCTTTCAACATAAGAGTTTGATGCATAAACAACAGTGACAAAAAAGGATTTGGAGGGGCCACAAGTTATTCTACCATGAATCATTTTATTAGATAAAAAATGAGGTTAAATGAGACATAGGAGGAATTCCATTTAAGCCAAATTTTCTCCAAGTCAGAAGCATCAAAATTATTAAGGCATGCTCATTAGGATAAACACAATGAGAGACAGAGAACCCAGGGTTGGTCATCATAGAGGAGTAAATCTTAGCTTAAAGAACACACAACATTTCCAAATTCTGAGATCAAACTAGCTCTTTACAATTTAGAACTTTTTCTGGGTATTGAAACCTCTAAAATTCTAGCAGGCAATATTAGGGAGCATCATTGGGTCTTTGTGGAAGTGTTTGTTACCTTCTTGGCAATTTTGGATCGAGTAGGCTTTATTAATTGATTAACCACTTGGGAGGCCACTTGGGTAGGGGCCTTAGAGATAAACTTACTAGGATTAAGAATATCCAAAGGGTCATATGACTACAAGACCTTAAACATGTTTTGAGTGTTTAGAGTGTTGTATTTTTTAGGACGAAGAATAGTAAAAGGATTTGAAGGGGATGAGATGTCTTATGAGGGGGAGTTAAGGAATGTTGACCTTAGTTGAAGAGAATAAAGCTTCAATATGCTGGCCACCCTCAATAGAAGCAAACAAAACCTCTATATCATTATAAGGAATGGGGTCTTGGTTAGTGTGATTGGTAGCAGGTTGTTGAGAGTTCGTAGGAATAGAGAGTCTACAGGGAGGCCTTCAGGCTATACGACTTTTACTCCTTCCCCTCGGCAACTCATCCTTTGGAAGTGTTGGAAGGAGAATGTATGTGACAAAGGTTCGATGGACGAACTAAAGAACCGCAACCTACGTGAGGGATTGACTTTCAATCATGATGAACTTTAAGATTATAGTTCGCCCCAACAACACAAAAAGGGATTTCATCTAGTAGGGGATAATTGTTTTGAATTTGTAAACAAACACACACAAAAATTATTCTAATTTTTTCAATGATTAGGTCTTCGATGGTTATGGAAAACCCAACAGAGCTAGCTATTTTTGAAATCCCTTCCAAATTCCAGTAGAGGTTAGCCGAGAATTTTTATCCAAAGAGGAATAGTGGAGAGCTCTTCCTGTTTAGGTCAAAATTGGGGGGTGACCATTTTTGGAGGAAAAATGATTTTCCAAAAAAAAAAAAAAAATCATTGACCTGCCATCCACACCATATCAAAATCATCAGAAGATGAAAACCTCATCTTCATAAAAATGATTAAGAAATAGAATAACCTACAAGTTAACAAACAATTATTAGAATATATATTTTTCATAATAACAAAATTTTGAAATTTCCACTCCACTTGCTTTTTAAAATTTAAATTTGAGTTATGTTTCTAGCATTAGCAAAGGCAAAAAGATCTTGCACAAGTTAAGTTGAGCTAATTCGAGCTAAACAACACTAGATCACATCGACATAACTCTATCTATTTTATTTATGCATCAAAAGAGACCCATCAATCTATAAGAAAACTTGCAACAAGTAACTACTATTTATGACATCCATCTTAGTAATAACTCAAAGAAGGATGGTTTCTCAAAACAAGTTGCAACTAGTCGATTAATCAACTATCAATATATGCAAATCCCACAACTTAAAAATTCAGCAGATGACTTTATGAAGCCAAATGTCACATTGAGCTACTTCATTATAATGCTCTCTTTTTTCCATATAGCAATATATGTTATCAATTCTATGATGCCCAAATTTCAACCCAAATTTATCAATAGAGGATTGAAAGACAAGCTCTCATTTTTTTCACTCAATATTCTCAATGTAATAGGAAAAAGGAAATATTATATATTTATTTACAGCATATAAATGAAAAAAAAAAACTATGTTATAACATTTTAATCAATAATTGATGACTAATTTTAAAATTTACTTTAAAATAAATAAAGTAAAAAATTAATTAATTATTCACATATTACTTGTCCAAATCAAAGAGTGTTGAAAACCATCAAAACAAAATTTTAGTCAGAAAAATTCCGACCTAATTTTTATTCAAAAATAAAGTATTGTAAAATTACATCAATGGAATAGATGCAAACCAAATATTTTTACTAACTAAGAAATGTCCCGCTAATCATGCAAGAAAATATGCCAAAGTGAAATAAAAGCAACGATTATTATTCGAAGAAAAATACTTTTGTTGTGAACCTTCAATACATATCAAAGTGGCATCAACAAAATCAGATATTTGAGTTGAAGGCAGTCCACCCTCCATAAATTGGTCTGTGAACCGCTAAATTCAACCTTTTAGCTTCTCTTGAGCAGCGCAGCAGTTCAGCCATGACCAGGTTAAAGAAAGAAATAAATAAAAAATGTAGAACACCTATATATCCTAAATACCCATCTATCAAAAAAATCACAAAGTTTAATGAAGAGACTGCTCACCTATAAGTCAAGCTAAAAACATGACAGCACTAAGAGCTGCAAACAATATAGCTTCTGGATCGAGCAAAGAAGGAACTTAAATAGAACGACCTGCAAGTTAAGATACAGTTCTTGATAATGTTAAGTCCTCGTGACAAACAACATGTATGAATAGAGAAAAATATACCAAGGCAAATACTAATGAATGATGATATCTAAACAAGAAACATAATTTATGTCAATGTAAGGGTTTATTTAGTTCAATCTCTCATATTTCTTCAGAAAAAAAAAATGAATAAGCAATAAAAAAGCAGAGCAGGGAATAATAAAACCTGTGATCAAACTTTGATAGACCACTTCGGATATGATCATTTCCGGCTCATCATCATTTCTTGAAATTGTACTCTCTTTGCATTTCTAATATCAACAATACTAGGCGGGTAGGGGTCAAACTGACCATTTTCTTCAACCAGGTGAAAGAATTCCTGCTTAGTGAGACTTTTCTTTGTAACAAGTTCGTCAACAACCTTGTCCATAAGGATTCTATTCTGTTTCAAAATCTGAAAGAAGAACGGAGCAACGTATAAGACCAATATATAGCCTCGTTTTCATTCTTTCTAAAAGCAACGTGTAAGAAAACTTGTACTTTGTTAGCTCTTTCATAGCATTTGCTAAGAATATGCAGGGCCTCCAGATCAATTTCCTGGTGAAGAAAACAAAGTTGTAACTAACATGCCAATTAAAAAAAAATTATAGGAATGCGCAATCATGTCATCATACATTAATTCGATCCACAACCCAGAAATCGGCCAACCCATAAAATTTATCGGAAAGACCACCAAGAACAAAACTTCTTGCAGCAGATCTAGCATTGTCCGCTGTTTCTGCCCAAATTGTACTCAGCTGCAGAAGAAAATGCACAAATAAAAAATCCCACATCTATTGCAAAAAACACAAGTCCTAAAAAAACTAAAATTAAGAAAAACAGAGAAATAGCAAGAATATACCCCAAAAGTGTTAAACTAGGAAAACGTTTTATTATATGAAAGAGAAATAGAGAAGACGTGTAATGTCATATTTCACTAAGGAAGCCTATTTTTTCATTCCTCTCCATGCCACCTCCCTACACCCTCACGTTACACGTCAACCCTAATGTAGATTGCATCATCGTCAGCCTTATCCAAACTATTTATGGTGGTGGGCTTAATGAATCCGAATTTTGTAATAGTTTGTGTTACGAGCTGCTTACGGAGCTAGAGCAGGTTGCTGTGGCTGCGAGTGCGGAGCACACAAGAAAAGTAGGTTGTAAATGCGGGGAAGGATTTTGAGAGCACATGCAATCCAGTGGTGTTTCAGATTTCTTTTAAATCTTTTTCTTTTAGAAGAGAGATGAATTATCTTAATAAGTTTTTTAAATGCTTTTATTTTCATTTTCATTTTCATTTCTTAAAATTATTGCCATTAGACGATATGACCATCAGTTCAAGGTGAATTAGAAAGTGCATTCAATACTTGTTATGGCCATTAGTATTTAAGTCTTATTTGGATTAGTTTGCAATCAATTCTATTGATGATCCATTTGTATACCTTTAAACTGAAGATTTTAATATAATACCTTGAGATTAGTATTTGAGACCTTAAGACAGCATAAGTTTTAACTTTTAAGTAAACATTTTTTAAATTGTGAATTATACCTGAAAGTGTAGCATTCTTGGGTTACATTATTAGTGGAAATGACATATCTATAAATCTTCAAAAGGCGTAAGCTATTTCTAATTGTCTAAGGCTTATTAATGTATAAGGAGTACTTAGATCTCCATGGTACGACAGATTATTATAGGAAATTTGTTAAGAACTTTCACATATTCCAGTTCCAGCAACCAAAATGACACAAAAGGCAGTACCATTTGAGCTTACAATTGAGTGTGAGAAAGTTTTTGTTTTTTTTTTTTTTGTTTTTTTTTTTTTTTTCAAAAGTGAAGGATTAGTTGCTAACAAAACCTATCTTTATATTTCATTGAGTATCGAAGGATTTTTAGATGTTCTGTTAAGGTATTAGCTATGTTTTGATCATTTGATATGCAACATGGGTAGGTGCACACATATGCATCTAGACAATCAAATCCCATGAGGG